>CM038682.1:326999922-327432563 GCA_021605205.1 Aegilops longissima | reverse complement strand
ATCGGAAAACCAACTGCGTGGTCCTAAACAAAAATTTGAAGGGGAAGAGAAGTAATTCAAAACACCTACGTCAAGATTCCTCACTAGAGCGACGAAGGGGCTGAGGAGTAAAAGAATTCCTACTCTCCGATATAACTAGACTCTGAAATCAGTTTTTTCTGGACTCAACAACGGCCAAACTACATGATCAATCAAGGGGGCTCCTAGGGTCGGTCGAGGCTCTCATACCAACTTGTCACGCCCAATATGCGACCCTATCCAAAAGGAACTCGAAGGTCCCACCAAGGATAGACGCGCATATTGAAACGCGTTTGCAAGGTGGATATCATTACATCAACATTACATAATAGATGGGGATACATACATAAGGCACAAATGCCACAAGAATACATCAACATCATATACAAGATCAACATCCGACTACGGATGAAACATAAACAGAAGCTCAAACGACATCCACCCTGCTAGCCCAGGTTGCCGACCTGGAACCTATCCCCTGATCGAAGAAGAAGCAGAAGAAGAACTCCAATACAAGCAAACATCGCTCTCGCGTCATGAGCATCGCATAACATGTACCTGCAACTGGTGGTGTAGTAATCTGTGAACCACGAGGACTCAACAATCCCATTACCATGGGTATCAAGACTAGCAAAGCTTAAAGGGAAAGGAAGGTGTAAAGTGGTGAGGCTGCAGCAGCGACTAAGCATATATGGTGGCTAACATACGTAAATGAGAGCGAGAAGAGAAACAAAGGAACGGTCGTCAACTAGTAATGATCAAGAAGTGATCCTGAACTCCTACTTACGTCGACATAACCCGAAACCGTGTTCTCCTCTCGATCAACCCGAAAAGAGACACTCACGATTACGCACACGGTTGGTGTATTTTAGAAGAGTTTGCTTCAAGTTAACTACAACGGATATTAACAAATTCCCATCGCCACATAACCGCGGGCACGGCTTTCGAAAGTTCAAACCTGCAGGGTGTCCCAACTTAGCCCATGATAAGCTCTCGCGATCAACGAAGGATATTCCTTCTCATGGGAAGACCCGATCAGTCTCGGAATCCCGGCTACAAGACATTTCGACAGTAATAAAACAAGACCAGCAAGACCTCCCGGCGTGCCGACACCTTGATAGTAGCCGCACGTATCTCGTCTCAGGCCACGACCGGATGAGCAGTCCGTACAACTAAAACCAGCCCTCAAGTTTCCCCGAGGTGGCGCTGCAAAGGGCTCTAGTTTGGACCAACACTTAGACAAGCATTGGCCGGGGGGCTGAATAAAGATGACCCTTGGGTTAATTACTCCCAAGGGAAATGTAGGTGGTGGTGAGGCAAATGGTAAAACTAATGTTGGGCCTTGCTGGAGGAGTCTTATTCAAAGCGAACTGTCAAGGGGGTCCCATAAATCACCCGACCGCGTTAGGGACGCAAAATCCGGGAACATAATACCGATATGAAGGAAACTAGGGCGGCAAGAGTAGAACAAAACACCAGGCATAAGGCCGAGCCTTCCACCCTTTACCAAGTATATAGATGCATTAATTTAATAAGATATATTGTGATATCCCAACAAGTAAACATGTCCCAACAAGGAACAACATCTCCATGTTCCAACAAGGAACAAACTTCATCTTCACCTGCAACTAACAACGCTGTAAGAGGGGCTGAGCAAAGCGGTAACATAGCCAAACAACGGTTTGCTAGGAAGGGTGCAAAAGGTTAGAGGCTGACATGGCAATTTGGGAGGCTTGAGGAACAAGTGATAGGTAGCGCATCATAGCGATAGAACGAAACAACTAGCATAGCAATGATAGTAATGAGATCCAGGGTAGCGGTCATCTTGCCTGAAATCCCGCAAGGAAGAAGAACGAGTCCATGAAGAAGACGAACGGATGAAGCCGAACCAAGCGTAGACGAACGAATCCTCACGATCGCAACGAAACAGGAACTAACAAGAAGAAGCACACAACATAGTAAACACACCACACATGAACAAGGCATGATGCATGACAAAGCTACATGAAGCTACTCATGGCAAGAGATGATGCATACAAGACCAACACATCAAAGCAAGTTTAAATGAGGCCGGGAACAACATAGAACAATTCCGGTAAGTCCTCATATGCATATTTCGAAATTGGGCCAGATCTGAATAAACCTTAATTTCAAGTTGTTAAACAGCAAGTTAAGATGCACCACGATGATCTACACGAAATTCTAGTCAAGTTACATATAAAGTTCATTTAATTCGGAGCTACGGCCTAGAAGATATGAGCACAACAAGTTAAACATGGCATTGGTGCAAAATGCATACAAACATCAAGCAAACACCTCAAATCAAGGATGCAACATGATAATATGAAACTACATGCAAAATCAAGCAAGTTTCATATAGAGCACACTCAAAACGGAGCAACGGTTCAACACATACAACCTATACAAGTCATGACAACAATCTGCCCAAAACAGCAACTAGGCATATTGCAAGCACCTAAACAACAAGCTACAACATCTTAACATGATAACAAAAGGCATGGGCATGATGTACAGGTAAAACATTACAAAACATGAACACCGAGCTATCTCCAGAAATCACTAGAACATGCTCAAAAGCACATGGCAATATTGCAAATAATAACAGTTTCAGACTTATCAGGAAATAACATCAGGGTGCAATGTTTAGAGCTGTCAAACAACATGTTACAGGAACTTAACATGGCAAACAAAGGCATGGAATGAATCTACTAATTGCATAGAACAAAAGTCCTTTACTGACCATGAGCCAAAAAGGATCAGAAAATATGATGGCACCCATGTAAACATGGCAAGTTATTATACAGATTCAAACATGGCAGGAACAACAATAAGTAGGCATGTTGGTGAGCTTGAACCACTCACCACAGAGCAATACATGGCATAGCAAGGAAACTCACAGTAAGAAGACATGGCACAGAAGCTATACATGGAAATAACAACATCATAGCATACACGGATCAACTACAACAACCTTGGCAAAATTGAATAACATGTAAACAACCTGCCAGGAAACATTTTATAGCAAAAGTAGAGCTCGATTGACTCAATCTATGGCACTCCATAATTGAAAAAAAGGGCATGGATGGATAGAGAATAACCATATGAACAGAACATCCTTACTGAAGTATCTCAAAATAAGCATTTATCTCTCGGTAGCATCAAGTTTACATGGCATAAAAATATCAGCAGAACAGGGGCTGAAATCAGCAACATCATGAAGCCTAGTTTGCATGCTCGTGCTAGTCACCACAGAGATCAAAAAAATACATGGCATACACCCTTGTAAAGATGGCATGGCATATTACAATACACATGTAGGACTCAAGTTCATAGGATGCACACATCAATCATGGCAAAAATAACAAAAGTGCATGTTCTGATAAGAATCTGAAACTAACATCACATAGCCCTCTTCCAACAGAATTTCGGGCATCAAGATGAGCTCAAATGAAAATGATGCAATGAAATGAAATGATGTACTCGTCGAGGCGAACAATTTGACATATTACACGCACGAAACGGAGCTACGGATGCAGAGTTATGGTGCGATGAAAATGCAACAAAATTATCGACAGCAAAAGCAGGTAAAAACCACCTCGAAATTTCGGATCTAGGGTTCCTCGAGGGCATCTTGAACCGAGGCGGCCGAGAGCCCGCGGAGAGGAGCAGGGAGGAGACCGGGGAGATGGGGCGTCGGAGGAGGAGGAGGCATATGAGGCGCCGCCGGTCGGCGGCGATCGGGGCGCGGGCGGCACTGGAGGCAGAGCCCGGGCAAGCGGGGAGGCGGCGGGCGGCAACAGCGGCGGAGGGCGCTGCGGAGGAGAGCTGGGCGGCGAAGGGAGAGCGGGCGGCGAAGGGGAGAGCGGCGGAGGCGGGCAGACGGCGGCGGCGGCGGATGGGCCTCACGGGCCCGATCCGGACCAGCGAACTCTGGCGCGGGACGGGCGAGGAGGCCACGTGGCGGCGTGGGACTGGCTGGGGGCAGCGGTGCAGACGTGTCCGTGGCAACGCAGACGCGTCCGCGCATGGAGGAAGAAGAAGGCTAGGGTTTCGGAGGATTAGACCGCGAATTTCGGAGGGCATCACTTATTTATAGGTAGAGGGAGCTAGGAGACTCCAAATGAGGTGCGGTTTTCGGCCACGCGATCGTGATCGAACGGCGGAGAGCATGGAGGGGGGTTTGCTGGGTTTTGGGCCACTTTGAAGGGGTGTTGGGCTGCAAAGAGAAAGGGGCTTTTGCGGTTACCCGGTTAACCGATGGGGTATCAAACGACCTCCAAATGACCCGAAACTTGACAAGCGGTCTACCGGTGCTATACCAAGGCCGCTTGACAAACCTTGATCCATTCCGAGACCGTTTAACACCCGCACATAAAAAAGAGGAAAAGGGGCGCCGGAGACATAGGAGTGCGGATTGCAAAAGCGGACAACGGGAAAATGCTCGGATGCATGAGACGAACACGTATGCAATGCAATGCACATGATGACATGATATGAAATGCAGATGATGACATGGCAAAGTGCAACACGCAAGCAAATGACATGGCAAAGACGGCGAATAACTGACGGACACCTGGCGCATCGAATCCGGGGCGTTACAACACTCCTCCACTAACAAGAGATCTCGTCCCGAGATCTTAGGACCGAGACGGAAGGAAAAAGGGATGAGGTGAAACAAAAACTCAAGAGAAAAGAGGCAAAGAATCGAGAGCACTCGAGACGAAGAGAGGAACAACGAGAATGACGAGAATCGAAAGCTCACAGAATCAGATAGACTATGAACCACTCCGGTTCGAACGAGATAAGAAACGAATAAGACTGAAAGGATTTAGGCAGCGCTCCGGTTGAAAATGGAAGGAAAAGAACAAGAACTTCACAAGATGGAATGACACTTGACGACATAAGCAACGCAATACCTCCGGAAGAATAGGAAAAATTGAATGAAAAGAACTTAGAAGGAAGGATTGACTGGAGTTGTTGAGAAAATCAACAACGAAAGAATAAGCTTGTTGTGGACTTATGGATAACATCTCAAGATCATAAGGTGATAACCGACCACAAGCGGAAAAGATTGAATAGCTGAGAAGAACGAAGAGATGCAAAACTCCACTTCAGAAGAATACGGAGAATTAATTGCACTTCGAGATGCGAGAAGAAAAGATACTTGAACTCCTCCAACAAAATCTTGATGAACTCTTGAAGAATGAATTAAATCATGAAGAACCACCATGAAGGACTCCGGTAACAAAAGGATGATGAGATACGATTGAAGGATGAAAGAAAATAAGATTAAAGCCTTGCGATGATTCGGATGGAGGTTCCGACGAGATGGCCGAGGAAATTTGAACTCCGGAAAAGAAAAGATTAAAACACTTGGAACTAGAATTTATTCATTACGAACAAACTCCGAAGTAAGGGATTAATCACTTGGATGAAATAAGAATAAGATTTATTGTATGCTTATCCTTCATCAAATTAAATTGATGACAAGCAATGGATTTTGCATACTACTTATTCTTCTTGAAAAAGGATTGAGAAGTGACATAACGCAAACTTGAGAAGGTCTTCATGAACTACCGGTAGGATTGAAAAGAACGAATGAATTAATATGATAAACAAAGAAAAATAATCTTGAATGAACCACCGTAAGAATTCGAAAATTGAATGACGAAAGAGAATGAATCATCGGGAAGAATTAGAAGAACAAATATGATTGAGGGGATTTAGATACAAGAGAACGGGAAGAACTCGAGCTGATTAGCGGACATTTGAACGAAGCGCTGGGATAAATAGAGAACGATAACTGGAATGATGGCCTCCGGTGAAAAGAAATGAAAAAAAAACAACTCCTGACAAACTCCGGATGGTTGAGAAAAGAATCGACAATTGGAATAATTCGAGAGGATAACAAGAAACTAGAACCACGAATCTTCGGGAGAACGGACAAGATTTAGAGGAAAACTCTTCTTCAAGGACGACGATAAACACCACCAAAATTGCTGAGGTACTCCGGGAGAATGAAAAGCGAAGAGGTTGAGCCAACAATGAAACCAATTAGAAAGCGAACTTGGAGAAGGCATGTGACTGATGGGATCCATTCTTACGTCACACTTGAAAAGAATTGAGAATAACTTCGGGGAAATTAGAAGAGTCAGGTAAGATCCTGGGAAAAGACCTGTGGGTTAGGGCCCACTAAAAGAAAACACCGTTGGAAAGGGATGTTGAACAGATAGATGATGCACCGGAAGAACTGAAATATTTAAATGAGGTGACAACCTCGAATTAATTGGAAGACAGACGAATCTCCTGAGATATCTTACGAACTCCGAGATGATTGAATGGCGAGATGCAAACGAGCAAGGAAAACACTTGAGCCGTAGGAAAAGAATAAGATCAACCCGAAAAACTTGAATTGAGTGCACCGGAAAAAGAAAGGGATGAAGAATGACGAACGAGACGAGAATTCACCGGTTGAAATAATTGAGGGAAGACTGAAGAGGCTCCACACGAATGGAATTGATGGTCAGAAGAAACTCGAACTCCGGGAATAATAGGGTGGGAGGCGGGAAAAACAGAGGCAACTTGGAAGGGAAGCAGCGAATATCTTGAAGAGAAAACACGGTTGAAATCATTGAGGAGAGAGAGCAAAACTTCACGAGTAGGATGGATACTCGATAACGGACTCCGGTTCCGAAAAGAAGAAGGGTGGGCGGGTGGGAAAGAAACAACTGAGGATTGAACTTGCAAAACAAAGAGGGTCGAATCGCCTTGACGAGAAAATGCACCGGAAGAAAAGAGATGAGAACCAACGATCGGAAAACCAACTGCATGGTCCTAAAGAAAAATTTGAAGGGGAAGAGAAGTAATTCAAAACACCTACGTCAAGATTCCTCACTAGAGCGACGAAGGGGCTGAGGAGTAAAAGAATTCCTACTCTCCGATATAACTAGACTCTGAAATCAGTTTTTTCTAGACTCAACAATGGTCAAACTACACGATCAATCAAGGGGGCTCCTAGGGTCGGTCGAGGCTCTGATACCAACTTGTCACGCCCAATATGCGACCCTATCCAAAAGGAACTCGAAGGTCCCACCAAGGATAGACCCGCATATTGAAACGCTTTTGCAAGGTGGATATCATTACATCAACATTACATAATAGATGGGGATACATACATAAGGCACAAATGCCACAAGAATACATCAACATCATATACAAGATCAACATCCGACTACGGATGAAACATAAACAGAAGCTCAAATGACATCCACCCTGCTAGCCCAGGCTGCCGACCTGGAACCTATCGCCTGATCGAAGAAGAAGCAGAAGAAGAACTCCAATACAAGCAAACATCGCTCTCGCGTCATGAGCATCGCATAACCTGTACCTGCAACTGGTGGTGTAGTAATCTGCGAGCCACGAGGACTCAGCAATCCCATTACCATGGGTATCAAGACTAGCAAAGCTTAAAGGGAAAGGAAGGGGTAAAGTGGTGAGGCTGCAGCAGCGACTAAGCATATATGGTGGCTAACATACGCAAATGAGAGCGAGAAGAGAAACAAAGGAGCGGTCGTCAACAAGTAATGATCAAGAAGTGATCCTGAACTCCTACTTACGTCAGACATAACCCAGAAACCGTGTTCTCCTCTCGATCAACCCCGAAAAGAGACACTCACGGTTACGCACACGGTTGGTGTATTTTAGAAAGCCGTGCCCACGGTTATGTGGCAGATGGGAATTTGTTAATATCCGGTTGTAGTTAACTTGAAGCAAACTCTTCTAAAATACACCAACCGTGTGCGTAACCAACGGTCGGCCCATGAACGGACGATTCCAACTCTAGCCCGTTTACGGACCATAATGCAGTCTCTTATTGGCCCATGTTTGGCCAATGGATCATACGGCCCGTAGAAGGCCCATTGATGCTACGGCCCGTAGAAGGCCCATTGTTTCTATGTCCCATAGAAGGCCCATTGTTTCTACAACCCGTAGGAGGCCCATGGCACTATAGTAAATATGTAGCCCATGTTATTGTGGCCTAGTTTTAAAAAATAGGTTATTGCAGCGATAAGCAAACCGCGGAAAAAGAATTGCACTGACTACAAGCAAACAAATAAACAAGACAACAAGGAAATAAATAAGCAAGCAACTTACGCTAGGCCATCACGACTATTACACATATTACATCCACTGGGCATCAAAGTTCGCCACCGGTGCAAATATAGGAACAAAGCAGCATATCACATACCTTTGGTTGTCAAAGTTGGCGACCGGTGCAAATAAACGCCGTGACAAAACAAGTCCGAGCTGAAACCACTTCAGAAGATCTCAAGAAATAATATCTTGGGTACCCATAATGCTGGCAAGATGCTTAGCAAGCTTATTAACTTTCTCTTGTTTGGCGCTTAAATCCTCCAGCGCTTGCTATTGCACCAGAAAGTATGCATCAGATTTCTGTTTGGACTTCCTCAGTCCTTCGGCTTCGTGACTCAGCACATCTGATCGATGTCTTTCAACTTGAAGTTGAGACTCAAGAAGACGAACTGATTCAGGCAGCGAGTTCGAAGAGATTGTGCCAGCAGTAGTGGCCAGTAACTCGAACACTACATCAAGACAGGACTTTTGAGTTGTCTCACTGTCGTCAAGATAGTTTTTATCAGCTTTCTTGGAAACCAACATGGATGTCTCACTATCTTGTACCTTATCTGCATTACTTCCTTTACCATTGCATAACAGGGTACTCTTCTCCAATATTTTGTCCGCGTTCTAAAAGAGAAACAAGCAGACACATCACAGGTTTACTATGTTGTATATGAAACTCATTTTGGAAAATCAGTTCAGTAGTAAGGTCGACAGGATAACAGCATGAAACAAACATATATCTATGTACCATGGTCACTGTATGGTCTGTATCATTCTAGTTTTTGTTGCCAAATCAAGATAAAGGCACAGTTCAAATAATATATGTTAATGACAAAGAATAATAGACGGAATATAAGTGTCGGAAACTACAGAGCAATAACAACACTTGTAATGTGCATGGCATGAGAACATAACTGTTTATTCAATTGAAACTGAATCAACATAGAGCAAGTTACAACAGCAAACCAGTTAAAGAAACATGTTTAAAACATACCTGTTGCGCCATTGGAGTTTCAATTCCATCCTTCAAATTTTAAAGTAGTTGGTATGAGTAAATACAGTGATGCAAGAGCAAAGGAGTATGAACCATAGCTACAGAACCTGACCTGAGAACAATTATTCTTCTGCTTTAAGCATTGAGTTGGGCTTCGGAGTGGTGGTCCTCATGCTTTGGGCACTGCAGTTCCCTTACTAAATGCTCATGTTTGGATGCTCTATGGTGGAGACAGTGTTGTGTCAACTGGAACTGGGTTACTATCTGCTGGGGTTGGGGTTAGAAGGGGTGTAGCTGGTTCTCTGTCCAACTGGGTAGGGGTACAATCTGCGAGAGTCTGGGTTATGTGTCGTGGGGCTGGTTCTTGGGCAAGTACAACCGTGATTCTATCTGCATCGACTGGTAGCACTATCTTTTCTGAAGACCGTGTTGTTACTCCCTTAGATACTGTCATCACTCTCTCCAGTTCAAATGGCTGATAAAAAAGAAAAGTAATTGAATGTACAAACATTGTACGATAGACAGGTGCAATGGATAGTGGGGAATAAAAGAGGGCATGAAATAATTCACATTTATGTTGTCTAACCAAACATGATAGCATGACACAATTTCACATATATGATGGCTAACTAAACAGGATAGCATGACACAATCTCACATATATGATGGATGACTAAAAAGGATGGAAGGACATAGTTCAAAATATGATGAGTATGTAAACAAGATGACATGATATAACTATATAATGTATTTATTAAATAGGTTGGCATGCCATAATTCACATACATGCCGCCTATGGAAACATGATAGCATGATATAATTCACGGATAGAATGACATAATTCAAAATATGATGACTGTAAACACTAAACATGATGAGATGATATAACTATATGATGTCTTTAATAAATGGGTTGGCATGCCATAATTCAGATAGATGTTGTCTATGTAAACATGATGGCATGATATAATTAAAATATATGATCTATATACTAAGCAAGTAAGCAGAGGGCAACCGCATATATGATGTAAAAACTAAGCAATGCAAGAGAACATGCATGACATGAGTAATATGACCCTGCCAAGTTTGAGCATAGACCTCAGGGGGGAATAGGACTGGTCATCTGTCTCTGAATCCTCCTCTGAGGAGCTATCTGTAACCAGCAAGATGTCTGATTCAGCAGGTAGCATTGTCTGCTCTGAATACCTTGTTTTCACTCCACATACTTCCATTGCCGCTTCGAATGGCTGATGCACAAGAAGAGTATTTGAATATGCAAATGTTGTCGACAGATGGAACACGTAATACAAAAAAGGATAGCATGATATAATTCACATATATGATGATTGGCTAAACAACATGGCATTGCATAATTCACATATATAATGCCTTGCAACAAGATAGCATTGCATAATTCCCATATATAAATCTTGCAACAAGATGGCACTGCGTAATTCACATATATGGTAATTAGACACAAAACAGGTGGCATTCACACAAAGCATGTCTAAACTAAGAAAATGAAATAGAAATGCAAGACACCATACACACGATATGAGCAGCATAACCCTGCCAAGTTAGAGCATGCACCTCGTGGGGGGGGGGGATAGGACTGGTCATTTGTCTCTGAATCCTCCTCTGATGAGCTATCCGTAACCAGCGAGATATGCGCTTTGTGAGATAGCATAGTCTTCTCCGAAGACCTTGTTTTCACTCCAGAATTTTCCATCACCGTGTCAAATGGCTGATGCGCATGAAGAGTAGTTGAATGTACTAACATTGTTGACAAATGTAATATGTACCGAAAAAAAAGGATGGCCTGATATAATTACATATAAGATGACTGGCTAAGCAGGATGGCATTGCAAAATTCACATATATGATGCCTGGCTAAACAAGGTGGGGTTGCATAATTCACATAAACGATGAATAAACTAAACAGATGGCATTCGCACAAAGGATGTCTAAACTAAGCAGATGACATATTTGATGTATAAAGTAAGCAATGCAAGGCAGCATATGCATGATTTTACCGACATTAGCATTCCAAGTTAGAGCGAATACCTCAGGGGGTAAATAGGAGTGGTCTTCTCCTTCTGAATCCCCCTCGGAATAGTTATCTTCCTCTTGATTACAATCCGGGTGGAGGGGGTCTGCCTTTGCGCCAACCATGGAGCGACGTCTGCATGAAATTTTATTGCCACATAAGGCTCGTCTCTTTTGCTCTACATATTCAGTTCCAGTGTACAATAATTGACATGCATAGGAATAAAACATAGTGATATTATGTAAGGAGTGCATGCAGAAATCCAGAGTGATGGTAGCAACCTGTGGATAGAACCAAAACAAATGATAGCAGGCAGATAATGGTTTCAGTTAAAAATACAGGTAATGGCTTCTTTACTGTTTGTTTCCCACCCAACATGAAACTCATAGTAGACACCAGAGATGGATAGTAGATAGATACTATTGATTGCGGCGCTGATATGTACCCCACAACCATTTAAAAACTCAAGTTTGAGCATTAGTTTGGAGCTCACTCAGATCTAATCTGTGAACAGGACGATAAAGTAGCATGTAATATTAAGCGATGCATAACGTAAGCAGACACGAAAGAGTGCGACCTCTCTTGCGGACCCGTGTAGTCCTCGAGGTCATCTGCTTGGTTAATGATGGTATTGCAGTTGTCGTGGCTGTCAGCCGTGGGGAAGAAGATCTAAGGTGGCGAAAGACAGTCTGGAGGCCGGATCCCTGCTGTGGTGGACCCTTCTGTCGTTGGAGCAGCTGAGCTGGGGTGGACGACGGCTCAGCAGGAGCGGGACAAACCACACAAGGTTTTCTTTGACACATATCTGTAACAGAAGTAATTGTGCAAGGGCTTGTTTGAATTTGAGGATTCTAACAATGCAGGGATCACTGGTACGCGTCGGTGCTATACGAACAGTTTTTAACCCCTTTCCGCGATGGCATTTGGAACCGTCACCAAGTGAGTGTGGGCGATAGGGGGGTCCTTCCCACACGACCCAGAAACCGTCGGGGATAGGGAGCCTTGATGCATACAGTTGTCCCTATATAACCGTTTCCGATATCTCCGTTGGGTTATGCGGTAGGGTGCATCGACTGCAAATTAAAAATTCCTACGCGCAGAACATCCAGGAACATGCTACGGGAGATGGATCACAGTTCGTTACCACTAGACGCGCAGCGATGCGTGCAGCGGAAGAAGAGTTGGGGCAGCGCGTCTGCGTGGATCGTCTCCTCCTCGTTCGATCTCCCTCGAGCGGCCGGTCGTCCGATCCCACGTACGAGTTCGCCGGAGCAGTGCAAGTGCACCGCCTCTAACGGTATCCGAGCGTGTGGGAGGAACGTCGTGCGGCGGACTGCTAGGTCCGATCACACAATCGGCGGCAAGTGGAGGTGGCTCCTGAGGCCGAAGCGATCTGCTTCCTGAGGCCGAAGCGATCTGCCTCCTGAGGCCAAAGCGTTCTCTCTCTACCCCGAGTGTGCCGCACCTCCACTTTATATAGGCGTCCGTCGCGGGCTCAACACTTGGGCCTCGCACGGACCCTAAAGCCCAAAGTCTACTCGGTCACATTCCTAGTCCAATTCGGATCACATCCGACCAGTGTCCTACGAACTGACCTCGCAGGTTCCTTCCCTTAAGCGCGTGACCCCATAGGTTCAAGTCGGCTTGGTCACAGTTTGGATTACCTCCGACCTGTACGGTTGGTAGCGGCCTCTAGCAAGGCGTGCTGACCACCAAGCAGACTATGAAGCTGGTTAGGCGAACCTGTACAACGTGTCACACTTCTATTCCTTTTGCCACACGATATATGTTGTCGGGCTCAAGGCGAGACTGTCATCCTTGTGCTAACCCGACCTCTTTCTCGTTCGGTGATACCGACCACTATCCGGATTATCTCATAATCCTTGTCGCATAGCCATGCTGTTCTGGTCGGATCACACGAGGGGCCCAGTATATCTCTCCGATCGGAGGGCAAATCCCATCTTGCTCGACCATGTCTCGCAGCATGGGATTGGACAAACCCGAAACCTACCTTTGTAACTACCCAGTCACGGAGTAGCGTTTGGTCGGCCCAAAGCAAGTCTATCACCATCTCGAGTACATGCGTCAGCTCAGGTCTTAGGACATAGAACGTATGTTGTACTAGAGACTCACAGATGACATATCGCTGCGTCTCATAGTTGGGTCTGTCCGACTCGGACCTTATCTCGACTCGGATTCGACTATGTCGAATCCGACCAGACCTTTCCAAGTCCATATTATCCGGTTAGCATCCAATGCTCCATGGCTAGTGAGACCGAGCCATCGACCGTGTCATATGCTAGTCTAGTCGGCTGCACGTCCACACAGCCCTTTCGACTAGGGACCTTTTAGGACAGTCATCATACAATGCATAGTCCCACAAACAAGTCACGTACTTGCTGATACACATCATTGATAATGTCCAAGGACTATCTTTATTCATAAACACATAGGAAATATCATCATACATGATTGCCTCTAGGGCATATCTCCAACAGTCTCCCACTTGCACTAGAGTCAATCAAATAGACATCGAATGCCCATAGCTCTAACGTGCCCCTCATGCTTGGGTTGTGGAAGCGGCTTAGTCAACGGATCTGCAACATTTGCATCCGTGTGAATCTTGCATAACTCTACATCACCATTCTTTATGATCTTTCGTATCAGGTGATATTTCCGGTCTATGTGTCTGACCTTGTGGTGATTCCTCGGCTCCTTGGCTTGTGCGATGGCACCAGAATTATCACAATAAAGGTCCAACGGTTTCACCGAGGCTGGGAAAATACCAAGATCATCCAGAAAATGCGGATCCAAACACCTTCCTTTGCAGCTTCACAAGCCGCAATGTATTAAACTTCGTGGTAGAATCGCCACCGTATCCTGCTTGGAACTCATCGATTGCACTGCTCCTCCGTTCGGGGCGTACGAATCCGGCATGTGATCGACAATCATCTCTCGTCGGTTTGGAAACTAGCATCGGCGTAACCCCTCACGACGAGCTCTTCCTCACCTCCATAAACTAGGAACATCTCTTTAGTCCTTTTCGGTACTTCAAAATAGTCTTTACCGCTGCCCGGTGACTCTCACAGGTTGGCCTAGTATCTACTTGTTAGGCTTATTGCAAAAGCAACATCGGGCCTTGTACATATCATGGCATACATGATGGATCCGATTGCCGAGGCATACGGAATCCTACTCATCTGCCGCTCATCGGATGTCGAAGGACTCGAGTCTCGCTTAGCCTTATACCATGTGAGGCGGCAAGAACCCTTTCTTCGCCTCACTCATGTTGAACCGCTTCAACACTTTATCTATTCGTGCTTTGGCTTAAGCCGAGCAGCCTCCTCGATCTATCTCTATAGATCTTAATGCCTAAAATATAGACTGCCTCACCAAGGTCCTTCATCGAAAACTTGCCATTCAATGATTCCTTGACCGAGTTTAGCATCGAAACATTATTTCCGATCAGTAGTATGTCATCCACATACAAGATCAAAAACACTATCGAGCTCCCACTTAACTTCTTGTATAAACAAGAGTCCTCTTCACTTTGATGAAACCGAGACCGTGGCGACCTCATCAAAGCGAATGTTCCAACTCCGAGATGCTTGCTTCAACCCATAAATGGATCTCTTGAGCTTGCATACCTTACTAGTGCTAGTCGGATCGACAAAACCCTCGGGCTGTATCATATACCGTCCTCGGTTAAATTTCCGTGAAGGAAAGCCGTCTTGACATCCATCGCCATATCTCGTAATCGAAATATGCAGCTATAGCTAATATGATCCTTACCGATTTCAGCATCGCTACGGCGAGTAAGTCTCGTCGTAGTCAACTCCTTGAACTTGTCCATAACCTTTAGCGACAAGCCGAGCTTTGTGGATCTGAACATTTCCATCCACATCGGTTTTCTTCTTAAAGACCCATTTGCAACCAATGGCGATTCGCCGGTGGCGGATCAACCAAGTCCGGACTTGATTCTCATCCATGGACTTTAACTCGGATCTCATGGCCTCTAGCCATGCCTCGAATCTGGGCTCACCATCGCTTCCGCATACGTGGCCGTCTCGCCGCTTTCTAGCAACAATACATCGCGCTTTCTGCGCAATCATTCCGACCTCCGTGGTTCGGTGCCGCTTCCACTACGGGTTCCCTGACCGACTCGGTATGATTTCATCACCAGCCGAGCCGTCCCGAGTGGTCCTCGAATTTCTTGAGTCAAGCGTCCTCCCACGGCCTCCCCCGAGAAACTCTTTCTCAAGGAAAACCCCATTCGAGCAACAAACACTTTGTTCTCTTCCGGTTGTAGAAGCTATATCCCAAGGTTTCCCTCGGATATCCCATGAATATGCATTTATCCGACTCGGGTGTAAGCTTGTCGACATAAGTAAACTTGACAAATGCTTCACAACCCCAAATCTTTAGAAAAGACAATGGGACTCTTCCGGTCCACATCTCATGCGGTGTCTTGTCTACAGTTTTGATGGTACCCTATTAAGTGTGAAAGCTGTAGTTTCTAGGCGTATCCCCAAAATGACAAGGGTAAATCCGATTTGCTCATCATAGACCGAACCATGTCCAACAAGGTCCTATTCCTCCGTTCGACCGCCATTTCTCTGTGGCGTGCCGGAGGTGTGAGCTGAGTACTATACCTCAACTTTTCAGATGATCATCGAACTCCTGGCTCATGTACTCACCTCCACGATCAGATCGCAGAAGCTTTATAGTCTTGCCGAGCTGATTCTCAACCTCATTTTGAAAATCTTTGAACTTTTCAAAAGTCTCCGACTTGTGCCTCATCAAATAGATATATCCATATCTACTCAAGTCGTCGGTAAAAGTCACAAAGTACTGATAGCCACCTCTGGCGGTTGTGCTCATTGGACCACACACATCACTATGTATAAGTTCCAATAGCTCGGACGCCCTCTCGCAACTCTTTGCGAAAGGAGACTTAGTCATCTTGCCGAGCAAGCATGATTCCCATGTCTCGAACGACCCGAAGTCGGACGAAGATAGGAGCCCATCATCATGGAGCTTCTTCATGCGTTTCAGACTAATGTGTCCAAGCCGGCAATGCCAGAAGTATGTCGGATTTATCTCATTTGGCTTATGCCTGTTGACATTCACATTATAGACCGGTTCCTATTCTAGATTCAATATAAATAGCCCATCAACAATGGGTGCATAGCCGTGGAACATACCATTCAAAAATATCGAACAACCATTGTCCTTTAAATTGAATTCATAACCCTGACTCATCAAACATGAGGCAGAAATAATGTTCCGACTAAGTGCAGGAATGTAATAACAATTATTCAATTCCATAATGAATCCGGAAGGAAGCTGGAGCTGCATCGTGCCGACCTCCAACGCAGCAACTCTTGCTTTGTTGCCGACCCGATGTCAATCTCCCCTTGTGCCACACGCCTAGTTCTTACCAGCCCTGCATCGAGTTGCAAATATGAACAACCGTCCGGTATCAAATACCCAAGAGCTACTAGGTATGTCGGCAAGGTAAATGTCTATAACATATGCAACAAGTGTACCTTTGCTCGAAGAAGCATTTCCGGCCTTCTTGCCATGCTCGCAAACCACTTGCTCTGATTCCTCTTCCGGTGACCGGTCTCCTTGTAGTGATAGCAAGCGGTCTTGAGTCGGTCCAGACTTGGCAGAGCGGCGAGGTTACCATCTCCGTGCCCTTTGCCTTAGCCTTTTCTTGGACCAACTCTTCTTGAACTTAGCGATTTCGCAGCATCAACACTTGATGCGTGCCTTTCTTAATATCCTACTCGCCACTTTGAGCATCCCATGCAATTCGGTGAGCTTCTTATCCATGCCATGCATATGATAGTTCGAGATGAGCGTCCCATAGCTGGGCGGAAGAGAACCCGAACAGCATCGAGAGCCAGCTCATCCAAGGCGGGAAGCCCAAACGATCCAAAGCTTGCACATATCCGATCATCTTGATCACATGTGGGCTCGGTGGATCACCTTCCTTCAGCTTGCAATCCATCAAGGATCGCAGACGTTGAACCTTTCGGTCCTAGCACGTATGCGAAACATGTTCTTGAGACTCTCGATCATATCGTAAGCCTCAACATTTTCGAAATGCTGTTGCAAATCGGGCTCCATACAAGCCAGCATCAGACAGCTGATCTCCGTTGATTCATCAATGAGTTTCTGGTAGGCATTCTTAGATGTGGCACTAGCATTATCGGCAGGTTCCTCTGGAAGTGGATCCTCTAGAACATGTTCCTTTTTATCGTGCTTGAGAACAATTCTCAAATTTCTATACCAGGTGGTAAAGTTTGTTCCATTCAGTTTATCCTTTTCCAGAATTGATTTCAATGCAAAGTTGGGTTGAGCAGGTGGTGCCATTGATCTACAACAGAAAATATGCAATCACTAAGCAATGTGTTTATGTAGAGTAATTCTAGCCTTAACAGAAATACTCCCCTTGAAGTTGGCATCCTCCGCAAACTCTCGGTGATTCAGGATCCGACTAGCGCATGGGACTAGTGAGCTTTAGCATCATTGCTAGCCAACATACCTATCCGGTAAGCAACTATTTGCTAATCGTATCTCTATCGACTCACAGCCGATCGGGAAGGTATCTCATACCCGGCTCCCAACCTTCTTTGCCACAAGGCCCAAAACCGTTTTGATAGCCTTGTCAAGTTAACTGATGCGGTGCATGTCCGTGTCCGACCACGAACCCTTGATTCAAGGACACCCAGCAGCACCCCAATTTTATGAGCCCACTACTAGGCGTACTTGGCGTGAGAAGGTGCAACATCGGGGATGGCAATTAAGCTTGATATTCATGAGGATCATTCTATCATTTTAACATGCATAGAAACAAAGAAGCATAACAATCACAAATATAACACATATTGTGAAATAGTATGGCTCCTTCATGGGCGTTCTTCGTGTCGGCTCGACTCGGTGACCATCTCGAACTCCATCTTGTTTGTCACGCCGGGGCCAAGCCACCAACCTGATCTCTATTATCCAACTACTACAACTAGTAATGAATTTACATAGAGTCACAAGTCGACATGCAGGTCGTTATACATTATAATGACAGCACTTTGGCTCTGCCGGTGACAAACATGACACGCAGGCCACGTATAAATTACACACATGCATCACATACACATGAGCCATACTATTCACATCAAACCTGCAAAACAAAGTTATGCATAGAATCGCATTCTACCGGTTTGTGTGTCGGGTCTGAATATACGGCGCTTACGCTTTTACGGCGGATGACCGACCGGTAGGGGTAGATCGTGTCACAACCTCATCGATCGATTCTGAAAACATAGCCTCAACGATCCCCATGTGCGATTGATCACATCAACCGTGCACATAGCCGATCTCTTCAAGGACAACAGATCTCATCTGCGCCTCCACATATCTAATATGCGTCGATCTGAATCCAAATCCTATAACAGAGGCTCGATACCTTTGTTGGGTTATGCGGTAGGGTGCATCGACAACAAATTAAAAATTCCTACGCAGAACATCCAGGAACATGCTACGGAGATGGATCACGATTCGTTACCACTAGACGCAGCGATGCCGTGCAGCGGAAGAAGAGTTGGGGCAGCGCGTCTGCGTGGATCGTCTCCTCCTCGTTCGATCTCGCTCGAGCGGCCGGTCGTCCGATCCCACGTACGATTTCGCCGGAGCAACGCAAGTGCACCGCCTCTAACAGTATCCGCGCGTGCGGGAGGAACGTCGTGCGGCGGACTGCTAGGTCCGATCACATAATCGGTGGCAAGTGGAGGTGGCTCCTGAGGCCGAAGCGATCTGCCTCCTGAGGCCAAAGCGTTCTCTCTCAACCCCGAGTGTGCCGCACCTCCACTTTATATAGGCGTCCGTCGCGGGCTCTACACTTGGGCATCACACGGACCCTAAAGCCCAAAGTCTACTCGGTCACATTCCTAGTCCAGTTCGGATCACATCCGACCAGTGTCCTACGAACTGACCTCGCAGGTTCCTTCCCTTAAGCGCGCGACCCCTTAGGTTCAAGTCGGCTTGGTCACAGTTTGGATTACCTCCGACCTGTACGGTTGGTAGCGGCCTCTAGCAAGGCGTGCTGACCACCAAGCAGACTATGAAGCTGGTTAAGCGAACCTGCCTGGCGTGTCACACTTCATTCCTTTTGCCACACGATATATGTTGTCGGGCTCAAGGCGAGACTGTCATCCTTGTGCTAACCCGACCTCTTTTCGTTCGGTGATACCGACCACTATCCGGATTATCTCATAATCCTTGTCGCATAGCCATGCTGTTCTGGTCGGATCACACGAGGGGCCCAGAGTATATCTCTCCGATCGGAGGGCAAATCCCATCTTGCTCGACCATGTCTCGCAAAGCATGGGATTGGACAAACCGAAACCTACCTTTGTAACTACCCGATCCACGGAGTAGCGTTTGGTCAGCCCAAAGCAAGTCTATCACCATCTCGAGTACATGCGTCGGCTCAGGTCTTAGGACATAGAGCGTATGTTGTACTAGAGACTCACAGATGACATATCGCTGCGTCTCATAGTTGGGTCTGTCCGACTCGGACCTTATCTCGACTCGGATCCGACTATGTCGAATCCGACCAGACCTTTCCAAGTCCATATTATCCGGTTAGAATCCAATGCTCCATGGCTAGTGAGACCGAGCCATCGACCGTGTCATATGCTAGTCTAGTCGGCTGCGCGTCCACACAGCCCTTTCGACTAGGGACCTTTTAGGACAGTCATCATACAATGCATAGTCCCACAAACAAGTCACGTACTTAATGATACACATCATTGATAATGTCCAAGGACTATCTTTATTCATAAACACATAGGAAATATCATCATACATGATTGCCTCTAGGGCATATCTCCAACAATCTCGAATATCCCAAACGCTTCATCCTTGCTACTCGTTTGTGCTAGCATTGCCATCACAGTCAGAGTTCTATGGTTTTACCTAAAACCAGGAAGATTCCAGGCACGGGAGCTTTCCAGGCAGATTCCAAGCACGGGAGTTTTATGATGCCTGGCACATCACAAACAGTTCATGATTATAAACCGTGTACGATAGGTAGACAATCACACACATTTAGTTTTCCCGCACCATATGTGATAGTGTCTGACATCACACACGCTTTGCAAACGGCAACTGTGTGCATGCTTGCACATGTTTCCTCTCTGTGAACCGTCTCAGATTATGGTGTATATCACAAACGTTTGTGTTTTACCAACCATGTGTGCCGTAATAACCTGCACACCGTAATTATGCCCTAATTTAATACTGTTATTTAAAATTGTACCTAATTTAAACCTGAAAGTAGGCTATAGCTTTATTCATATCCATCAGGTTCAAACAACCAATGCATTATTGGATTCACATGTACATATGTTTAAGAATTACATAAACACCAAATAAAGAATGATGAACCAGGGTTCTATACTTGTACTATTACAGATGGTAAAGAAAGAGGCGACAGACGTTTCGGTTGCTGAACAAGGTGAAGCGGAATGGCCCTATTGTGCTCTCCTGGAAGCAGAAGGCATGCAGGACTCTAGTCCAACCACTTGTGATGGTCGGCCGCCAATCATGTAGTTTGAGAGGTAATCTTGAGTAAACTGCTTCAGGATCCACTGCAAAAGAAAAAAGATTCAGAAATTGTCATCTAAACAACTCATTACGGGCAGTAAAAAGAAGGCTACATGGTTCTTACTTACCATCCTACAGTTCACTGTTGTCTTGCATAAAGTGTAAACAAATAGTTCGATTGACATCTTTTGACCCATTTTATTAACAATGTTTATAAGTTTCCTCACTTGATGTTGGTTCATGAATATCTCATTGACCCATACGCAGAAAGGGTCAAAGTGTGGATCTTTGGCAATGATATATGTACCTAAAAGCACCAAGTTAATATTAGAAGCTAAACAACAATTCAAAAATGATGTAGTACAACACTCCCTCCATCCCATTATATAAGATTTTATTACATGTATATCTAGACATCATCAGAACATTAAGGTAACACTCTTCCTTGTTGCTATGTAGCACAGGATTGCATATTTAGTCATTCAATTACAATGCATGTTGCTATGTAGCCTCGGATATATTAAATATGGCCCTAGTTAACCTCTTGATAAATGTGTTACAGATATATTCAGTGAAATGTCCAATTCGACGATTAATCCCTTATCAGCCCCAGGCTATATGGTACCAGCTACCAATATCCTGAACAATGAGTACATATAAGCAATGCGATGAAACTAACCTCGATGGAAAACAACACTCTTCTCAATATTGTCCTGCATGAGTACATATAAAGGCATGTTAAGCACAACAAGCTAAACATCAACCAAATATAACCATGGTAGACAACATAATCTACAAATGATAGATTCAGTATGTAGGCTTAAGCACGCTAGTTAAGCAAAACAAGAAGTGGAAAGGTGTGTTAACTGCATCAGGCATAACATTTAAAAACAAGCAAATAGTCATTAAAACTGGTATTGTGCAGGTCTACAGTACACTAGTTATTGTTAAACAAAACGAAAAGGCATGTTAACTGCAATATCCTTAACAGCAACCAAATATCGTAATTCATAGTGGTATTGTTGAAACTGTTATTGATGAAATTGAACTGCATGGCAAATAGTTGCACATATAAAGCATCACATTGTGAAGAACTGAAATAAACAAGTCATAAGGCCATCTCTAGCCGATCCTTAAAAGGTTAAAGGACAAAAACCCTTAGTGGATATATATATACTCTAGCAATTTTTGGCCTTTTCTAGTCGATCACCTATACTTAAGGTTGTAAACTTCAATTTGATCAAGTTCAAAGCAGGTTCAACCGAAAGTAGCATGCATTCAAACATAAACATAGATAGTTTTGCATAACCGAACATAAAACTTAAATTTAAACTAAGCTAAACTACTTTCGGTCGAAGTAGAGGTCGAGCTAATCCTTCCTCGTCGTGTACGGTGTGCCACGAGCTGGGTCCAGGCCGGTGCCATCGTCGGGGTCATTGTGGAAGGCACTCCTCCACTCGTCAACATCGATCTCCTCATCCTCGGGGCCCACCTCGACGCCCTCCATGCCGCCATCGCCGCCGCCTTCGACCTCGTCATCAGAGGAGAGCGCGATAACCTCGCCACCCTCCGCGCCGCCATCCTTGCCGCCTTCAACCTCATCATCGGAGGAGAGCATGATAACCTCGCCGCTCTCCGCGCCGACAAAGATCGCCTGCTCCGCCTCCACGAGCTCCGGGTGCTGCTTACGGAGCTCTTGCATGTAGGCCTCGTCGGCGGCCTCGGCCTCGGCCTCGAGGCGCTTCCACGCCTTGCAGTCCTCCCGCGCCATAGCCGATCTTACCACCCTTGGCTCCGGCGGAACGAGGTGGACCGGACGTGTTCCAAAGGGGAAATTGAGCCTAGCCACCGCACTATGGTAGCGGACCTGCCAGCGGTCGTTCTCCATGGCCGCGAGCTCGGCCGTGTGGAAGCTACCGAGCCATCGGCGGGTGTGGGTCTCCCGATCTATAATCTCGGTGACCCACGTCCCCCACCGCCGCTACCAGATCCCGAGGTAGGACCTCGTCGACTGCCGGGTCCGAGGGAGGAACAGGAAGTTCTCGAACCGGCGTAGGGGCGCGGTGGCGGGCGGATCAGGGACCGGCGACGGTGGATCGAGCCCGCGGAGGACGATGGGGACACCTCGACGGCCACCTCACCGGCGTCGGGCGAAAAGGCCGCGATAAACCTCTTTTTGACCATTGGCTCCTCGAGTTCCCTGGCACACATGCAGAGGTTGAGCATGGAGGCACCGGCGATGGCGGCGACCTACCAATGGTTTCGAGGGTTGTGTGTGTCTGTGTGAGCGGAGGTTTTGGGGAGTGTGTGGTGTGTGTGGAGAGGGCGGGTGGGCAAGGTGGTGTTTGAGGCAATACTGCGGCAACTGAAAATTTTACTAGGCAGGAGTAACAAGGTGGGGCTACTGAAAATTTGGATCAAGGGCGAGCAGATATTTTTGAGATTGCGAGGGATGCAGAGGCGGGAGTAAAATGCCGGGGCTACTGAAAATTTGAATCAAGGGACTGAAGCAGAGCAGGAGTAACAGACATCGCACACAGTCTGCACATACTAATCGTGTTCTATCAAACATTAAAACCTTCCAGGCGGCAGATATTTTCGAGATTATGAGGCAGTAATATTTTCGAGATTGCGAGGGATGTAGAGGTGGGAGTATTTGGGGAGCGAGCTAGTGTGCTTGACACGCCGGTTGTGGGCTGTAGCCGACGCACCTTCTCGCGTAAGCCATAGGCGTACTATACACCGACGGTGCTCCAAGATATATTGTACTACATCTCACACGGTTGGTGATAATAAACTGTGTGGGATCTACCTGATTTTTCATCTGGATTTGAACTACATAATGGGGTCACAGTGGCAATGGACGGTGTTTGAATTTCTAGACCTTTTATCTGCAGTGAACATGCAACTATATGTGTGTCGTAAAAGAATTGGAATTATTCAGGGTTTGTTTGGACATTTTATACATTAAACGGGTTTTCTAGCCATTTCAGGTGCACAATTCAAAATTAAACTACATGCACATGCTCCGGTGCATATAAATTGGTTAGAAAATCAAATATGTGTCCTTGGGTGCATGCTTAGGTCCCATGCAAGAAATGAGAATGAATTTCAAACACCATGGCACTTTTGATTGCCGGTTAAACATTGAGATACCTGGTTTTTAAATTCTAGTAAATCCAAAACTCATCTGAAATTCATGGAACTTGGCATGGTATCATGGAGCGGCATCAACATGCCGTGGTAAAAAATTTGTCCCATTTGGGGACAGGTTTCGGTATAAGCTTCCCACAAATTGGAGCTTCTCACAACAAGCGTGATGGTTTCGGTACAGAACGTGCCACCTATGGGGACGAAACGATATCCGTTGCCTCTTATTGTATTTCAAAAAATTTCTAGTGCCAACATAGAACAACATGACTGTTGTGTTAAGTTTTAGAATTCTTCGAGGTTCGTTTGGACATTTTTATACATTAACTGCGTTTTCTAGGCATTTTATGTGCATAATTAAATTTGAAATACATGCACATGCTCCGGTGCATACAAATTGGTTGAGAAATCAAATATGTGTCCTTGGGTGCATGATTAGGTCCCATGCAAGAAAAGGGAATGGATTTCACACACCAGGGCACTGTTGATTGCCGGCAAAACATTGAGATACCTGGTTTTTAAATTCTAGTGAATCCAAAACTCGTCTGAAATTCATGAAACTTGGCATCCTATCATGGAGCAACATCAACATGCCGTGGTAAAAATTTGTCCCATTTGGGCTAGGTTTGGGTATAAGCTTCTCAGAAACGAGAGCTTCTCACAACAAGCGTGATGGTTCGGTATGGAACGTGCCACCTTTGGGGACGGAACGATATCCATTGCCTCTTATTGCTTTCAAAAAATTTCTAGTGTCAACATAGAACAACAGGAATGTTGTGTTAAATTTAGGAATTTTTGGGGTTCGTTTGGCCTTTTTTATACATTAATTGAGTTTGTCGGCATTTAATGTGCATATTTAAAATTTGAACTACAAGCACATGCTCCAGTGCACCAAAGTTGGTTGAAAAATCACATGTGTGTCCTTGGGTGAATTTCTAGGCCCCATGCAAGAAATGGGAATGAAATTCAAACACCAGGGCACTATTGATTGCCGGCAAAACATTGAGGTGCCTAGTTTTTAAATTCTAGTAAATCCAAAATGCGTCTGAAATTCATGAAACTTGGCATGCTATCATGGAGCAGCATCAACATGCTGTGGTAAAAAAATTGTCCCATTTGGGGTAGGTTTGGGTACAGGCTTCTCACAAACGAGAGCTTCTCACAACAAGCGTGATGGTTTTGGTAGGGAACATGCCACCTTTGGGGAGGAACGATATATGTTGCCTCTTATTGCTTTAAAAAAATTCTAGTGTCAACATAGAACAACAGGAGGATCTGTATAATTTTGGAATTTTTGGGGTTCGTTTGGCCTTTTTTATACATTAATTGGGTTTCTGGGCATTTAATGTGCATAATTCAAATTTGAACTACAAGCACATGCTCCAGTGCACCAAAGTTGGTTGAAAAATCACATGTTTGTCCTTGGGTGAATTTCTAGGTCCCACGCAAGAAATGGGAATGAAATTCAAACACCTGGCACTGTTGATTGCCGGCAAAACGTTGAGATGTCTGGTTTTTTAATTCTAGTAAATCCAAAACTCGTATCAAAATTTTTAAACTTGGCATGCTATCATGGACAGGCATCAACATGCCGTGGTAAAAAATTTGTCCCATTTGGGGCAGGTTTGGGTATAAGCTTCTCTCAAACCAGAGCTTCTCACAACAAGCGTGATGATTTTGGTAGGGACGTGCCACCTTTGGGGACGGAACGATATCCGTTCCCTCTTATTGCTTTAAAAAAATTTCTAGTGCCAACATAGAACAACAGGGGTGTTGTGTTTAATTTAGGAATTTTTTGGTTTCGTCTTTTTATACATTAATTGAGTTTCACGGCATTTAATGTGCATAATTAAAATTTGAACTACAAGCACATGCTCCAGTGCACCAAAGTTGGTTGAAAAATCACAGGTAAGTCCTTGGGTGAATTTCTAGGTCCCATGCAAGAGATGGGACTGAAATTCAAACACTAGGGCACTATTGATTTCTGGCAAAACGTTGTTATACCGGGTTTTTAAATTCTAGTAAATCCAAAGCTCGTCTGAAATTCATGAAACTTGGCATGCTATCATGGAGCGGCATCAACATGTCGTGGTAAATTTTTTTGTCCCATTTGGGGCAGGTTTGGGTGTAAGCTTCTCACAACAAGCGTGATGGTTTCGGTAGGGAACGTGCCACCTTCAGGGACGGAATAATATCCGTTGCCTCTTATTGCTTTCAAAGATTTTCTAGTGTCAACATAGAACAATAGGTGTGTTGTGTTTAATTTCGGAATTTTTAAGGGTTCGTTTGGCCTTTTTATACATTAATTGGATTTCTGGGCATTTAATGTGCATAATTCAAATTTGAACCACAAGCACATGCTGAAGTGCACCAAAGTTTGTTGAAAAATCACATGTCTATCCTTGGGTGAATTTCTAGGTCCCATGCAAGAAATGGGAATGAAACTCAAACACCAGGGCACTATTGATTGTCGGCAAAATGTTGAGATGCCTGGTTTTTAAATTCTAGTAAATCCAAAACTCGTATGAAATTCATGAAACTTGGCATGCTATCATGGAGCGGCATCAACATGCCGTGGTAAAAATTTTGTCCCATTTGGGGCAGGTTTGGGTATAAGCTTCTCACAAACCAGAGCTTCTCACAACAAGCATGATAGTTTCGGTAGGGAAGGTGTCACATTTGGGGACGGAACGATATTGTTAACTCTTATTGCTTTCAAAAAATTTCTAGTGTCAACATGGAACAACAGGAGTGTTGTGTTTAATTTTGGAAATTTTCGGGGTTCATTTCACCTTTTTTATACATTAATTGGGTTTCTGGGCATTTAAGGTGCATAATTCAAATTTGAACTACAAGCACATGCTCCAGTGCACCAAAGTTGGTCGAAAAATCACATGTTTGTCCTTGGGTGAATTTCTAGGTCCCATGCAAGAAATGCGAATGAAATTCAAACACCAGGGCACTGTTGATTGCCGGCAAAACGTTGAGATGCCTTGTTTTTAAATTCTTGTAAATCCAAAATTCGTCTAAAATTAATGATACTTGGCATGCTATCATGGAGCGGCATCAACATGCCGTGGTAACAAATTTGTCCCATTTGGGGCAGGTTTGGGTATAAGCTTCTCACAAACCAGAGCTTCTCACAACAAGCGTGATGGTTTCGGTAGGGAACGTGCCACCTTTTAGGGACAGAACGCTATCTGTTGCCTCTTATTGCTTTCAAAATTTTTCTAGTGCCAACATAGAATAACAGGAGTGTTGTGTTTAATTTAGGAATTTTGTGGGGTTCGTTTGGCCTTATTTATACATTAATTGAGTTTCTGGGCATTTAATGTGCATAATTAAAATTTGAACTACAAGCACATGCTCCAGTGCACCAAAGTTGGTTGAAAAATCACATGTGTGTCCTTGGGTGAAGTTCTAGGTCCCATGCAAGATATGGGACTGAAATTCAAACACCAGGGCACTGTTGATTGCCAGCAAAACGTTGAGATACCTGGTTTTCAAATTCTAGTAAATCCAAAGCTCGTCTGAAATTCATGAAACTTGGCATGCTATCATGGAGCGGCATGAACATGTCATGGTAAAAATTTTGTCCCATTTGGGGCAGGTTTGGGTATAAGCTTCTCACAAACGAGAGCTTCTCACAACAAGCGTGATGGTTTCGATAGGGAACGTACCACCTTTGGGGACGGAACGATATCCGTTGCCTCTTATTGCTTTCAAAAAAATTCTAGTGTCAACATAGAACAACATGAGTGTTGTGTTTAATTTAGGAATTTTTCGGGGCTTGTTTGGCGTTTTTTATACATTAATTGAGTTTTTGGGCATTTAATGTGCATAATTCAAATTTGAACTACAAGCACATGCTCCAGTGCACCAAAGTTGGTTGAAAAATCACATGTGTGTCCTTGGGTGAATTTCTAGGTCCCATGCAAGAGATGGGAATGAAATTCAAACATCTGGGCGTCGTGGCTTGGCCAGAAAGATTGAGAAACTTGGTTTTTTAATTCCTGTAAATCCAAAACATGCCTTAAAATCATGAAACTTGGCATGGTGTCATGACATGGCACCAACATGCTGTGCTAATTTTTCTATCCGATTCGCGAAGGCGCACACATTAACAATCAAAAAAGCCATTTTGGAACAAGTGTTGTCACGTTACAAATCGGAAACACAAGTATTATTGAAACCGTGGGCGTTCTAGTTACCATTTATGTGTCGCCACGCGTCCCCTTTTTTTATTGGCTAGGAGGTGCCGTGCGGGGTAGCTATTTGAGTATGGGAGGCGTGCGATCAGACCCCTGCGCGTGCTCATCGGGAGGGGAGTCCTTTGACCGCTACCTGCCGCGCACCTCCCTGCCAACGTCTCCATTAATGGCGCCTGAGGCCCTGTTCTACGGCGTGGCTATATGTCTCACTGGACTGAGATTTAAGAGACAAAAATGAAAATCTGAAAAGAAAGTTTTGCACGGATCTTGATGTAAGATCCGACGGACCTATATAGCATCAACTGTGACTTATAGCAAGCATGATGAATATATGGACGATGACAATGGATAATAATTGTCTTACATATTTAGGAACATAATTAAAAAGACCACATGCGGCAACACCCAAAATACACAAGGGCAAAAGAAGAAGGAATACAATGATCTGGCTCGCTGATCTCTACTTTCTTGATGCGTTGCTGCAGGCCACGGGAACTAGTCTCCGCGGCGAGTGGTGATGAGCTCTTTCTTGTTCTCAAGATGCTGCTTGAGAGCATCCACGGATTCCTCCACCAGCCTTCCGCACTCGATGCGCAGCATGGCATTCTCGTCCATAAGTTTCTCGACAATGACGCTGGTCCTCTTCAACAAGGCAGTGGTCTCCTCCTGCTGCTCCGCACTTCCGACAATCTTCGCCCTCAGCTGGTCGCGCTCGGCCCGGAGCTTCGCATTGCTCACATTTAGTTGTCGGATGACGCCGGTAGCCTGTTCAAACGAGGCTTTCATGTCATCGTGCAACCTCACCCAGCCGGAGATCTGATCCATCTGGATAAGGACGATGGCATGCATGCGCCTGTAACAGCCCTCGCCTGGCCGCGAGACATTTTCCCAGGCCGTCGCGGCGCGGGAGGACACCTCCATTACATTCGCAGCGCGACGGGACATCTCTTCTACTTCCGTGGCACGGCCGGACCAGTCTGCTGCATCGACAGCGTGGCGGGACCTTCGTGCTGCTCCGGCGGCGCGGCGGGACCTCTCTGCTGCTACGGCCGCACGGCAGGACATGTCGGCTGCTTTCACGGTGAGGCGGGACATCTCTCGTGCTTCCGCTTCCATGCTCTCCTCTCCCTGGTGGCAATCTCTCGACCCAGAACTCACGCTAGCCATGGCACATGCAAGGGAACGATGATGAATGACTTGTTTGTTTTTGTGGATGAGGAGTTGTGGAGGAATGTGGAGTCATCTTGGAGTACTAGTATTTATAACCGAGTACTAATACGCTCCTAAGTGGGAAACTGTTTAGGTTTTGATCGGTGTGAACAGGTTTGCAATTTGGAATGTGACGGGACGCAGGCTCAAAATCTATTGACGGTTCTATAATTTCTAAGTGCGGCACTATTCCCGGATGGCGTAACGTGGGCACGCTTTCCTAGCCACGTACGTGGTGTTTCTGTTATGTTGCCTAATTGCAAACAGTTAATCCTTCTGAAGCATATGCCCTCAATCGCACATTGTTAAAAAGTAATGTGGTAGACCTTCTTTAACATGTGTTAAAAACAAAAAAAAAACAAAACAAGGACCTTGAGGTTAATTCCACTGATGGGATGTGTCATAAATGTCCTTAATGGACATTTAAGATACATGCCATCAGTGGGATTAACATCAAGACAACTTCCCATCCGGTCACCCATGTCATGCCTACTCCAGCCTGAGCACAGTTAACTTAAGAGTTCTCTTAGATGAGCTCTGGTGGAACAGCTAGTCCTTGCTGATATAGGAAGCCCTCTTCGCATCCTTATGGCGTACCCGGATGACCGCCCGTCGCCCAATGGCCAATAGATGTTGTGTAGACAGAGCATATCACATACGTCTTATTAGAAGCAATCATTTGTGTTATTATCGGTCTTCACACACATTTCTGATTACAAACCTGTTTGCCGCGTATCAGATGCATCTTGTGTTGGGGAACGTTGCAGAAAATTAAAAATTTTCCTACGGTTTCACCAAGATCCATCTATGAGTTCATCTAAGCAACGAGTCATGGGAGAGAGATTGCATCTACATACCACTTGTAGATCGCGTGTGGAAGCGTTCAAGGAAACGGGGATGATGGAGTCGTACTCGCCGTGATTCAAATCACCGATGACCAAGTGCCGAACGGACAGCACCTTCGCGTTCAACACACGTACAGAACGGACGACGTCTCCTCCTTCTTGATCCAGCAAGGGGAAAGGAGAGGTTGAGGAAGAAGGCTCCAGCAGCAGCACGACGGCGTGATGATGGTGGAGAGGCGATACTCGGCGAGGGCTTCGCCAAGCACGCGGAGGAGGAGAGGTGTTGGGGAGGAGGGCTGCGCCTTGAAGTGTCTTGCAGCCCTCCCTCACCCCTCTATTTATCTGAGGAAGGGGCAAGGGGGCGGCCCCTCTAGATGAGATCTAGAGGCGGCGGCCGAGAGGGCTTGCCCCCAAGCAAAGGGGCGCCCCACAAGGGTTCCCCCAACCCTAGGCGCATGGGCCCAGGGGCGCCCAGCCCTCCGAGGCTGGTTCCCTGCCTGTGGCCCATGAGGCCCTCCGAGAAGGTGGCCCCTCGGTGGACCCGGAACCTCTCCGGTGGCCCGGTACAATACCGATATGACCCGAAACTTTCCGGTGTCCGTTTGACAACTTCCATATATAAATCTTTACCTCCGGACCATTCCGGAACTCCTCGTGACGTCCGGGATCTCATCCGGGACTCCGAACAACATTCGGTAATCACATACAAGTCTTCCTAATAACCCTAGCGTCACCGAACCTTAAGTGTGTAGACCCTACGGGTTCGGAGACATCTGAACATGACCGAGGCGACTCTCCGGTCAATAACCAACAGCGGGATCTGGATACCCATGTTGGCTCCCACATGCTCCTCGATGATTTCATCGGATGAACCACGATGTCGAGGATTCAAGCAACCCCGTATACTATTCCCTTTGTCAGACGGTATGTTACTTGCCCGAGATTCGATCGTCGGTATCCCAATACCTCGTTCAATCTCGTTACCGACAAGGCACTTTACTCGTACCGTAATGCATGATCCCGTGACCAGACACTTGGTCACTTTGAGCTCATTATGATGATGCATTACCGAGTGGGCCCAGTGATACCTCTCCGTAACACGGAGTGACATATCGATCTCGATCCATGTCAACCGCGAGACACTTTCGGAGATACCTGTAGTGCACCTTTATAGTCACCCGATTCGTTGTGGCGTTTGGTACACCCAAAGCACTCCTACGGTATCCGGGAGTTACGATCTCATGGTCTAAGGAAGAGATACTTGACATTGGAAAAGCTTTAGAAAAGCGAACTACGATCTTGTGCTATGCTTAGGATTGGGTCTCGTCCATCACATCATGCTCCTAATGATGTGATCCGTTATCAATGACATCCAATGTCCATAGTCAGGAAACCATGACTATCTATTGATCAACGAGCTAGTCAACTAGAGGCTCACTAGGGACATATTGTGGTCTATGTATTCACACGTGTATTACGATTTCTGGATAATACAATTATAGCATGAATAAAAGACAATTATCATGAAGAAGGAAATATAATAATAATCCTTTTATTATTGCCTCTAGGGCATATTTCCAACATCTTGATATATTGAACCGTATCTGTTCTCTTGTCTCAACACAAACAGTTCATCCGAGTGAACTGCATGTCGTATATCGCACACACCTTGATCTGGCTGACCGTTTCTTTTGTGTTGCCTAATCACAAACAGATCATCTGAGTGAACTGTAAGCCATATGTCGCACACGCCTTCATCTGGCTGCACATTTCTTTTGTATTGCCACATCGTAAACAGTTAATTGAACTAAACCGTATGCCCAGCATCGCACACGCAACTATAATCTGAACCGTGTTTGATGCACCCTCCATCGCAAACGTTTTGCACCTTTTTTGACCGTTTTTACACCACAGTTTGCGATTATGACATCGCACACAGTTTCATCGAAGGGTCTCTGATTGTAGTGTTGCGTTAGCAGCAACCTGCAGTAGTGGATAGGAAATACACAGGAATAGGATAGGAATGCACGTGCAAAACAGAGAATTTGAAAACACGGATTTCTGCCAATCTGGGTGTTTGGTTTACAAGAATTGGAAGATCACAGGATGTAAAGAAGCATGGTGAGATTAAGTCAAACCACAGGAAAAATGTACGGTTGTAATGCTATTATGCTACTATCTCTTAGTCTTGTGCTTCATGAATAGGAATTTGAAAAGGAGGACAAGTGGATATTAAAGTTCCTACAGTTTTCCTTTGCTCCATTCCTTTGAACCAAATTCATGAATAGTAGTACCATACAAAACTTTCCAATTCCTATGTTTCTCCTTCACTTTTCCTTTCAAGCACTAGCGATTCTAGTAGGCAAGCTTGAGCAGGGAAAAGCCTACACTCAAAAAATGTTTTTGTGCTACTTCTACTACTTTGGACCTAGGCCACTGTCCCACTAGCTCACTCCCAGGCCCATCTACAAATGCACAGCTCAAATGCGCAGAGATAAATAATGACGGCGTTCAAGAGAGTCCATCATGGATAGCTAAGTTGCCTGGTACCTCACTGCTTGTCATATAGTAGGAGAAACTAATCGTATTTCGTGTTACTACGTATGCTCAGTGGACAATATATATAACATGTAGAGTAAAAAAGAGATGCAACAAGTGTACAACCTCTTTGGCGAAGCCATGTCGATCTCAGCGTGATTGGGTTGGTCGGTGAGGATGCTCCGGCTGATTTGGCTGTCGGAGGAGGGGAAGAAGATCTTAGGCGTCTGGAGATGAAGCCCGGGGTACTGCTCCGCTATGATGGAGGGTTTCGTCGTTGGAGCAGCTCCGGTGAGTTGTACGACGGCGAGGCTGAAGCAGGACAAGAGAGACAACGTTAACCTGAGTGGAATTCTAATAGCATATCCAATAGATGACATAAAATACATAAGCACAAAGTGCTAGATGTAAAATACATCAGCCGCTCATCTCTGAACTTAACTATCAAAATTGAATTTAACTGTCGAAACTGAATTTTACTGTCGGAACTGAATTTTACTGTCGAAACTAAATGTTGATGTCGAAACTGAATTTTACTGTCGAAACGGAACGCACTAGTAACAGAAAAGCAGTAGCAGCAGCAACCGCAGCCGCGCCCGGAGCAGCAGCGCGTGCGAGAGCCGGGGCAGCTGGTCGTGTAGCAGCATCTCGGGTAGCAGCTGCAGGGGCTCGAGGGAGAGCAGGATCTGCTGCTCGTGCAGCAGCAGCGCGCGCAAGAGTAGAGCAGAAGTGCAAGCAAGAGCAAGAGCGAGACCAGCAACGTGAGCAAGATCAAGAGAAAGAGCAAGAGCAGACCAGGCAGGGGACCGAGAGCAAGAGCCGAGCACCAGGGCGAGCGAGAGGCAAAGCAACAGTAGCTCCTACTGATGTGGACGTCGCCGCCAAAGGAGCGACGCCATGGAGGAAGTGGCCGGCGACGCCGCCGTGGATGGAGCCGCGCCATGTCGGCTCAGGACTGAGCACCAGGAGCACCGTGAGATCGAATCAAGAAGAAAATGTGGCGATTAGTGTAGAACCTCTTTGGTGGCGCCGATTAAGCATCAGCTTCATCCGAGGAAATGGTGATGATGCTGCTCTTCCGGTGGTGCAGGTGAAGACGATGGTGTCGGATTGGAGGTGGCGCAAAAGACTAGGGGAACGTCGGGGCAGCTCCTTGGAGGTGGAGAACGGGGTGGCTGAACCGGCGGGACGACAAGACCGACGACGGATCCTCATCCAGTGCGGTGGATGAGGGACGTCGAGGTGTTGTTGTGGACGATGTCGTCAGGGAAGAGGCTCCGGCTAGGTTGCGGGCGGAGGAGGATGTGGGGCTTCACAGGTTTTCGCGGCCTCGGTGTATGAATGGGTGGGCGGATGGGATGGGAGGGTGGGAACCATGGCTTAGGGACGTGCTTGTCCGAAATGTGGGTAAGTTATAGAAGTACTCCCACCTATTTGGGTTAGGCGGTTCTTTCAGTTCAGGCGTATCACGGGCATTTCGCGTGTCGGGATTTCGCAGGAGGTTGGAGTTTTCGCGCGCGTTGTAATTTTGGGATAGCAAGGCGTGGGTTGAGATGGAGGGAGTTTTCGTAGCACAACGAGACAAAGATGCTTAAATATTTCAGGGTAACAAGGCGCGGGTTGAATTTTCCGGACAAGTCTAATGTGTACTTTACCAAATCAATTCGCACTTCCCTCGACAAAAAAACAAAAAGAAATCAATTCGCACCACACAAGAGAGTCTAGTACCATGTACTGTACCAAATCAATTCGCACTACTAATTCCATTCAAAACTTTGAATTTATGTTATGTTCAATTAAAATATTTCGCTACGTGTATAATGCATGCAACCTGTTACTCAAAAGAACGTTTTAGTGCATTCCAAACTTATATACTACCACTTCAATATGAACTAAATTTGAATTCGTTTCTCTATTTGAATAAGATATACAATCATGATTGTTGTCAAGTTAAAACATTTGAATTCGTTTCTCTGTTTTAAAAAGATCTACAATCATCATTATTGTCAAGTTAAATCATCGTTTGTATATTATCTTCACAGCACACCACATGATTACTGTCGAGTTAGAAATGAACTATGTGTACTATATGAACTCGAACTCGATTTTGAGTCCACTTTATGTTGATTTCAAATCACAGTACATTTCAAGCTCTAGCTAGATCTACATAATCTAAACCATGTCTCATATGTATAATGTGTTTATCACATAATGTATGGTGCCCCGCCCCTTATGCCTACAAGTATTTAGAAGTGAGTTGCAAACGCCACACATTATCACAAATTCAAAAAAATGTGAGATTGTTTGATATATAGTACGGTTTAGATTGTTCGATATTTAGTTGTGAGCTGCAAACGCCACACATTATCACAAATTCAAATAAAATGTGAGATTGTTTGATGTATAGTATGGTTTAGATTGTACGATATTTAGCTGTGAGTTGCAAATGCCACGCATTATCACATTATGGTATCACATGTCCAAAACCACACCACGTGTATCACCGCTATATTCATGCATGCATATGTTCATAACACTATGATCTCCTATTCAAATATATGAATCCACTTTCATATCGAATTATGATCTTTGTTAGTCTCTTACACCCACACAATCCTCTAACCTTTGTACCTAGCACTAACTTACCCTCGAGCATGCACACGCCCTCCTCGCCCTCCTCCCCCCTCAGCATTCTATCCATCGCGCACATTCATTTTTTCTTTAGGTCGTTCTCCCACAATCTCCACAACTCCTTTCTGACACACACCGATCGATAAACCTCTCCAGCGATGTCTGCCTACCACATACACACGCACCTTCCATCTCCTCATTTCTATGTCCATGCCTTGTGTCTCTCATATGGTCCCACACACGTGTAAACTCTCGCACCTATTTTCATCGATCTCACAATCACATACTCCTCCCCCTATCTAGCTAGTAGGCGTCTCGCACCACCTCCTAGCTCCATTCTCTCTGTATATCCGTCTCGCTGGGCCTTATTTTCCTCTAACAAATGGATGTACACCGACCGATCTCCCTCTATATATATAGCTTGCTAGGTCGTTATAACTCCTTTTCCCCACGCGTCGATCGATCTACCTCATTAGTTATGTCTCTCCCTTCCTCCGACACACAACAATTGATCTATCGATCTAGTTAGGTATGCTTACCAAACACATGGTCCCCCTTCATCATCCATGGATGCGTCCCGACACATATATCACGCACACGCACACACAGAAACACATCCCCACTCTTATTGATAATATTGTGGTTCTACCCTCAGTTTGTCTAGTAGGCCTCGCCCACCATCTTCGAGAAGCAACTCCACCACCCATCCAGCACTCTACCTCTCTCTCTCTCTCTCTCTCTCTCTCTCTCCTCTCTCTCTTTATCCTCTCTCTCTCTCTGCCCCAACCTATTTCCCATCCTTCACTTATGTATGGATGTCGACCTATCTCCCTCAAGACATAGCTGGATCTCTCCTTCTCAACACATATACGAGTCGATCTACTGTTGGGAACGCAGTATTTCAAAAAATTTACCTACGATCATGCAAGATCTATCTATGTGATGCATAGAAACGAGCGGGAGTGTGTGTCCACGTACCCTCGTAGACTGAAAGCGGAAGCGTTAAGTAACATGGTTGATGCAGTTGAACGTCTTCAGGATCCAACCGATCAAGTACCGAACGCACGACACCTCCGCGATCTGCACACGTTCAGCTCGGTGACGTCCTCAAACTCTTGATCCAGCTGAGGTCAAGGGAGAGTTCCTCAGCACGACGGCGTAGTGACGGTGTTGATGAAGTTACCGATGCAGGGCTTCGCCTAAGCAGTACAATGATATGACCGAGGTGGAATTCTATGGAGGGCACCGCACACGGCTAAGACAACTGTCAACTTGTGTGTTCTAGGGTGTCCCCTGCCTCCGTATATAAAGGACCAAGGGAGAGGCCGGCCGGCCCCAAGGGCGCGCCCCCAAGAGGGATTCCTACTAGGAATCCTATTCCTAGTTGGTTTCCAACAAGGAAAGAGAGGGGGCAGGAAGGAGAGGAAGAGAGGGAGAGGGAAAGGGGGAGCGCCGCCCCCCTCCTTGTCCAATTCGGACTCCTCAAGGGGGGGGGGGTGGCCAGCCCTCCTGGCCCTCGTCTCTCTCTCACAAGGCCCATGTTGGCCCATTAGTTCCCCCGGTGGTTCCGATAACCTCCCGGCACTCCGATATTTATCCGGTGACCCCCGGAACTCATCCGGTGTCTGAATAACATCGTCCAATATATCAATCTTCATGTCTCGACCATTTCGAGACTCCTCATCATGTCCGTGATCACATCTGAGACTCCAAACTACCTTCAGTACATCAAAACACATAAACTCATAATACTGATCGTCATCGAACGTTAAGCGTGCGGACCCTACGGGTTCGAGAACTATGTAGACATGACCGAGACTCATCTCCGGTCAATAACAAATAGCGGAACCTGGATGCTCATATTGGCTCCCACATATTCTATGAAGATCTTTATCGGTCAAACCGCATAACAACATACGTTGTTCCCTTTGTCATCGGTATGTTACTTGCCTGAGATTCGATTGTCGGGATCTCAATACCTAGTTCAATCTCGTTACCGACAAGTCTCTTTACTCGTTCTGTAATGCATCATTTCGTAACTAACTCATTAGTCACATTTCTTGCAAGGCTTATAGTGATGTGCATTACCGAGAGGGCCCAGAGATACCTCTCCGACAATCGGAGTGACAAATCCTAATCTCGATCTATGCCAACTCAAGAAACACCATCGGGGACACCTGTAGAGCATCTTTATAATCACCCAGTTACGTTGTGACGTTTGCTAGCACACTAAGTGTTCCTCCGGTATTCGGGAGTTCATAATCTCATAGTCATAGGAACATGTATAAGTCATGAAGAAAGCAATAGCAACAAACTAAACAATCATCGTGCTAAGCTAATGGATGGGTCTTGTCAATCACATCATTCTCTAATGATGTGATCCCGTTAATCAAATGACAACTCATGTCTATGGCTAGGAAACCTAACCATCTTTGATCAACGAGCTAGTCAAGTAGAGGCATACTAGTGACACTCTGTTTGGCCATGTATTCGCACATGTACTAAGTTTCCGGTTAATACAATTCTAGCATGAATAATAAACATTTATCATGATATAAGGAAATATAAATAACAACTTTATTATTGCCTCTAGGGCATATTTCCTTCAGTCTCCCACTTGCACTAGAGTAAATAATCTAGATTACACAGTAATGATTCTATCTCCCATGGAGTCTTGGTGCTAATCATGTTTTGATCGTGACAGAAGCTTAGTCAACGGGTCTGCAACATTTAGATCCGTATGTATCTTGCAAATATCCATGTCTCCCTCCTTGACTTGATCGCGGATGGAATTGAAGCGTCTGTTGATGTGCTTGGTTCTCTTGTGAAATATGGATTCCTTTGCCAAGGCAATTGCACCAGTATTGTCACAAAATATTTTCATTGGACCCGATACACTAGGTATTTCACCTAGATCGGATATGAACTCCTTCATCCAGACTCCTTCATTTGCTGATTCCGAAGCAGCTATGTACTCCGCTTCACATGTAGATCCTGCCACGACGCTTTGCTTAGAACTGCACCAACTGACAGCTCCACCGTTTAATATAAATACGTATACGGTTTGAGACTTAGAGTCATCCGGATCAGTGTCAAAGCTTGCATCGACGTAGCCATTTACGATGAGCTCTTTGTCACCTCCATAAATGAGAAACATATCCTTAGTCCTTTTCAGGTATTTCAAGATGTTCTTGACCACTGTCCAGTGATCCACTCCTGGATTACTTTGGTACCTCCCCGCTAAATTGATAGCAAGGCACACATCAGGCCTGGTCCACAGTATTGCATACATGATAGAACCTATGGCTGAAGGATAGGGTATGACTTTCATTTTCTCTCTATCTTCTGCAGTGGTCGGGCATTGAGTCTGACTCAACTTTACACCTTGTAACACAGGCAAGAACCCTTTCTTTGCTTGATCCATTTTGAACTTCTTCAAAAATTTGTCAAGGTATGTGCTTTGTGAAAGTCCAATTAAGCGTCTTGATCTATCTCTATAGATCTTGATGCCCAATATATTAGCAGCTTCACCGAGGTCTTTCATTGAAAAACTCTTGTTCAAATATCCTTTTATGCTATCCAGAAATTCTGTATCATTTCCAATCAACAATATGTCATCCACATATAATATTAGAAATGCTACATAGATCCCACTCACTTTCTTGTAAATCCAGGCTTCTCCAAAAGTTTGTATAAAACCATATGCTTTGATCACACTATCAAAATGTTTTTTCCAACTCCGAGATGCTTGCACCAGTCCATAAATGGATCGCTGGATCTTGCACACTTTGTTAGCATCCTTCGGATCGATAAAACCTTCTGGTTGCATCATATATAACTCTTCTTCCAGAAATCCATTCAGGAATGCAGTGTTTACATCCATTTGCCAAATTTCATAATCATAAAATGCAGCAATTGCTAAAATGATTCGGACGGACTTAAGCATCGCTACGGGTGAGAAGGTCTCATCATAGTCAACTCCTTGAACTTGTCGAAAACCTTTTGCAACAAGTCGAGCTTTGTAGACAGTAACATTACCATCAACGTCAGTCTTCTTCTTGAAGATCCATTTATTCTCTAAGGCTTGCCGATCATCGGGCAAGTCAACCAAAGTCCACACTTTGTTCTCATACATGGATCCCATCTCAGATTTCATGGCCTCAAGCCATTTCGCGGAATCTGGGCTCATCATCGCTTCCTCATAGTTCGTAGGTTCATCATGGTCAAGTAACATGACCTCCAGAACCGGATTACCGTACCAATCTGGTGCGGATCTTACTCTGGTTGACCTGCGAGGTTCAGTAGTAACTTGATCTGAAGTTACATGATCATCATCATTAGCTTCCTCACTAAATTGTGTAGGAGTCACAGGAACCAATTTCTGTGATGAACTACTTTCCAATAAGGGAGCAGGTACAGTTACCTCATCAAGTTCTACTTTCCTCCCACTCACTTCTTTCGAGAGAAACGCTTCTCTAGAAAGGATCCATTCTTAGCAATGAATGTCTTGCCTTCGGATCTGTGATAGAAGGTGTACCCAACAGTCTCCTTTGGGTATCCTATGAACACACATTTCTCCGATTTGGGTTCGAGCTTATCAGGTTGAAGCTTTTTCACATAAGCATCGCAGCCCCAAACTTTAAGAAATGACAACTTGGGTTTCTTGCCAAACCACAGTTCATACGGTGTCGTCTCAACGGATTTAGATGGTTCCCTATTTAACGTGAATGCAGCCATCTCTAAAGCATAACCCCAAAACAATAGCGGTAAATCAGTAAGAAACATCATAGATCGCACCATATCTAATAAAGTGCGGCTACGACGTTCGGACACACCATTACGTTGTGGTTTTTCGGGTGGCGTGAGTTGCGAAACTATTTCGCATTGTTTCAAATGAAGACCAAACTCGTAACTCAAATATTCTCCTCCACGATCAGATCGCATAAACTTTATTTTCTTGTTACAATGATTTTCCACTTCACTCTAAAATTCTTTGAACTTTTCAAATGTTTCATCAAGTAGATATACCCACAGCTCAAATCATCTGTGAAGGTTAGAAATTAATGATACCCGCCGCGAGCCTCAATATTCATACATACATCAGTATGTATGATTTCTAATAAATAAGTTGCTCGCTCCATTGTTCCGGAGACCGGAGTTTTAGTCATCTTTCCCATGAGGCATGGTTCGCAAGTACCAAGTGATTCATAATCAAGTGATTCCAAAAGTCCATCAGAATGGAGCTTCTTCATGCGCTTTACACCAATATGACCCAAACGGCAATGCCACAAATAAGTTGCACTATCATTATCAACTCTGCATCTTTTGGCTTCAGTATTATGAATATGTGTGTCACTACTATCGAGATTCAACAAAAATAGACCACTCTTCAAGGGTGCATGACCATAAAAGATATTACTCATATAAATAGAACAACCATTATTCTCGAATTTAAATGAATAACCGTATCTCATCAAACAAGATCCAGATATAATGTTCATGCTTAACACTGGCACCAAATAACAATTATTCAGGTCTAAAACTAATCCCGAAGGTAGATGTAGAGGTAGTGTGCCGACGGCGATCACATCGACTTTGGAACCATTTCCCACGTGCATCGTCACCTCTTCCTTAGCCAATCTTTGCTTAATCTGTAGTCCCTGTTTCGAGTTGCAAATATTAGCAACAGAACCAGTATCAAATACCCAGGCACTACTGTGAGCATTAGTAAGGTACACATCAATAACATGTACATCACATATACCTTTGTTCACCTTGCCATCCTTCTTATCCGCCAAATACTTGGGGCAGTTCCGCTTCTAGTGACCAGTCCCTTTGCATTAGAAGCACTCAGTCTCATGCTTAGGTCCAGACTTGGGATTCTTCACTTGAGCAACAACGTGCTTGTTGTTCTTCTTGAAGTTCCCCTTCTTCCCTTTACCCTTTTTCTTGAAACTGGTGATCTTATTGACCATCAACACTTGATGCTCCTTCTTGATTTCTACCTCCGCAGCCTTTAGCATTGCGAAGATCTCGGAAATCGTCTTATCCATCCCTTGTATGTTATAGTTCATCACGAAGCTTTTGTAGCTTGGTGGTAGTGATTGAAGAACTCTGTCAATGACACTATCATCAGGGAGATTAACTCCCAGTTGAGTCAAGTGGTTGTGGTACCAAGACATTCTGAGTATATGTTCACTGACAGAATTATTCTCCTCCATTTTGTAGCTATAGAACTGTTGGAGACTTCATATCTCTCAAACCGGGCATTTGCTTCAAATATTAACTTCAACTCCTGGAACATCTCATATGCTCCATGACGTTCAAAACATCGTTAAAGTCCTGGTTCTAAGCCGTAAAGCATGGCACACTGAATTATCGAGTAGTCATCAACAGGCGAGTGCCAGGCATTCACAAAGTCTGCAGTCATCGGCGCTGGTGGTACACCTAGCGGTGCTTTCAGGACATAATTCTTCTATGTAGCAATGATGATAATCCTCAAGTTACGGACCCAGTCCGTGTAGTTGCTACCATCATCTTTCAACTTAGCTTTCTCTAGGAACGCATTAAAATTCGAAGGAACGGTAGCATGGGCCATTGATCTACAACAACATAGACATGCAAAATACTATCAGATACTAACTTCATGATAAATTAAAGTTCAATTAATCATATTACTTAGGAACTCCCACTTAGATAGACATCCCTCTAATCATCTAAGTGATCACATGATCCAAATCAACTAAACCATGTCCGATCATCACATGAGATGGAGTAGTTTTCAATGGTGAACATCACTATGTTGATCATATCTACTATATGATTCACGCTCGACCTTTCAGTCTCAGTGTTCTGAGGCCATATCTGCATATGCTAGGATCGTCAAGTTTAACCCGAGTATTATGCGTGTGCAAAACTGGCTTGCACCCGTTGCATGTGAACGTAGAGCTTATCATACTCGATCATCACGTGGTGTCTCGGCACGATGAGCTTTCGCAACGGTGCATACTCAGGGAGAACACTTGTACCTTGAAATTTATTGAGAGATCATCTTATAATGCTACTGTCGAACTAAGCACAATAAGATGCATAAAGGATAAACATCACATGCAATCAATATAAGTGATATGATATGGCCATCATCATCTTGTGCCTTTGATCTTCATCTCAAAAGCACTGTCATGATCACCATCGTCACCGGCGCGACACCTTGATCTCCATCGTAGCATCATTGTCGTCTCGCCAACTATTGCTTCAACGACTATCGCTACCGCTTAGTGATAAAATAAAACCAATTACAGGGTGATTGCATTGCATACAATAAAGCGACAACCATATGGCTTTGTCGGATTTCGGGTTCCGGCCAAACCCTTGAGGTTCGAACACTGGGGTGCGCACGAAGATCTCTCCTCCCTCTTGCGCTCACCCTCACCGCAGTCCCAAGGCTCAACGCGTCGAACCCGCAGAACAAGAGACACAAGGTTTATACTGGTTTGGGCCACCGATGTCGTGTAATACCCTACTCAAGTGTGGTGTGGTGGATTGCCTCTTGGGCTGAGGAAGAACTAGTACAAGGGAAGAACAACCTCCTGAGGAGAGATGTTCTTGAGCTCGGCGAGCTGGTGAGTGTGAGGATGTTCTGAATGATCCCTAATGAGTTCTCTTCCTCTATGGTGGTGTCTAGGTCCTATTTATAGAGGCCCCAGTCCTCTTCCCAAATGTTTAGGCGGGAAGGGATCCCACAAAGGCCAAGTTTGAAGGGAGACAACTAGTACAAGTTATCCTGACCAAAGGTGGTCTTCGCCTACCAAAGGCTCTGGTGGTTGTCGGATTTCGGGTTCCGGCAGACCCTTATGGTTCGAACTCTGGGGTGCGCGCGGAGATCCAACCCTCCACCGTCTCGTACCTCACCGAATCGCAAGGACCTAAAACTACTAGCAAGAACAGCACAAGAGACGCAAGATTTATACTGGTTCAGGCCACCATCGTGGTGTAATACCCTACTCCAGTGTGTGGTGTGTGGATTGCCTCTTGGGCTATTGAGGAACAATACAGGGAACAACAGCCTCGCGAGGGTCTGTTCTTGGTGGGGGTCATGAACTACTAAGTGGTATCCCGTCGCTCTAGCTCGAGGATCGGGTCTCTCTCTCTCTCTCTGGATACCGAATGGCGGATCCTCCGTCCCCTTTTCCTATAGTGGCTAGCTCCACTTATATAGACGAAGGCCCTGGGCCTCTTCCCAAATATTGAGCGGGAAGGCGCCAACAATTAGCCATTTGAAGGGAACAGCGGGTACACTTATCTGACTAAAGTTGGTCCTCGCTTTGCCAAAGGCTCTGGTGATGCCTTTGCTTGGGCTCCACGATGACTGCATTCTAGCCGTTGGGGCTGGTCTTGGTCTTGTTGCCCAAGCAGGTGCCTTTGCTTGATGCTCTCGCTGCGCTTGCTCCCTTTGCACCAAAGAGGAAAGGAGGGCGCTGCTGTGGCTGGCGCCAGCCCTGGCGCCCTTGGTCGTCATGGCTTGCGTCACGGGCACCTCGCGAGTACCCTGCCTTGAACTCTCCGCCTCCTCGTGAGCCAGCCCGATGAGGCCGTGCACGAGAGAAGCTCCTGGTCGTCCGCCCAGCAATCTTGGCCCCTCGCGAGGTCTTGAGTTCGTTGATGAAGATGGGCCGTCCTGGGCCTCCTTTGAGCCACGCCGCGAGGCGCGAGCGAGCAAGTCTGGGGACCCCGTTCCCGAACACCAGTGATAGCCCCAGGGCCCGGCGCGCCGAACTTGGCGTCGCGGAGATGCGAAAGGGCAAGTCGCGAGCGTCGTGGGCCCTAACAGCTCTGACCTTGGGCTCCGCGTGGCGGTTGATTGGGCGTGGGGCCTGCTCCCCACGGCGCCTTAGTAACTGCCGGATTCGACAAGTCCTTGAATGTATGGTCCATCATGATTACGGTGATCGTGGTGGCGGCGGTTGGCCTCCGCCCGGCTATAAATGCAGAGCGGCGTCGCCCTCGGTCTATCCTACGCTTCTCCTCTTCCTCGTCTCGTCGGCTGCCATGGCTCCGATCCGCGGTTCTCCGGGGAAAGAAGGAAAGGCTCCTCAAGAGGATCTGACCCGCTCCCCCCAAAGAAGCGGCTTGCTCTCTGGTGTCAGGGCAGGAGCGCGCGTGAGGAGGCGCCCGTGCCTTGGTGCGTGCGGCCGCCACTAGAGTTTCCTCTTCCCTTGTACACACGAATTGGTGGCCCTGAAGGAGGTGGCGCCGGGCGCCACCATGGCGCCGCCCGCCCGGCGCCGGTGGAGTCACGAGGTGTCGTCTTCCCCATGGGGTTCACGCCGAGGCTCTGCCGGGAGTTCGTGCTTCACGTCGCCCGCGCCTACCAAGTCTTGGATTCGTCTTCCTTCTTTCTTCGCTTCCGTCGTCCGTGAAGGCCCACAGGACTCGGCTGCTGCGCGCGCCGGCTGCGGCACCCTCATGACAAGGCGAGTCGCGATGGTTGCCCAGGCGAGGTCTTCATGACTCGAGGCTGGGGCGAGTCGCCGGGTCTCTGGGACGAGGGCACCCTCACGATCCACAGGAGTGCGGCGGCGCTTGGCGATGTCCTTCAAGCTCTTGACGCGGAGGTCACGGCTGGAGTGCTGCCCTAGGAGAGGTGGTCGGGGTCCTGCTTGTGGTGAGGCAGAGGCCAACCGCCCGCTCCTTGGCAGCTTCTCGAGGCGGCAGAAAGCGCCGAAAGGTCAGCGACTCCACCGAGCTCTTTGCGGCCGGAGGCGGCGGCGACAGCCTCTGAGCCCCGAGCCTGCGCGCTCCCGGGCGAGGCGAGCTCGTCGGTCGTCGCCGCCCCTGATCTGGATGAGGTTGGCTCCGGACCAGGCGGCCCACTATTGATGATGGCGTCTGCCGCGGTGTTCCCTGCAGATAGGATTCCTTAGGATTCGCGTCTTTTGTTCCTGCGAAGAGTCAAGAATGTACCCCGCGGGGGCTTGTAAGATGTTTGTAGCTTCGTTTGTCAATATGATCCTTGTTATGAGGCAAGGCGGGATGCTCATTCTGTTCTAGCTCAGTTTCTTCCTTTTGACCTCGTGAGGGCTTGGTGCTCTGCTGCCGACAGGTCCCGATCCCAAAGCGGCTTCGGCCGTCGCTGGTATCCAGTCGCGATGCGTGGTCAAGGCCAGGAGGTGGCGGCCGAGGTCAGTAAGAGCCTCGAGTCGCGATGCTCGGGGTCCCCTTGGCGCTAAAGCAGCCATCATTCGGTGAGAAAGGAGAGTGACGTTGCTAACACGGAGTTGCATTGAGTGTGGGGATTGTGTTGCGATGACTAGTGTGTCCGGAGGGTGACTTATCTCGAGGGTTAGGACGATGCTCCCTGGCGCGGCGCCAGGTCCGCGCCCTGGGCGGCGAGAGATTGTGTGGCGAGGTCGTTCCGTGCTCCTTGGAGGGACCCTGCAGGTTCACCACAAAAGGAACAAGAGCTCGCCGCGGCGATTGTTAGTTCTGCCGTTAGTTGCTTTGGAGAGGCGCGGGAGGCCTCGCGAGGTGTGCTGGGGCGCCCGTGAGCCAGCACGGGACTCACGAGGCCCTACCTCAAGGCGGGTTGCGCTGGCTCTGGCCTTATCTTGAGTGTGTACTGCAAATTGGCGGATGCGGTGCTCTCGTCTTGGTCCTGGCACTCGGGCTGGTCTCGGCCGTCGGCTGGTAAGCCAGTCGCGATGCCATGGACAAGACTAGAGGTGAGGCGGAGGCGGTAGGAGCCACTGAGTCGCGATGCTCGAGCACCCCCTTTAGCGCATAAGCTAGGTTAGATGGCGCAACTCTCGTCCTCGGGTCCCGGCTCTCGGGCTAGTCTCGGCCGTCGGTTGGCAAGCCAGTCGCAATGCCATGGACAAGACCGGAGGGTGAGGGCGGAGGCCGGTAGGAGCCACGAGTCGCGATGCTCGGGCACCCCCCTTTAGCGTGCAAGACTTAGCCACCAAGGAGAAGGCACCAAATAACAAGCATGGAGGAGCGAGAGCCTAACCCTAAGGAAAAGCATGGAGGATACATGCTCTGCTGGGGTGCCCGAAGCGGCTTGGGGATGATGCAGCCAGGCGCCCCAACAGGAGAAGCTAAAGACATGAAATAAAGGGATACATGCCGAGGGCGGACCCACGCGGCACAGGAATAATCTGACCCTGAAGGCGCTCCCAGCCGTAAATAAAGCGTAAAGATGTCACTGGTGATGTTGGGGATGAAGGGTTGTTGATGTAGCAGACTCGGTGGGCTGCGGGAGCCGATCCTCCACGAGCCCCCAGGCCGAGGGCCTCGGGAGGCTCGGGCGCCAGCGGCTCCTCATGGGCCATCTCCATCTCCACGGGGCTGCGGCGTGCACGACCTCTTGAGCCTCGGGATGGTCCTCATGATCTGTTGGTGTGCAGCAGCCGCGTTTGGCAGGCCATAAGGCATGCGACGTGGCTGTGGGGCGGACCCTGCATAGCGTCCCACTCGCGAGGGCAGGCGCTCTTGAGATGCGGCTCGGTTGAGCCTGGTATGTCGTCTGAGCCCAGCAGCCCACCATCCTCGCCTAGATGGGGGCCACAGTGAGCGGCGGCGGCTGCCCTCATGACCCTTGACTCCTGTAGCTCTGAATGGCCTTGGCTGATGAACTCTTGAGGTTCTGTCCTCCTGGTCTTGCTCACCTTGCGGGAAGCGTTCTTGAAACACGCCTCCACATGGTGCCCAAGCGCCTCCCTCGAGACCTTGGCGAGGTCGGCCCACCGGGAGAGGCCCGAGCCTGCTGAGGAGGGCAGGGCGCTTTCCTATCACGATGGAAGGAGGCACCCCTAGCTGGTGCGGGCCTGAGGGCTGTCTCTTGATGAGCCGGGCGGTCGATGTCTTCTTCTTCTTGGGTGCTGCCTCGGGAGGCATCCTGCTCTTGTGGTGCAGGTCTTCCGGCGATGCGGCTGAAAAGCTTCGCTCCAGGGAGCACTGCATCTCTCTCTTCACGGGGCACCGTGATGACCCGCCGCTTCTGGCATCTTGAGGATGTTGTAGCCATGGTGGGTTCTGACCATGAACTTAGCCAACGCTGGGTACCGAGGATGGCGTTATCTGGCTGGCGAATGTGGGCGACGTCGAAGTCGATGAGCTCGGTGTGGTAGTTGTCGCGGGCCCCGAAGGTGAAGGGAAGGCGAACCTGCCCGATCGGGACCGTGGAGCCGTCGGTGACTCCGGAGAAAGGCTTGGTTGGCTGGAGCTGACTGTAAGGCACTTGAAGATTGTTGAATGTCTCCACGGACGGGGCGTTGAGCCCTGCTCCGCCGTCGATGAGGTCTTGGTGACTAGCACATTCTTGATGATTGGGGAGCAAAGCATTGGGAGAACTCCGGCTGTGGCTGCGCACTTGAGCTGATCCGGCTGAGCTGAACATGATGGCGCCGCCGACCACCACGAGAGGCGCGTGGACTCGAGCAGGGAGGACTGCATTCACTTCATGGGCGAACTGCTTGAAGATGCGGTGAGAGGCTGGGGCTTGAGCTCCGCCCGGGATCTGACGAACGACGCCGCGCTTCGGAAGCCCCAGCCCCTCGTCTGATAGCGGTCTTGATTCTCCTTGGTGGTGGCGGCAGCGGAGGGAGGCCTGCGTTCGCTTGCGGGCGATCCTCACGAGGCTGATCCTCCAGCCCCCTCATGAGTGGGTCTTGCCAGTGGTCCTCGCGAGGTTGGTCGCGCCACCCTTGGCGCGGGCATGATCTTCCAGCGTCCTGCATTCCTTCCTCCTCCTCGGCCGTAGCCCGGTCGCTGCCTCAGGCGTCGCCTACCCTTCCTTTGCGCCTGCACGGAGCTCTTGACATTCATTGGTGTTGTGGGTGTGGAGGTCGTGGTACCGCAGATCCGGCTGCCCTTGGAAGACTCGGGCTGATCTCGCCTCGCTTGGTGTGCGGCTCGGCTGCGAGCACGGCAGCCCCTGCGCTTCCGTCCTTGGCCTGGACTTCTTCTCTTGGGATCCGGCGGGCAGCTCGAGGAGGGAGGCGCCCTCCTCAGCCACTGGCGCGCTTGGTCGCCAAGTTGAACAGCTCGAGGGAGGTGCATAGATCTTCATGCATCACCAGCTCCTCCTTCATCTTGACGTCGCGCACGCCGTCGGAGAAGGCAGAGATGATGGCCTCCTCTGTTACCCTGGGGATCTTGAGCATGTGTTGTTGAAGCGCGGGATGTACTTTTGTAGGGTTTCCCCTGGCTGCTGCTTGATCCGGCGCATGTCGCTCATGGCGGGCGGCCGGTCGCGAGTACCTTGGAAGTTGGCGATGAAACGGGTGCGCATCTCAGCCCAGGAAGAGATCGTGCACAGGGCGATTCGAGGAGCAGTGCGGGCTCCGTCCTTGAGCGCCATGAGAAACCAGTTCGCCATGACCTTTTTCATCCCCGTTGGCAGCCTCGATGCCCAGCTCATAGAGCTGGAGGAACTCCGTAGGGTCAGCCGTGCCGTCGTAGCGTGCAGGCAGTTCTGGCTTGAACTTGGCGGGCCATGCGACGCTGCGCAGCTCGGTGGTGAAAGCGCGGCAGCCCGCCGTGGCAGAGGGGGCCTCGGACGGCGAGAAGCTTGGTCTCGCAGGCCTCCTGCGCGCCTGGGGGCAGCGCAGGTCTTGGCGTCTTTGGGCGCGGGAGCCCTCGGGCAGCTTCTTGCGGGCGAGAACTTCTTGGCAGCTCTGCTCTTGCAGCGCCGGCGCTGGCGGAGCAGGTTCGCCAGGGCCAGCGCTTTGGTGCTGGCGCCGTCTTGAGGAGGAGGCGGCTGAGGCGCCCAGAGCTTCATCGCCCAGCAGAGGCAGGGTGCGGTGCAGTGAGGCGGGCGGCGCGGGTCGCCTCCCTCCAGCAGACGAGCTCGGCGGCGGTCGAGCCATTCTTCGTGAAGCGTCGTCAGCGGGCGGTAGCGCAGAGCTCGTTAGCGCGATGAAGTGCCTTCGGGCCTCCATGGCAGCGAAGCGTAGCGACGAACCACCCGAGGGTGAGCGAAAGCGTGGCGGTGCGGCCGTCCTGCCTCATTGACGGTCTTTGGGGCGGCGCTGCTGCTCGTTCCCCGCCGGGCGATGGCGGCGTTGACAGCGGCGGTGACGAGGAGCAGCGAGGGCGCCCGCCCGGCGGGAGCCGTCTGGCGACATGGGGCGAGGGCGGCTCAGCGCTTCAGCCAGGGCCCGACGCAGCGTCGAACATGGTTGCGGTGGTCGAGGAAGAACGAGGCGACGAAAGGCAGATTCCGGCGCACCCCTACCTGGCGCGCCAAATGTCGGATTTCGGGTTCCGGCAGACCCTTATGGTTTGAACTCTGGGGTGCGCGCGGAGATCCAACCCTCCACCGTCTCGTACCTCACCGAATCGCAAGGACCTAAAACTACTAGCAAGAACAGCACAAGAGACACAAGATTTATACTAGTTCAGGCCACCATCGTGGTGTAATACCCTACTCCATTGTGTGGTGTGTGGATTGCCTCTTGGGCTATTGAGGAACAATACAGGGAAGAACAGCCTCGCGAGGGTCTGTTTCTTGGTGGGTGTGATGAACTGCTAAGTGGTATCCCGTCGCTCTAGCTCGAGGATCGGGTCTCTCTCTCTCTCTCTCTCTCCCTCTCTGGATACCGAATGGCGTATCCTCCGTCCCCTTTTCCTATAGAGGCTAGCTCCACTTATATAGACGAAGGCCCTGGGCCTCTTCCCAAATATTGAGCGGGAAGGGCGCCAACAATTGGCCATTTTGAAGGGGAACAGCGGGTACACTTATCCTGACTAAAGTTGGTCCTTGCCTGCCAAAGGCTCTGGTGATGACGCCTGCTTGGGCTCCACGATGACTGCATTCCAGCCGTTGGGGCTGGTCTTGGTCTTGTTGCACCGAAACGGATGCCTTTGCTTGATGCTCTCGCCTGCGCTTGCTCCCTTTGCACCAAAGAGGAAAGGAGGACGCCGCACGGCTGGCGCCCGACTGGCGCCCTTGGTCGTCATGGCTTGCGTCACGGGCACCTCGCGAGGTACCCTGCCTAGAACTCTCCGCCTCCTCGTGAGCCAGCCCGACGAGGCCGTGCCTGAGGAAGCTCCTGGTCATCCGCCCCGCGAGGCTTGGCCCCTCGCGAGGGTCTTGAGTTTGCGTTGATGAAGATGGGCCGTCCTGGGCCTCCTTTGAGCCACGCCGCAGGCCGCACGCAGGCATGTCTGGGGACCCCCGTTCCCAGAACGCCGGCAGTGGTGACGCCATCTTGGGCTCCACGGTGACCTCTGTCCTGAAGTCCTGCTGGTCTTGGTCTTGTTGCACCAATATGGAAACATTTGCCTGATGCCTCGGGACTCCTCGCCAGCGCTTGCCTCTTTAGCACCAAAGAGGAAATGAGGACACTGCGCGCGCTAGCGCCCACCTGGCCACGGTCGTCATGGCTTACGTCACAGGAACCTCGTGATGTTCCCCTTGCCTTCATTTGTCCGCCCCTCGCGAGCCAGCCTGGTGAGGCCGCCCCCGAGGAGGTCTTGCGTTGTACGCCTCGCGAGGCTTGGACCCTCGCAAGCATCTTGAATGTTTGCTGGTGAAGATGGGTCGTACAGGGCCGCTGGTGGAGCCATGCCATGGGCCGCAGGCAGGCAAGTCTGGGGACCCCCGTTCCCAGGACGCCGACAATAGCCCCCGGGCCCAAGGCGCGCTCGGACTTGGCTTCAAGGCAAAGCCAAGGGGAAGGATGGAGCACCGCTGGCCCCAACAGCATCTGGCCTCGCTTGACGCGTGGCGATTGATTGGACGTGGGCGTACCCGCTTCCCCATGCACCCTTGATATCCGCCTGGCTAGGCGGCCACGGCGTCCTACACGGTTATTTCCCCATTGCTGGCGACACACTCCCTCAACTCCTCCGCCTTCTCGACCCGAGCTCTCCATCGCCATGGCGCCGAACCGAATGGAGAAGGGGAAGAAGCCCCTGTCCTCAGCCAGACTGTCAGCATTCTAGGAACGGGGGTCCCCAGACTTTCCTGCCTGCGGCCTGCGGCGTGGCTCAAAGGGGGGCCCAGCACGGCCCATCTTCATCAACACAAGCTCAAGACCCTCGCGAGGGGCCAGCCTGCTGAGGCGGACAACAGGAGCTTCTCAGCACGGCCTCATCAGGCTGGCTCATGAGGAGGCAGAGAGATCAAGGCGGGGTACCTCACGAGGTGCCCATGACGCAAGCCATGATGACCAAGGGCGCCCAAGGTGCCAGCCAGCACAGAAGGTCCTCCTTTCCTCTTTGGTGCAAAGGGAGCAAGCGCAGGCGAGAGCATCAAGCAAAGGCGCCCATTTCGTGCAACAAGACCAAGACCAGCCCAATGGCAGGAAGGAAGTCATTGTGGAGCCCAAGCCAAGGCCACCACCGTGAGCCTTTGTGAGGCGAGGACCAACTTTAGTCGGGATAAGTGTACCAGATGTTCCCTTCAAATGGCCAATTGTTGGCGCCCTTCCCGCTCAATATTTGGGAAGAGGCCCAGGGCCTCCACCTATAAATAGGACTAGCCTCCCACAGGGTAGAGAGCGGGATCCCGGATCCGGAACAGAGCTAGAGGCCAAGCAATCTAGAGAGAGAGAGAGAGAGAGCGACTGAACTCCTCCAAGCAGTTCATCGCCCCGGCCAAGAACAGACCCTCGTGAGGCTGTTCTTCCTTGTATTGTTCATCACCATCAGCCCAAGAGTCAATCCACCACACCACAAACTAGAGTAGGGTATTACACCACAATGGTGGCCCGAACTAGTATAAACCTTATGCCTCTTGTGTTGTTCCTTTCGTAGTTTAGATCCTAGCGAGGCGACGGGTGCAGGTAGGTAGAGGCGAGATCTCCGTGGCGCACCCAGTGTTCGAACTTCAAGGGTCTACGGAACCCGAACCGACATTTTTGCGCCGGGGTAAAGTGCGCTGAATTGCCTTCGCCGCCTGTTCTCCGTCGACCACAAGATCCATGTTCGACGCTCGTCGGGCCTGCGCCGAGCGCCGAGCCACTCGCTTCAGCGCCGCCCAGACGGCTCCCGTCGCGGGCGCCCTCGTCGTTCGGTCGCCGCCATCAACGCCGCCACTGCCCGGCGGGAATGAGCAGCAAGCATCGCCGGCAGATCCTCCGTGAGGCAAGACGGCCGCACTGCTACCCCCTCATTCGCCCCGGCTGGTTCTTCGTCTCGCGCATTCCGCGCGCCCATGGAGGCTCGAGCTGTGCTCATCGCAGCAAACGAGCTCCTGCGCTACCGTCCAGTCGACGACGTCTATGAAGAGTGGCTCGACCGCGTCGCCGAGCTCGTCCGCGCCGCGAAGGCTCCCCGCACCGTCCCGGCCCCGCTGCACGCACCTGCCTGCGCTGGCGACGAAGCGGGCGCCAGCCACCTCCCCTCAAGAAGGCGCCTGCCCCAAGGCGTGTGGTCCCGGGCGGAACCCACTCCGTCCGGCGCCAGCGCGGCAAGAGCAGAACTGCCAGGAAGTCCCTCGCCAGCAAGAAGCTGCCCGAGTGCTCCCCGCTCCAGCTCGTCGCGACCACGCTCCTGCTCCAGCACGTCAAGACCCCGCGCTGCTCCCAGCTGCAGCGCATGGGGACCCGCGGGACCAAGCTCTTCGTCACCCAAGGCCTCCCGTGGCCACAGCAGGCTGTTGTGCCTTCACCACCGAGCTACGCAGCATCGCGTGGCCCGGGAAGTTCAAGCTAGACCTGCCTCCTCGCTACGACGGTACGGCCGACCCCACAGAGTTCCTCCAGCTCTACGAGTTGGGCATCGAAGCCGCCAATGGAGACGAGAAGGTCATGGCGAACTGGTTTCCCATGGAGCTCAAGGACGGGGCCCTCACCTGGCTCCTGAACCTGGCTCCAGGCACGATCTCCTCCTGGGACGAGATGCGCACCCGCTTCATCGCCAACTTCCAAGGTACTCGTGATCGCCACCCGCCGAGTGGCGACATGCGCTGCATCAAGCAGCAACCAGGAGACCCTGCAGAAATACATCCAGCGCTTCAACAATGCACGCCTCAAGATTCCCAAGGTGACCGAGGAGGCCATCATCTCCGCCTTCTTCGACGGTGTGCGCGATGTCAAGATGAAGGAGGAGCTGGCGATGCATGAAGACTTGTGCACTTCCTTGGAGCTGTTCAACTTGGCGACCAAGTGCGCCAGGGCCGAGGAAGGGCGACTCTCCCACCTCGAGCTGCCTGCCATAGACCCAGAAGAGAAGAAACCCAAGGCCAAGGATGTGAAGCGCAAGGGGGCTGCCGTGCTCGCGGCAGAACCGGACACCAAGCGGGGCAGAGATCAGCCCGAGTCTTCCAAGGGCAGTCGGTACTGCATGTACCACGACCTCCACACCCACAACACCAACGAATGTCAAGAGCTCCGAGCTGTGCGAGAAGGGAGGATCGGCCGACGTCCCGACCGCAGCGACCGGGGCTACGGCCGAGGAGGAGAAAGAAACGCAGGACGCTGGGAAGACCGCGGCCCTCGCCAAGGGTGGCGTGACCAACCTCGCGAGGATCGCTGGCGGGACCCGCCTCGCGAGGGAGGCTGGAGGATCAGCCTCGCGAGGATCGCCTGCAAGGCAACGGGCCTCCCTCCTTGCCCGCGGCAACCAAGGAGAAATGATGACCATCATCGGGGCGGGGCTGGGGCTTCCGGGAGCCGCGGCGCGATCGCTCAGATCCGGGCGGAGCTCAAGCTGACCTCTCAACGCATCTTCAAGCAGTTCGCCCTGGAAGAAAGCAGTCCTCCCTAAGCTCGAAGCCACACGCCCGCAGTGGTGGTGGCGGCGCCATCACGCTCAGCTGGCGGATCAGCTCAAGTGTGCGGCCATAGCCGAGTCCTCCCGATGCTTTGCTCCCCAATCATCGACAGAACGCTAGTCACCAAGACCCTCATCGATGGCGGGCAGGGCTCAACGTCCTGTCGTGGAAACGCTCAACAATCTCCAAGTGCCTTACAATCAACTTCAGCCAAACAAGCCTTCTCTCCGGGTCACCGACGGCTCCACGGTCCCGATTGGGCAGGTTCGCCTCCTGTCACCTTGGCGCGCGACAATTACCGCGACCGAGCTCATCGACTTCGACGTCGCCCACATTCGCCGCCATACAACGCCATCCTCGGGTACCCAGCGCTGGCCAAGTTCATGGTCAGAACTCCACCACGGCTACAATGTCCTCAAGATATCCGGAAGTGGCGGAGTCATCACGGTGCCCTCGCGAAGAGAAAGACGGTGTGCTCCTCGAGCGAGCCTTTCAGTCAGATCTTTGGAAGACCCGGATCAAGGAAGGAGGCTTCCCGAGACCGCCCCCAAGAAGAAGAAGAAATCGTCCGACCCGACCCCTTAGGAGGCAGGCCCCTCAGGGTCCGTGCCTGCTCAGGGGGAACCTCCTTCTATCTCATAGGAAAGCGCGCCCGGGGGCTCCCCCTGGAGGGCCACCGACCTTGCCAAGGTCACGAGGGAGGCGCTTGGGCACCACTTGAGGCGTGAGCCAAGCACGCTTCTCAAGAAGGAGAAAGGCAAGGAGGGCCGAACCTCGTGGAGTTCGTCAGCAAGATCATTCAGAGCTGCAGGAGTCAAGAGTCATGAGTGGCAGCCGCCGCCACTGCCGTAGCTCCCCATCCAGGCGAGGATGGTGGGCTGCGCGTCTGCATTGACATACCAGAGCTCAATCGAGCTGCCTCTCAGGAGCGCCTCTGCCCCTCTCGCGTGGGGCGCTGCGAAGGTCCACCCCACAGCTACGTTTGCATGGCTTACGGCTTGCCGAATCGCGGCTGCCACGCCGCGCCTCATGAGGAGCATCCCGAGGCTCAAGAGGCCAGCGCCCGCAGCCCTCGTAGAGATGGAGATGGTCCACGAGGAGCCACCAGCGCCCCGAGCTTCCCGAGGCCCCGAGCCTGGGGCTCGTGAGGATCGGCCCCGCAGCCCACCGAGTCTGCTGCACCAACACCCTTTTGTCTTCAACGCTATCGGTGACATCTTTCAAGTTTCATTTCAGCTAGGAGCGCCCTGTGGCTGCATTATTCCTGTGCCGCGTGGGTCCGCCCTGCGCGCGTATCCCTTTACTTCATGTTCCTAGCTTATCTTGTTGGGCGCCCTTGGCTGCATCATCCCCAAGTCACTCGGGCCAGACCTGGCGGCATGTATCCCTCTTGCGTTTATTTCGGGTCATGCGTTCGACCCATCATGCTTGTTATTTGATGCCAATCCATGGCACCTTTTCTTCGCTCATGTAGACCGCTTGCACGTTAAAGGGGCGGTACCGAGCATCGCGACTCGTGGCTCCCTCTGGCTCTCCAGCCCTCACCCTCCGCCTTGTCCACGCATCGCGACCGACATACAAGCGACGGCCGAGACCAGCTCAAGCGCGGGACCGAGGATGTAGAGCGCGCATCTAACCAAATCAAGGAACACATCACAAGATAAGGCCAGCCAAAGCGCAACCCGCCTTGAGGTAGGGCCCGTGAGTCCCGCGCTGGCTCACGGGTGCCCAGACACCTCGTCAGCCCAACCGCGCCAGCCACGTGTCGTATGGGTTGTACACGCCCCGGGGGCTCCTCCCGGAGGGGAGCCCCCTCCCACGCACCAAGCACCATGCTCCGCGCTGGATGACGACATTGCCGAGGAGCGGCTATGCCCGTACACATACGGAAGCGCTATGCTCCGCCCTGGTGATAAACAACTGAGGGTGGCCCCCGGGCTGCATCAACCTCAAGGAGCCCAGAGCTCAGTGTCTGGCCTCATCGCAACGCCTCCCCTCGGGAGTGCCGCGCGAGGGGGCTGGGCACGGGGGCTGCGCCTGGGTCACGCCCAGACGCACGCCACCCAGCCAGGCCCCTCGGGCCTGGTTCGTCGCACGTCCCTCCCCGAGCGGAGCCAAGGTATGAAGGCCGTTTGAGCGTCAAGGGGACTCGAGCATCGCGACTCAGAGCCTAACTGGTCATGTAGCCCTCACCGTTAGTTCCGGAAGGCTAACGGCGGTTGAGGTATGCTTGTGGGCCGGGCTCTGCAGATGTAGAACGGTAGATCCACCCACATCTCACCTCCCTACTTGTTGTTCGGCGCTAAGGGGTGCTCCGAGCATCGCGACTCAGAGCCTAACTTGTCACGTAGCCCCTCACTCCTTGGTCCCGCCCCTGGTTTCCGGTCGGGGCTAACGGCGGCTGAGAGAGCTTGGGGGCAGACTCTCGCCGCGAGAACATAAACAAGTAGGAAGGAAAAGCGCAAATTTCAAGGAATTCAAAAGCAAATATTACAGTCCATAACTGTTATCACAACGCCAAATGCAGTTTAAACGCCCCCGAGGCATGATACATGTGCAGGAATTAAAAGCGAACAGAGCCACAACGGAGTCACTTGTCGGCGGTGGAGCTGCTGTGAGCGGGTTCGCTTTGTGGAGCCGCAGGTTGGTTAGCGCCACGCTCGCTTGGTGTGAAGGCCCGAACTTCCCAAAGAGAGCCTCCGACGACCCTTCACGGCCTCGGCAGCGGCAGCGGCAAGCTCGCCGCTCGCTGGCTCCAGCAGGCTGTCGAGGTCGACGTTGGGGTCATGAAGGTAGATGTGGGTGAGGACCCGCGTCAGCGCTGCAGAAGACAAGACACGCGCCTCGGCCTCAGCCATAGGGCCAAGGCCAAGGGTGACATCTTCAAGAGCACGGACCAGGAAGGGAAGCAGCTTGGCGGGGCCGTCCTCTGCGCCGACCAGCGGGATCTCCAGGCCGCTATCATAAAGAGTCCTCAGCAAGGCGCGAGCCTTCACCTCCATCTCCGTGAAGGCCACGCGATCCTCGGCAAGGACCCATGCCTTGCCGTCCAGCTCGACCTTCCTCGCCTCCAACTCTTGCTCCAGCGCGCCTAGGCGGTCACGGCGCTTCTTGAGCTTGGCGTCCCGGTCCTTGACGGCCACCTCGCGAGCTTTCATGCCTTCCTCCTGCTCTTGGAGAAGGCGGGCCTCCTTGGCAAGCTGGTCCCGCAGGCCCTGTAGCTCGCTCTCCAGTGCCTTGCAGCGACATCGGACATCGGCTACCTCCCCCAAGGCGGCATCGCGGGCAGCTTTCGCCCCAAGGACGGCCTGCTTCTCCTCGTCGCAAGCCGTCGAGGCCTGGACCAGCGCTGCCCGAATCGAAGCGTCGGAGCGAATCCAGCCAGAAGCCAGCTCCAAGCGCCCGGCCACTAGATGAGGGTCGGCGCCCAAAAGATCCTGCCGCAGCCGGTCCAGTTCGGCAGCAAAGACGATCCAGATGTTGAGTGGAGTCGAGAGACAGCAGTCGGTGGGGTAGGAGGAGAAGGCGGCGTGCGTGACCACGATATCCGAGGCGGAGCTGCTGCGCCCAGGGCTGTGGTGGCAGATCGTGCAAGGGCACCTCAGAGCCGCTCGGGCCGTGGGGGCTGAGCTTCGCCCACCGGCTCAGCCAGCCTCGTGAGGACGACCGGGCAGGAGAGGCCTGCATTGCGGTCACCTTCTTTTGCGGGCAGAGGCCCTGCCCAGACGGAACCTCGGGAGATCCTTGGCTTCTTTGCATGGCGCCAGCCTAGCCAAGAGATACAGACGTCAAGCCTCGTGACCAAACAAGAAATAAGATAGGAATCGAGCACCATCGGTCGCCGTCATGGCTCGAGCAACCTCCGCCGCATTTTGAAGCCGAGAGCCGCTGCAAGGATCAGCCTCAAGGAGATCGGGAGGTAAGGCGCGCCACGGATCGCTTCGGGTGCACGGGCAGACCAGCGGGATCAGCCTGTCCTATCCTTCTTGGGATCGGGAAAGCTCCCGCCGCCTGCTCGTCATCATCCTCGCCGTCGCTGCCGCCGGTGAGAGGCGGAGAACGGGACTTGCGCCGAGGGAGGGAGCCTCGATTCTCCATCGGTCGCCTCGAGTCGATCCTCCTTCCCGCCCCCTTCTCCCTTCTCTTCGCTGGAGTCGCCGGAGGACATGTCCACCGGGTCCTCGGGAACCTCCGCGGGCACGGGCCCGTCCCCGTTGAAGACGGGCATGGACTCCACTACCTGCTCCCAGTCGTCGCGGAGGAACAGGGGCGTAGGACCACCCTCCAACCTCGCCACGTTGCCCCCGACCAAAGAATGGAGAACCGCAGCCAGGTCTTCGTCGGCCAAGGCTGCGGGGCTCGGGTGGGGCCTCCACATCGGAAGTGGGTACTAATGAAGTGGAGCCAGCTAGTGCTCCAGGAATTCCCTCAGCAGCAACGCGCCGGTCAGCTTCGCCGCCACCATGCTGGCCGGCCTCAGATCCATGTCCATCTTCTCCAACACCGGCCTCGCGCAGGGGTCCACGAGCTCCACTCGAGACCAATCGTCGGAGTGCGTGGGGTGCTTCGTGGGCAAGATTAGCCGAGGTGGATGCGCCAACATCTACCAAGACCCACTTGCTCCTGAAGCCCTCAATCCTCTTCCGGGGTTGAAATGGCGATGGAGCTACCGACGTGATTTAAGCTCAGACACACAGAGATGGAACCACGAGAGGTCCGGAGGGAGAAATAGTGGCGCAGCAGGGCCACTGAGGGCTGCACCCCGACGTGAGCCTCACAATAGTAGGCGAAGATTGCCAGAAGGAGAACAGAGTTGAGGTGGAGATGCAGAGCTTGTAGCTTGTAATGGCGGAGGACAGAGAAGAAGAACTTGGAAAAGGGAGGCATCAGACCGGCAACAATGGCGCTTACAAAGAGCGGATAAAAGGTGCTCCCTTGGCCCTTAGGGAGGGCGGAGCTGGCTTTAAACACCTTCGCCCCGTCGATGCCCTGCGCCGCCACCATCTGGTGCACCCGGGCAAGGCTCGCCTCCGACACGTTCGGCGAGTCCAGGGCAGGCGAGTACCAAGCTCCGGCCGGGGTCTGGCGAGGCGCCATGCCTTGCTAGGGCGTGCAGTCGAAGTGGATCTGAAGATTTCGGAGGCAGGAAGGAGAGGCGCAAGAAAGGGGATCTGAGCAGTAACCAGAGAAAGCAAGGGAAGCAAAGCCTAGGCAGACGCCGCTCCTTTATCAACTATCGCGGTTGCTAAGGCGCCCACGTCCAATCAACCGCCACGCGGCACCCAAGGCTGCAGGCTGTTAGGGCCCGCAGCGCTTCGCACTTGCCCCTTCACCTCTCTGCTCGGCCAAGCCCGGGCGCGCCTTGGGCCCGGGGCTCTTGTCGGCGTGCTCGGGAATGGGGTCCCTGACTTGCTCGCTGCGGCTGCCGGCGTGGCTCAAAGGGGGCTCAAGACGCCCATCTTCATCAACAAAAGCTCAAGACCCTCGTGAGGGGCCAAGCCTCATGGGCAGACGATGAGGAGCTTCCTGCACGGCCTCATCAGCTGGCTCGTGAGGATGCGGAGAGATCAAGGCGGGGTACCTCACGAGGTGCCCATGACGCAAGCCATGACGACTAAGGGCGCCAGCGGTGAGGCGCCAGCCAGCAGTGTGCTCCTTTCCTCTTTGGTGCAAAGGGAGCAATCGCAGGCGAGAGCATCAAGCAAAGGCGTCCATTTCGGTGCAACAAGACCAAGACCAGCCCAACGGCAGGAAGGAAGTCATTGTCGAGCCCAAGCCGGCGTCACCACCAGAGCCTTTGACAGGCGAGGACCAACTTTAGTCAGGATAAGTGTACCAGATGTTCCCCTTCAAAATGGCCAATTGTTGGCGCCCTTCCCGCTCAATATTTGGGAAGAGGCCCAGGGCCTCCGCCCATAAATAGGACTAGCCTCCCACAGGGTAGAGAGCAGGATCCCGGATCCGGAACAGAGCTAGAGGCCAAGCAATCTAGTGAGAGAGAGCGACTGAACTCCTCCAAGCAGTTCATCGCCCCGGCCAAGAACAGACCCTCGCGAGGCTATTCTTCCTTGTATTGTTCATCACCATCAGCCCAAGAGGCAATCCACCACACCAGAAACTAGAGTAGGGTATGACTCCACAATGGTGGCCCGAACTAGTATAAACCTTGTGTCTCTTGTGTTGTTCCTTTCGTAGTTTAGATCCTAGCGAGGCGGCGGGGTGCAGGTAGGTAGAGGGCGAGATCTCCACGCGCACCCCAGTGTTCGAACCTCAAGGGTCTGCCGGAACCCGAAATCCGATGCAGACCACCTCCGGCCATTGAGCCCGCCGTCGGTCGATCGCTGGTGCTCAACCAGGAGGCCATGGACAAGGTCCGACCGGCGCTTGCCACTGGCTTCAATGAATGGGGAGGGACAGTGGCCTGGCCTGCGTCCCGACCTTCTGTCGATAGGACGGCCACCGAGGTCCAATTCTTTATTGACGCCCTGTGGGCCGGCCTGGTTCCTCCGTTCTCTGCCTTCTTCAACATCGTGCTCTCCCATTATCAGATCCATATGCTGCAGCTAGATCCCCAATCTGTCGCCCTTCTTGCCGTCTTTGCCTTCATCTACGAGGCCATGGTGGGCATTGCCCCCTCCGTGGCCCTCCTGCACCATTTCTTCTCGCTGCACCTGACCGACCCTCGGTAGTGCTCGGGGTGCCTGAGCTTCCAGGCTGTGGCGGCGATGGCTGGCTCGGGGATTGACTTTGAACTCCCGCCGTCCGCGGGCGGGTTTCAGACAAGGTTGGTGTATGTGGATGTTGGTGCGCTCAATCCCCTGCTCTCGCTCCCCTTGGCGCCCGCCGTTCCCAGCTCCGGCTGGGGCCACAAGAAGCTCGCGGGCTCCCGCCTTGCCTCCGTCTGGCTCCGGTTGAAGAGGCTGAGAGATCTCGGCGTGACTGCGCCCATGGTGATGAAGGAGTTCCTCCGATGCCGCGTCGCCCCACTCCAGCACCATTTCTGGCCGATGTGGGCCCTGTCCGGCGGCCAGGATGGCATGAGGCTTCAGGAATCGGGGCTTCCGCACGAGGCACGAAGAACGGTGGTCGAGGTCCTGACGGGCGATGCTACCTCTTGAGCACTGCGTTGGTTTTCCCTTGAAGAGGAAAGGGTGATGCAGTAAAGTAGCGTAAGTATTTCCCTCAGTTTTTGAGAACCAAGGTATCAATCCAGTAGGAGATCACGCAAGAGTCCCTCACACCTACACAAATAAATAAGAACCTCGCAACCAACGCGATAAAGGGGTTGTCAATCCCTCAACGGTCACTTACGAGAGTGTGATCTGACAGATATGATAAGATAATATTTTCGGCATTTTTATGATAAACAGAAATAAAGATGCAAAGTAAAATAAAAGGCAATATAAATAACTAAGTGTTGGAAGATTAATATGATGGAAAATAGACCCGGGGGCCATAGGTTTCACTAGTGGCTTCTCTTAAGAGCATAAGTATTACGGTGGGTAAACGAATTACTGTCGAGCAATTGATAGAATTGAGCTTAGTTATGAGAATATCTAGGTATGATCATGTACATAGGCATCACGTCTGCGACAAGTAGACTGACTCCTGCATGCATCTACTACTACTACTCCACACATCGACCGCTATCCAGCATGCATCTAGAGTATTAAGTTCATAAGAACAGAGTAATGCTTTAGGTAAGATGACATGATGTAGAGGGATAAACTCATGCAATAAGATATAAACCCCATCTTTTTATCCTCGATGGCAACAATACAATACGTGTCGTTTCCCTTTCTGTCACCTGGATCGAGTACCGCAAGATTGAACCCAAAGCTAAGCACTTCTCCCATTGCAAGAAAGATCAATCTAGTAGGCCAAAACAAACTGGTAATTCGAAGAGACTTGCAAAGATAACCAATCATACATAAAAGAATTCAGAGGAGATTCAAATATTGTTCATAGATAATCTTGATCATAAACCCACAATTCATCGGATCTCGACAAACACACCACAAAAGAAGATTACATCGAATAGTTCTCCAAGAAGATCAAGGAGAACTTTGTATTGAGATCCAAAGAGAGAGAAGAAGCCATCTAGCTAATAACTATGGACCCGAAGGTCTGAGGTAAACTGCTCACACATCATCGGAGAGGCTATGGTGTTGATGTAGAAGCCCTCTGTGATCAATGCCCCCTCCGGCGGAGTGCCGGAAAAGGCCCCAAGATGGGATCTCACGGGTACAGAAGGTTGCGGCGGTGGAAATAGATTTTTGGCTCCGTATCTGATAGTTTGGGGGTACATAGGTATATATAGGAGGAAGAAGTACGTCAGTGGAGCAACATGGGCCCCACGAGGATGGAGGGCGCGCCTGGGGGGTTGGCGCGCTCCCCTGCCTCGTGCTCTCCTCGTTGATTACTTTGCGTAGACTCTAAGTCCTCTGGATCACATTTGTTCCGAAAATCACGTTCCCGAGGGTTTCATTCCTTTTGGACTCTGTTTGATATTCTTTTTCTGCAAAACACTGAAATAGGCAAAAACATCAATTCGGGCTGGGCCTCCGGTTAATAGGTTAGTCCCAAAAATAATATAAAAATGTATAATAAAGCCCATTAAACATCCAAAATAGAATATAATATAGCATGGAACAATAAAAAATTATAGATACGTTGGAGACGTATCAAGCATCCCCATGCTTAATTCTTGCTCGTCCTCGAGTAGGTAAATGATAAAAACAGAATTTTTGATGTGGAATGCTACTTAGCATAATTTTCAATGTAATTCTCTTATTTGTGGTATGAATATTCAGATCCGAAAGATTCAAGATAAAAGTTTAATATTGACATAAAAAATAATAATACTTCAAGCATACTAACTAAGCAATTATGTCTTCTCAAAATAACATGGCCAAAAAAGTTATCCCTACAAAATCATATAGTCTGGCTATGCTCTATCTACATCACACAATGTATTTAAATCATGCACAACCCCGATGACAAGCCAAGCAATTGTTTCATACTTTTGGTGTTCTCAAACTTTTTCAATCTTCACGCAATACATGAGCGTGAGCCATGGATATAGCACTATATGTGGAATAGAATGGTGGTTGTGGAGAAGACAAAAAGGAGAAGATAGTCTCACATCAACTAGGCGTATCAACGGGCTATGGAGATGCCCATAAATAGATATCAATGTGAGTGAGTAGGGATTGCCATGCAACGGAAGCACTAGAGCTATAAGTATATGAAAGCTCAATAAAAGAAACTAAGTGGGTGTGCATCCAACTCGCTTGCTCACGAAGACCTAGGGCATTTTGAGGAAGCCCATCATTGGAATATACAAGCCAAGTTCTATAATGAAAAATTCCCACTAGTATATGAAAGTGATATCATAGGAGACTCTCTATCATGAAGATCATGGTGCTACTTTGAAGCACAAGTGTGGTAAAAGGATAGTAACATTGTCCCTTCTCTCTTTTTCTCTCATTTTTTTATTTGGGCCTTTTCTCTTTTTTTTCTCCTTTTTTTTATTTTTTGTCCGGAGTCTCATCCCGACTTGTGGGGGAATCATAGTCTCCATCATCCTTTCCTCACTTGGGACAATGCTCTAATAATGATGATCATCACACTTTTATTTACTTACAACTCAAGAATTACAACTCAATACTTAGAACAAAATATGACTCTATGTGAATGCTTCCGGCGGTGTACCGGGAATGCAATGAATCAAGAGTGACATGTATGAAAGAATTATGAACGGTGGCTTTGCCACAAATACGATGTCAACTACATGATCATGCGAAGCAATATGACAATGATGGAGTATGTCATAGTAAACGGAACGGTGGTAAGTTGCATGGCAATATATCTCACAATGGGTATGAAAATGCCATAATAGGTAGGTATTGTGGCTGTTTTGAGGAAGGTATATGGTGGGTGTATGATACCGGCGAATAGTGCACGGTATTAGAGAGGCTAGCAATGGTGGAAGGAAGAGAGTGCGTATAGTCCATGGACTCAACATTAGTCATAAAGAATTCATATACTTATTGCAAAAATCTACAAGTTTTCAAAGCAAAGTATTACGCGCATGCTCCTAGGGGGATAGATTGGTAGGAAAAGACTATCGCTCATCCCCGACCGCCACTCATAAGGAAGACAATCAAGAAATAAATCATGCTCCGACTTCATCACATAATGGTTCACCATACGTGCATGCTACGGGAATCACAAACTTAACACAAGTATTCCTCAGATCCACAACTACTCAACTAGAATGACTCTAATATCACCATCTTCATATCTCAAAACAATTATCAAGCATCAAACTTCTCATAGTATTCAACACACTCATAAGATTTTTTTTTACTAATCTTGGATGCCTATCATAATTAAAGAAAACTACCATGCTGTTTTGTAGGACTCTCAAAATGATATAAGTGAAGCATGAGAGAACAATAGTTTCTATAAAACAAACCCACCACCATGCTCTAAAAGATATAAGTGAAGCACTAGAGCAAAAACTATATAGCTCAAAAGATATAAGTGAAGCACATAGAGTATTCTAATAAATTCCGAATCATGTGTTTCTCTCTCAAAAGGTGTTTACAGAAAGGATGATTGTGGTAAACTAAAAAGAAAAGACTTAAATTATACAAGACCCTCCAAGCAAAACACATATCACATGGTGAATAAAAATATAGCTCCAAGTAAAGTTACGGATGGACGAAGACGAAAGAGGGGATGCCTTCCGAGGCATCCCCAAGCTTTGGCTTTTTGGTGTCCTTAGATTATATTGGGGTTCCATGGTCATCCCCAAGCTTAGGCTCTTGCCACTCCTTGTTCCATAATCCATCAAATCTTTTACCCAAAACTTGAAAACTTCACAACACAAAACTTAACAGAAAATCTCGTGAGGTCCGTTAGCGAAAGAAAACAAAACACCACTTCAAGGTACTGTAATGAAATCATTATTTATTTATATGGGTGTTAAACCTTATGTATTCCAACTTCTCTATGGTTTATAAACTATTTTATTAGCCATAGATTCATCAAAATAAGCAAACAACACACGAAAAACAGAATCTGTCAAAAACAGAACAGTCTGTAGTAATCTGTAACTAACGCAAACTTATGGAACTCAGAAAAATCTACCAAAATATGAAGACCTATACAATTTGTTTAATGATCTTATGCAATTGGAATCAGTATTTTATCACGTTCTGGTGATTTTTAACAATTGTTTTCGTGAGCAAAAAGTTTCTGGAATTTTCAGCAAGATCAAATAACTATCATCCAAAAAGATCCTATAGGTTTAACTTGGCACAAACAGTAATTAAAACATAAAAACAAATCTAACCAGAGGCTAGATCAAATATTTATTCCTAAACCGAAGCAAAAAGCAAAAAAAATAAAATAAAATTGGGTTGCCTCCCAACAAGCGCTATCGTTTAACGCCCCTAGCTAGGCATAAACGCAAGGATAGATCTAGGTATTGCCATCTTTGGTAGGTAATCCATAAGTGGCTCTCACAATAGACTCATAAGGTAATTTAATCTTCCTTCTAGGGAAGTGTTCCATGCCTTTACTTAAGGGAAATTGGAATCTAATATTCCCTCCCTTTATATCAATAATTGCACCAATCGTTCTAAGGAAAGGTCTACCAAGAATAATAGGACATGAAGGATTGCAATCTATGTCAAGAACAATAAAGTATACGGGCACATAGTTCCTATTTGCAACAATAAGAACATCCTTAATTCTTCCCATAAGTTTTTTAATGGTGGAATCCGCAAGATGCAAATTTAAAGAACAATCATCAAAATCACGAAAACCTAGCAAATCACACAAAGTTTTTGGAATTGTGGAAACAATAGCACCCAAATCACAAAAAGCATAGAATTCATTATCTTTAATTTTAATTTTAATAATAGTTTCCCACTCATCATAAAGTTTTCTAGGGATAGAAACTTCTAACTCAAGTTTTTCTTCATAAGATTGCATCAAAGCATCAACGATATGTTTAGTAAAAGCTTTATTTTGGCTATAAGCATGAGAAGAATTTACCACGGATTGCAACAAGGAAATACAATCCTATCAAATAGCAATTATCATAATTAAATTCCTTGAAATCCAAAATAGTGGGTTCATTAATATCTAGCGTTTTGATCTCTTCAATCTCACTTTTACCAATTTTTGCATCAAGATCTAAAGACTCCGAATTTTTGGAACGCCTTCTAGGTAAAGGTGGCTCATATTCAGTCCCATCATTATCAAGATTCATATTGCAAAACAAAGATTTAATAAGAGACACATCAATAACTTTTAGATCTTCATCTTTATTTTCATCGAAACTAGAAGAACACGCTTTCACAAAGCAATCTTTCTTAGCACGCATCCTAGCGGTTCTTTCTTTGCACTCATCAATGGAAATTCTCATGGCTTTGAGAGACTCATTGATATCATGCTTAGGAGGAATAGATCTAAGTTTCAAAGAATCAACATCAAGAGAAATTCTATCAACGTTCCTAGCCAATTCATCAACCTTGAGCAATTTTTCTTCAAGCAAAGCATTGAAATTCTTTTGTGATTCATAAACTCCTTAACACTTGTCTCAAATTCAGAGGGCATCTTATTAAAATTTCCATAAGAATTGTTGTAGGAATTACCATAATTATTAGAGGAATTACTAGGGTACGTCCTAGGATTAAAGTTTCCTCTATATGCGTTGTTACCAAAATTATTCCTACCAACAAAATTCACATCCATAGATTCATTATTATTCTCAATCAAAGTAGACAAAAGCATATCATTAGGATCAGAAGAAACACTTTTAGTAGCAAATAATTTCATAAGTTCATCCATCTTTCCACTCAAAACATTAATTTCTTCTATCGCATGCACTTTTTTATTAGTAGATCTTTCGGTGTGCCATTGCGAATAATTAACCATAATATTATCTAGGAGTTTAGTAGCTTCTCCTAAAGTGATTTACATAAAGGTGCCTCCCGTGGCCGAATCTAAAAGATTTCTAGAAGCAAAATTCAATCCAGCATAATTTTTTTGTATAATCATCCAAAGATTCAAACCATGTGTAGGGCAATTACGTATCATTAATATCATCCTCTCCCAAGCTTGTGCAACATGTTCATGATCAAGTTGCTTAAAATTCATAATATCGTTTCTAAGAGAGATGATTTTAGCGGGAGGAAAATACTTAGAGATAAAAGCATCTTTGCACTTATTCCATGAATCAATACTATTTTTAAGCAAAGATGAAAACCAAACTTTAGCACGATCTCTAAGCAAAAAAGGAAATAGCTTCAATTTAACAATATCATTGTCCACATCTTTCTTCTTTTGCATATCACACAAATCAACAAGGCTATTTAGATGGGTAGCGGCATCTTCACTAGGAAGGCCGGCGAATTGATCTTTCATGACAAGATTCAACAAAGCAGTATTAATTTCACAAGATTCAGCATCGGTAAGAGGAGCAATCGGAGTGCTAAGAAAATCATTGTTGTTGGTATTGGTGAAGTCACACAATTTAGTATTGTCTTGAGCCATCGTGACAAGCAAGCAATCCAACACACGAGCAAACAAGAAGCAAGCGAGAAAGAGGCGAACGGAAAAGAGAGGGCGAATAAAACGGCAAGGGTGAAGTGGGGGAGAGGAAAACGAGAGGCAAATGGAAAATAATGTAATGCGGGGGATAAGAGTTTGTGATGGGTACTTGGTATGTCTTGACTTGACTTGACTTGGTGCGAATCTCCCCGGCAACGGCGCCAGAAATCCTTCTTGGTACCTCTTGAGCACGGCGTTGGTTTCCCCTTGAAGAGGAAAGGGTGATGCAGTAAAGTAGCGTAAGTATTTCCCTCAGTTTTTGAGAACCAAGGTATCCATCCAGTAGGAGATCACGCACGAGTCCCTCACACCTACACAAACAAATAAGAACCTCGCAACCAACGCGATAAAGGGGTTGTCAATCCCTCAACGGTCACTTACGAGAGTGAGATCCTATAGATATGATAAGATAATATTTTTGGTATTTTTATGATAAAGAGAAATAAATATGCAAAGTAAAATAAAAGGAAATAGAAATAACTAAGTGTTGGAAGATTAATATGATGGAAAATAGACCCGGGGGCCATAGGTTTCACTAGTGGCTTCTCTAAAGAGCATAAGTATTATGGTGGGTAAACGAATTACTGTCGAGCAATTGATAGAATTGAGCATAGTTATGAGAATATCTAGGTATGATCATTTATATAGGCATCACGTCCGCGACAAGTAGACCGACTCCTGCCTGCATCTACTACTACTCCACACATCGACCGCTATCCAGCATGCATCTAGAGTATTAAGTTCATAAGAACAGAGTGATGCTTTAAGTAAGATGACATGATGTAGAGGGATAAACTCGTGTAATATGATATAAACCCCATCTTTTTATCCTCTATGGCAACAATACAATACGTGTCGTTTCCCTTTCTGTCACCTGGATCGAGTACCGCAAGATTGAACCCAAAGCTAAGCACTTCTCCCATTGCAAGAAAGATCAATCTAGTAGGCCAAACCAAACTGATAATTCAAAGAGACTTGCTAAGATAACCAATCATACATAAAAGAATTCAAAGGAGATTCAAATATATTCATAGATAATCTAGATCATAAACCCACAATTCATCGGATCTCGACAAACACACCGCAAAATAAGATTACATCGAATAGATCTCCAAGAAGATCAAGGAGAACATTGTATTGAGATCCAAAGAGAGAGAAGAAGCCATCTAGCTAATAACTATGGACCCGAAGGCCTGAGGTAAATTACTCACCCATCATCGGAGAGGCTATGGTGTTGATGTAGAAGCCCTCCGTGATCAATGCCCCCTCCGGCGGAGCGCCGGAAAAGGCCCCAAGATGGGATCTCACGGGTACAGAAGGTTGTGGCGGTGGAAATAGGTTTTTGGCTCCGTATCTGATAGTTTGGGGGTACGTAGGTGTATATAGGAGGAAGAAGTACGTCGGTGGAGCAACGTGGGCCCCACGAGGGTGGAGGGCGCGCCTTGGGGGGGGGGTAGGCGCGCCCCCTGCCTCGTGCTCTCCTCGTTGATTACTTTGCGTAGACTCCAAGTCCTTTGGATCACGTTCGTTTCGAAAATCATGTTCCCGAAGGTTTCATTCCGTTTGGACTCCGTTTGATATTCTTTTTCTGCGGAACACTGAAATAGGCAAAAAACAGCAATTCGGGCTGGGCCTCCGGTTAATAGGTTAGTCCCAAAAATAATATAAAACTGTATAATAAAGCCCATTAAACATCCAAAATAGAATATAATATAGCATGGAACAATAAAAAATTATAGATACGTTGGAGACATATCAGGCGACCCCTCGCCAGCCGATATACCACAGGAGGGCTGTCTTCTGTACTGATGCTCAAATAGGCTGGAGTTCACAGGGCAAGTGCCCGCCTTCGATGAATGGGGGCTGCGTCCAGTCGGCCTTGAAGGGCCCCGCAAGAACCCTATCTCCGTGGTCCCCCTCCTTGCCGCCAGTGCCGAACTTACCCCGAGAGTGGATGCAGGGGGCGAGCACCGCTGGAGGCCGGAGGCGCGGGTGCTGAGGCGTCGACACCACCCGAGGCTCCCGAGGTGCCATCCCCGGGAGCCCCGTGACTCTTGCCCTGGGGTGACGGCTGAGGGGGCGACGCGATCCACTGCTCCTGAGGCTGAAGCCCCCGTGGTCTCAGTAGGTCATCGCGATGCAGAGCCCGAGGGATCCCCCCAGCTCGGCGCTCCCGAGGTCGTCTCCTCGGGTGCCTCACTAGCCGCACCCTACGCTGGTTGCCGCGTCCCGTGCTTCGGCCGGCTCCGTCTAGACTTTGATGTGCTCCGTAAGAGGAAAGGGTCTCCAAGCTGCAGCAGCGGTGCCTTCCGGCCGTTGAAGCAGAGGAAGTACATCGCCATAGACGAGTGAATACCTTATCTTTGTAATTTCTCAAGTGTTGCTTCTCCTCCTGACGGTGGCTCCTCAGGGTCCCTTCTGCTAATGTCGCGAAGCCTCCCGGGAAGCAACCTCCTCCTGCCTCGAATCCCCAACTGGCATTGAGTGCCCCAAGCCAGCATCCTGCCCCCCGCGCGAGGTCGGCCAAAGAGGCAAACACACTGCCCTGGCGCCTCAAGCCCGCGCCCTTGCCATCTCTCCTTCGTGGCCTCGTCTGGGGTGCGGCAAGCGTGCGAAGGGCTCCTCCTCTGGTTGTGGACGGCGGCTGGGTGGCTTCGATCTTGGCTTCCTCTTCGAGTAGCGGGCCTCAACATATCCGGGCCCCTGGCGGAGCCCGGTCGGCAACCGGGGAGGCGCCAGCCCCCAGCTCCCAGCTGAAAGGGGGCGAGCAGCTTCAGATCCCGTCGGCAACCCCTGTTGTGGAGGACGGACCCGGCCGCGCGCTCAAGTTTGTGCATGAGCGGAGTGTCGTCCTCCATGAGCTCTTTCAGGAGGCAATGGGTGCGATGAGCCGGCTCGGCGGAGAACTTGCGGATGTTGACGCGCGCCTTGAAGCCGAGGGTCTTTGGCTGATGAAGGAGTGGCATCAACTGAAGGTGGCTATCAACCTTGGGCGCCCTCAACGTGAGGATGCCAATGCGAAGGCTGAGGCCTCCTTGGCAACCTCGCGTGAGGCCAACGCCCGAGCCTTGGAGGAGGCCAGGGAGGCAGACTGTTGCCGCACGATCGCCGAGGAGCGCAGGCGGGAGCTGCTGGCCTTGAACGCCTCCTTGGAGCAGTAGGTGGAGGCGCACAGAGCCGCTTTGGCGTCGATGAAGGGTGCACCATCCGATGAGGAGGAGATATCGAGGCGTGAGGAGGCACTGTTGCTGGAGGCCACAGAGCGCAGCCTCGAGCTCGAGCGGTTGGAGACAAGGGAGCGCCAAGTCGCCCAAGCGGAAGATGTTGTTGGTACGCGCGAGGCCAAGGCCCAGGTGGAGGTTGACCGCCTGGTGGCCGAGGCTCGCGCGGATCTTGTTGGCAGGTACGACCTGAAGCTAAAGCTTGTGGGAGCCGAAGCAGAGGGCAGGACTGTCGGATCACGGGTTCCGGCAAAACCCTCAAGGTTCGAACTCTGGGTGCGCGTGAAGTTCTTTCCCCCTACCGATCTGAAACGCCCTCGATGCGGCTATATCTCCCACGTGTCGAAGCACGACTTAGAGGCATAACCGCATTGAAAGCAATGTCGCAAGTGAGGTAATCTTCACACAACCCATGTAATACATAAGGGAAAGAGATACATAGTTGGCTTACAATCGCCACTTCACACAATACATGAGTAAAGCATTACATCATACAGATACAATCAAGGTCCGCACACGGAACCAAAATAAAAGAAGACTACCCCAAATGCTACACAGATCCCCGATCGTCCCAACTGGCTCCACTACTCGATCAGTGACACGAAACAACACAATGCACAAAGTCTTCATCGAGCTCCTCCTTGAGCTCAGGTGCATCACCCCACGGTTCCATCGGCACCGCAAACTGGTTTTGAAGTATCTGTGAGTCACGGGACTCAGCAATCTCACACCCGCGAGATCAAGACTATTTAAGCTTAAAGGTAGGGCAAGGTAGTGAGGAGGAGCTGCAGCAAGCGACTAGCATATATGGTGGCTACCATACGCAAGAGAGAGCGAGAAGAGAAGGCAAAAGCACGGTCGAACAACTATGATCAAGAAGTGATCCTGAAACTACTTACGTCAAACATAACTCCAACACCGTGTTCACTTCCCTGACCGCGAGAAGAGACCATCACGGTTACACACGCGTTGGTGTATTTTAATTAAGATCAACTTCGGTTTTCTACAACCGACATTAACAAATTCCCATCTGCCACATAACCGCTGGCACGGCTTTGAAAGTTCAAACCCTGCAGGGTGTCCCAACTTAGCCCATGATAAGCTCTCGCGATCAACGAAGGATATTCTTCTCCCGGAAGACCCGATCAGTCTCGAATCCGGCTACAAGACATTTCACAGCAATAAAACAAGACCAGCAAGACCGCCTGATCGCCGACAATCCCGATAGGAGCTGCACATATCTCGTTCTCGTGGCAACACCGGATGAGACAAGCTCTGAGTAAAACCAACCTCAAGTTGCCCTAAGGTGGCTCCAAGAAGCGGCTCGGTTCGGGCCAGCACTTAGAGAAGCACCGTCCGGGGGCTAATAAAGATGACCCTTGGGCTCCGGAAACCCAAGGGAAAAAGGACTGGGTGAGGCAAATGTTAAAACCAATGTTGGGCCTTGCTGGAAAAATCTTATTCAAAGCGAACTGTCAAGGGGGTCCCATAAATCACCCGACCGCGTTAGGGACGCAATAATCCGGGAACATAACACCGATATGACGGAAACTAGGGCGGCAAGAGTGGAACAAAACACCAGGCATAAGGCCGAGCCTTCCACCCTTTACCAAATATATAGATGCATTAATTAAATAAGATATATTGTGATATCCCAACAAATAAACATGTTCCAACAAGGAACAACATCTCCATGTTCCAACAAGGAACAAACTTCATCTACACCTGCAACTAACAACGCTATAAGAGGGGCTGAGCAAAGCGGTAACATAGCCAAACAACGGTTTGCTAGGAAGGGTGAAAAGGTTAGAGGCTGACATGGCAACATGGGAGGCATGATATAGCAAGTGGTAGGCATCGTAGCATAGGCATAGCAAAAGAGCGAGCATCTAGCAAGCAAAGATAGAAGTGATTTCGAGGGTATGGTCATCTTGCCTGAAATCCCGCAAGGAAGAAGAACGAGACCATGAAGAAGACAAACGGACGAAGTCGAATGAATCCTCACAACTCCGGAACGAAACCGAAGCTAACGAGAGAAGCAACCCGAAAGAAGCAAACAGCATAGTAAACAACCATCACATAAACATGGCATGATGCGCAAACAAGTATGATGCATGACCGGTTTAAATAACATGGCATGGCAATATGCACAAACAATCCTACAAATTAAGTGGAGCTCAATATGCAACGAATTGCATATTGACGAAACTTCACAACATTTATTTAGTTCACTCTTGGTTAGGTTACCAACAATATTAAATGTTATTAAACATGGCAAGAGGTGAAGCAAAATTAAACTACCTATTTAGGCAAATTTTAAATGAGGCCGGAAGCAACGAACAACAATTCCGGAAAATCCCCATATGCAAATTATGGATTAGGAACAGATCTGACCTAAAGCATATTTTAGAGTTGTTAAACAGCAAAATAAAGTGGACCATGTTAATCTAGGCATTTTTCTACCCCATTTACATATATAATTTATTTAAAATGGAGCTACGGTTATTTAGTTATGAAATAAATCATTTTAGCATGGCATATAGGCAAAATTAAAGCAAACAACAATTATAAACATTTTAATTGTTGTTATCATGATGCGGATGACATGTGCAAGTTTTATGCAAATTTTATGAAAATGTTGACAAGAGCAATATGAAGCATTGTGTCACCGTATGGAACGAAAAGGGTGCCACGGCAACGAATCCGAAATGATGTCATGGCAACATATTGGTTCCGATAACTCACGGAGATACCGGAGCAAAAGGAAACATGGCGAGAGCGTGACACGTGATAGAAGGTGGGTGATCCCGTTACCGGGTTTCCACGAGTCGGTGGCATGGCAAAAGAACGGCATCATAGAACGAACAACCGCAAACGGTGCAAACACGCGTTCAACTCATACATCACACAACATTCTTTCTCGAAGGACTTCGGGTTATACCTTCGACGCGTGCAAGGAGACGGTTCTCGTCAGAGGGAAGTAGAGGAAGTAGTCGTTCTCGGCGTAGAGGGAAGTAGTGGTTCACGCGACGGTAGTCGAACTTGACGGTTCCGTTACACAGGTCTTGACGACGGTAGTTGTACATGGTTTGGAGTGGTACTTGCATCTTCGGACTTGACGAATCCGAGGGCTTCGGGTCGACGGTAGTGGTACATGTGACGCCGGGTACTTGTTGTTACGGTTTTTGCGTCCGAGATGTACGCTGCAATCGTAGTGGTACTTGGCAGTTCCGTAGTTGTACATGGGTCGAGACGTTCGGTCATCGGTAGCGGTGCTTGGCGATCGTCGTGGTACTTGGCGAATCCAGGAAAACGGTAGCCGGGACCTGGACATGTCACGATGGTAGTTGTGCGCTCGCTTGAGGGGACTTGGCAAAATCCACGAAGCAGAGGAGACCGGGGCTTGGCGGCGGGACCCCAGCAGCAGAGAGGCGCGGCCATGGCATCGGGCAAGGCTCCCGAGGTGGTGCAGCAGAGGCGACGGGCGGAGCAGAGGGTCCACGACCCTGGCGTGCGGAGGAGGAGCAGGGCCAGGAGCGACGGGGCCGCCGGAGCTTCTGGCTGGCGAGGGTCGCTGAACGGAGGGGAGGCGTCGCGAGGCAGGGGGCTGCAGTCCTCGGGCGGCAAGGAGGCACCCTGGAGGAGAGGACCCTGGGCGGCGGCGGCGACCGCGGCAGGGAGCGGTGGCGCGGCACCAAGGGCGACGACGAGGAGGCCACCGGGGGGGTCCGGTCTGGTGCGAGCGTCCGGCGCGAGGAGGTGGAGAGGCGCGGGATGGAGAGGTGGGGCGCAGGGCGTGAGGGAGATGGGGGGCGCGGGCGAGATCCCGATCGGGGCGAGGAGAAGAGAGGCGGCGAGGGAGAGAGCGAGGGAGATGGGATCGGGAGGAAGGAGGCGATGGGGAGGACGAAGGGATCGGGCAGGGAGCGGCGCTGGAGGGAGACGAGGGGAGATGGGATCGGGCGAGCTAGGGTTAGAAAGGGGGCGCGGCTGGGCCTCAAGGGGTTGGTGGGCCTTGGGAGGCCGCGGGCCTGGTGGAGGAGAAAAAGCCAGGGGCCGGCTTAGGGAGGCTGGCCTGCTGGGCTAGAGGCCGGATGGGCTGGCTCCTCTCTCTCTAAAAAAAAAAAAGAGAAAAGAAAGAAACGAAGATTAAGAAAGAAAAGGAAGAGAGGTTAGAGGAAGAAGTTGGACATGGGGATAATTTTCCCGGACTCACAAAAATATGAGGAATTTAACAAAAATGGCCCGAGGATTTTTGGTGGAACTCCGGAAAATGATAGAATAATTATGGCGAGGTTTGGAGACCAAACTTGAAGTAGAAAGGGCATTGGAATTTGCAAGTGTGTTATGGTGAATTCCAAATAAATGGAATTATTTTTAATATAGCTCCCTAATATCGGGAGGATATGTTATAAATAGAAGTCAACCTTCCTCGATTTAAATGGATCAAAAATCCATACAATTTATTTAGAAGAGTTTAAAAAATAATGATATGATGGCATGATGAGATGATGCAATGCAAGAGATGACATGATGAAATGCAAAACAAAACAAAACACATGGCAAAACTCGAAACCCGGAAGGCAATCAAGCTCCGGTCTTGGGCGCCACAACACTCCACCACTACGAGAGGATCTCGTCCCGAGATCTAGGATGGCACCGGAGAAAAGCGGAAGAGGAAGAGGTAAAACAAAGTTGCTTCTCCGACAAACATGTGAAACCAAAGAAACTTTGAGAGGTTGAACAAAATGAAAGAAAGAAAACAATGAAGATGAAGAAAGTTGAAAACACTCTGTTAGAAAAGAGGAACAAGGGATACGACGAAAACCAAGAGGTTAAGTGATAACATAGATATTGACACCACTCCGGTTAAAACTAGATCGAGAAGGAATAAGATTGATAAAATTTGGACAGCACTCCGGCTAAAAGAAGAAGGAAAACTTGATAAGATGAAAAGAACTTGAAAAAAAAAAAACACAACACTCCGGTTAAAAGGATAATGCAAGAAAAGGAACATGATCTTTGCAAAACGAGGTGAAATTCTGCCACCAACGGAAACAAACGATTGGATTGATATCAACAAGGAGACGAGAAACTTATTTCACCGAGAGGACAAATGAAGAACTTGGGTCCTTTATAAGCACCATAAATAGCAACAATCCTTAGGGAAAGCTTTAGGTGAAATATAGCCCAAGATAACTCCAATGAAGAGATTGATGGATTTGAAATACCTCATTCTTGACAACATGTGAAACATGAAGCACGAACTCAAATTGTCGAGAATGACATAACACCACCTCAAATGATAAGGTAGAACAAATTGCACTTCGAAATGCAAGAAGAAGAATACTTGAACTCCTCAAAACAAAACATGTGTTGGAATCATGTTTATTTTAGAGTATAGCTTGACGGATCTTAACTCCGCGAGAAATCTTGATGAACAATTGAAGAATGAAAAGAATCCTTGAGGAAGCACCATGTAGAGCCTCCATGATGAACTCCGGTAAGAAAAGGATGATAGAAAGAAAGAGAAGTTGATAACACAAGGTGAAGCCTTGCAGTGATAAGATGAAGCTTTGAAATGATATAACCGAGAAAACTTGGAACTCCGGAAAGAAAGTTGAACAAATGAAATCAAGAATTTAGATGAACCTCCGGAATAAGGAATTGAATTTACTCGATGGGACAAGGATAAGAATTACATTATGCTCATCCTTCACCAATTGAATTGATGACAAGCAATTGATTAGGCATACTACTTATTCTCGTAGAAAGGATTAAGATAGATATGGCACAAACTTGGGAAGGTCTTCAACGAACCACCGGTGGGATTGAAACAACGAATAAATTGATGTGATAACAAAGGAAGTGAAATCTTGAACAAACCACCGTAAGAATTAAAAATGAACATAGCAAAGGCACAAATCACCGGGAAGAATTAGAAAACGAATAAAGATACTTGAGGGGATTTAGATACAAGTGAACGAACAGATGACGAGCTGATTGGAGAATACTTGAATGATGCACCGGTAAGATTTGGAAAGAACAAGAGTTGAACGCTTGAATGAATAATTCTGAGATGATGGGCTCCGAAGAATCAAACTGAAAAGACTCCTGAAATGCTCCGGGTGGGTTAAAAGGATTCTCACAACTGAAAATAATTATGAGAGGATGGCATCAAACTAGAACCAAGAATCTTGAAGAAAATGGAGCAAGATTAAAGAGAAAACTCTTCTTCGGTCTTCAAAATTCGAGAATGACGACGAGAAACACCACCATGAATTATTTAGGCACTCCGGGATGAAAATTAGAAAGGTTGAACCAACAATGAAAATAATTTGAAAGATCTTGGAGAAAGACATATGACTGATGACAATTCATCTTTACATCAAACTTAGAAAAGAATTTGAGAATAACTCCGGAAAATTAGAAGAGTCAGGTAAGATCCTGGAAAAATACCTGTGGGTTAGGGCCCACTCGAAAGAACCACCGTTGAACAATTGCTTGAAATAGATATTGCACCGGTAGAATTAAATGGCTTGAATGAGATAGCATCCTCAAAAGAACTTGAGTGAATTGAGAATGGAAACTAGAATCTTCTGAGATATCTTCAACACTCCGGAACAAATGAATAACGAGAAGTGGATGATTAAGAGATGCACCGACATGAGAAAGCATTTGAAATGATGAAAAGAATACGATCAACACCGAAAACTTGACTTAAATCCACCGGAGAAGAAAATTAGAATGGAACAAAGATAAGGTTGAAACTTCCTTAGCGTCTTCATGAGAAATCACCGGATAAAACATTAAAGGAAAAGAATGAAGAAACTTCACTCAATAAAATGGATACTTGATTAAGAAATCTGAGTCCTTGAAGAAAAAGGGTGGGAGGGCGGGAAAACAAAGGCAACTTGGGTCGGATGAAATGAACACCGTTGAGAAAAAAAAAGTTAGAATTGATCTTGCGAATGTTGGAATGATCGGATCCACTTGAAGAGAAGCACGCCGGTTGGAAAAGAATTAACATGACAATCTCGATGATCAAGAAGGATTAGTATTCCCATAGAAATATGAGAACACCATTTAGGAAAGGTATGGAATCAACACTTGACTTCAAAGCAACTCGAATACCACAAATAAAACAAAACAAGGATTTGGCTTGCAGAATAAGCCGGAACAAACACATATGATAGAGATTTACCCAATCCCATATCATGCATCTGTCGGAAAGATATTCTAGGAGCTACTTGAATTCCACCTATAAACTCCGAAACTTTCTCGGTTATGCAATCTGGTGTTGGGGATACAGGGACACAAAATATATCACCCAAACTAACAATACCTAGATCCATTTGTATCCATCCGTCAACACATAACCAAGAAACCTTCGAAATCGTGGTACCTCGACCTTGAAAAACATCCGTTATACAAGTCATGGCAATACTCCAAGACTCGCCACAAGATCGGGCTATCAGGTTATCTCACCAACAACGCACAAAAGAGATTTCGATGTCGGTAAAACTCGTATTCCAGAATCGCAACGATAAAATTGTGACGACAACACCTCGTAGCTCAACTCCCGGGACACCGCCACAACCCCTAAATGTCGAGGCACCAAGAACAATGTTCTCGCCACAAAACCATCGAACGATTCCAAGATACCCACGTGATCCTAAAAAATTTTAGTGAAATTTGAGGAGAGAAAAGTCAAAACTCTACGTCAGATACCTCACCAGAGCGATTTAAGGACCGAGGAGTAAAAGAATCCTCTCCGATATATATAATCCTAAGACTCAAAACATTTTCCATTCTAGACTCAACAACGCCAAGAAACAATCAAGTAGGGGCTCCTAAGTCGGGAAGGCTCGATTACCAACTTGAACGCCTCGATGCGGCTATATCTCCCACGTGTCGAAGCACGACTTAGAGGCATAACCGCATTGAAAGCAATGTCGCAAGTGAGGTAATCTTCACACAACCCATGTAATACATAAGGAAAGAGATACATAGTTGGCTTACAATCGCCACTTCACACAATACATGAGTAAAGCATTACATCATACAGATACAATCAAGGTCCGCCACGGAACCAAAATAAAATAAGACTACCCCAAATGCTACACAGATCCCCGATCGTCCCAACTGGCTCCACTCTCGATCGGTGACACGAAACAACACAATGCACAAAGTCTTCATCGAGCTCCTCCTTGAGCTCAGGTGCATCACCTGCACGGTTCCATCGGCACCTGCAAACTGGTTTTGGAAGTATCTATGAGTCACGGGGACTCAGCAATCTCACACCCGCGAGATCAAGACTATTTAAGCTTAAAGGTAGGGCAAGGTAGTGAGGAGGAGCTGCAGCAAGCGACTAGCATATATGGTGGCTACCATACGCAAGAGAGAGCGAGAAGAGAAGGCAAAAGCACGGTCGAACAACTATGATCAAGAAGTGATCCTGAAACTACTTACGCCAAACATAACTCCAACATCGTGTTCACTTCCGGACTCACGAGAAGAGACCATCACGTTACACACGCGGTTGGTGTATTTTAATTAAGATCAACTTCGGTTTTCTACAACCGACATTAACAAATTCCCATCTGCCACATAACCGCTGGCACGGCTTTGAAAGTTCAAACCCTGCAGGGTGTCCCAACTTAGCCCATGATAAGCTCTCGCGATCAACGAAGGATATTCTTCTCCCGGAAGACCCGATCAGTCTCGGAATCCCGCTACAAGACATTTCACAGCAATAAAACAAGACCAGCAAGACCGCCTGATGCGCCGACAATCCCGATAGGAGCTGCACATATCTCGTTCTCGTGGCAACACCGGATGAGACAGTTACTGAGTAAAACCAACCCTCAAAGTTGTTCTAAGGTGGTTTCAAGAGCGGCTCGGTTCGGGCCAGCACTTAGAGAAGCACCGTCCTGGGGGCTAATAAAGATGACCCTTGGGCTCCGAAACCCAAGGGAAAAAGGACTAGGTGAGGCAAATGTTAAAACCAATGTTGGGCCTTGCTGGAAAAATCTTATTCAAAGCGAACTGTCAAGGGGTCCCATAAATCACCCGACCGTTAGGGACGCAATAATCCGGGAACATAACACCGATATGACGGAAACTAGGGCGGCAAGAGTGGAACAAAACACTGCATAAGGCCGAGCCTTCCACCCTTTACCAAATATATAGATGCATTAATTAAATAAGATATATTGTGATATCCCAACAAATAAACATGTTCCAACAAGGAACAACATCTCCATGTTCCAACAAGGAACAAACTTCATCTACACCGCAACTAACAACGCTATAAGAGGGGCTGAGCAAAGCGGTAACATAGCCAAACAACGGTTTGCTAGGAAGGGTGAAAAGGTTAGAGGCTGACATGGCAACATGGGAGGCATGATATAGCAAGTGGTAGGCATCGTAGCATAGGCATAGCAAAAGAGCGAGCATCTAGCAAGCAAAGATAGAAGTGATTTCGAGGGTATGGTCATCTTGCCGAAATCCCGCAAGGAAGAAGAACGAGACCATGAAGAAGACAAACGGACGAAGTCGAATGAATCCTCACAACTCCGAACGAAACCGGCTAACGAGAGAAGCAACCCGAAAAGAAGCAAACAGCATAGTAAACAACCATCACATAAACATGGCATGATGCGCAAACAAGTATGATGCATGACCGGTTTAAATAACATGGCATGGCAATATGCACAAACAATCCTACAAATTAAGTGGAGCTCAATATGCAACGAATTGCATATTGACGAAACTTCACAACATTTATTTAGTTCACTCTTGGTTAGGTTACCAACAATATTAAATGTTATTAAACATGGCAAGAGGTGAAGCAAAATTAAACTACCTATTTAGGCAAATTTTAAATGAGGCCGGAAGCAACGAACAACAATTCCGGAAAATCCCCATATGCAAATTATGGATTAGGAACAGATCTGACCTAAAGCATATTTTAGAGTTGTTAAACAGCAAAATAAAGTGGACCATGTTAATCTAGGCATTTTTCTACCCCATTTACATATATAATTTATTTAAAATGGAGCTACGGTTATTTAGTTATGAAATAAATCATTTTAGCATGGCATATAGGCAAAATTAAAGCAAACAACAATTATAAACATTTAAATTGTTGTTATCATGATGCGGATGACATGTGCAAGTTTTATGCAAATTTTTATGAAAATGTTGACAAGAGCAATATGAAGCATTGTGTCACCGTGGCGGAACGAAAAGGGGTGCCACGGCAACGAATCCGGAAATGATGTCATGGCAACATATTGGTTCCGATAACTCACGGAGATACCGGAGCAAAAGGAAACATGGCGAGAGCGTGACACGTGATAGAAGGTGGGGTGATCCCGGTTACCGGGTTTCCCACGAGTCGGTGGCATGGCAAAAGAACGGCATCGCGAACGAACAACCGCAAACGGTGCAAACACGGTTCAACTCATACATCACACAACATTCTTTCTCGGCGACTTTCGGGTTATACCTTCGACGCGTGCAAGGAGACGGTTCTCGTTCGTAGAGGGAAGTAGAGGAAGTAGTCGTTCTCGGGCGTAGAGGGAAGTAGTGGTTCACGCGACGGTAGTCGAACTTGACGGTTCCGTTACACAGGTCTTCGACGACGGTAGTTGTACATGGTTTGGAGTGGTACTTGCATCTTCGGACTTGACGAATCCGAGGGCTTCGGGGTCGACGGTAGTGGTACATGTGACGTCGGGGTACTTGTTGTTACGGTTTTTGCGTCCGTAGATGTACGCGGCAATCGTAGTGGTACTTGGCAGTTCCGTGTAGTTGTACATGGGTCGTAGACGTTCGGGTCACTGGTAGCGGTGCTTGGCGCATCGTCGTGGTACTTGGCGAATCCAGGAAAACGGTAGCCGGGACCGGACATGTCACGATGGTAGTTGTGCGCTCGCTTGAGGGGGACTTGGCGAAATCCACGGGCGAGAGGAGACCGGGCTTGGCGGGACCCCAGCAGCAGAGAGGCGCTGGCCATGGCATCGGGCAAGGCTCCCAGGTGGTGCAGCAGAGGCGACGGGCGGAGCAGAGGGTCCACGACCCTGGCGCATGGAGGAGGAGCAGGCCAGGAGCGACGGGGCGCCGGAGTTTCACTGGCGGGCGAGGGTCGCCGAACGGAGGGGAGGCGCATGCGAGGCAGGGGGCTGCAGTCCTCGGGCGGCAAGGAGGCACCTGGAGGAGAGGACCTGGCGGCGGGCGGCGATCATGGCAGGGGAGCGGTGGCGCTGCACCAAGGGCGACGACGAGGAGGCCACCGGGGTCCGGGTCTGGCGAAGGCCCCCGCGAGGAGGTGGAGAGGCGCGGATGGAGAGGTGGGGCGCAGGCGTGAGGGAGATGGGGGGCGCGGGCGAGATCCCGATCGGGGCGAGGAGAAGAGAGGCGGCGAGGGAGAGAGCGAGGGAGATGGGATCGGGAGGAAGGAGGCGATGGGGAGGACGAAGGGATCGGGCAGGGAGCGGCGCTGGAGGGAGACGAGGGGAGATGGGATCGGGCGAGCTAGGGTTAGAAAGGGGGCGCGGCTGGGCCTCAAGGGGTTGGTGGGCCTTGGGAGGCCGCGGGCCTGGTGGAGGAGAAAAATCCAGGGGCCGGCTTAGGGAGGCTGGCCTGCTGGGCTAGAGGCCGGATGGGCTGGCTCCTCTCTCTCTAAAAAAAAAAAAAGAGAAAAGAAAGAAACAAAGATTAAGAAAGAAAAGGAAGAGAGGTTAGAGGAAGAAGTTGGACATGGGGATAATTTTCCCGGACTCACAAAAATATGAGGAATTTAACAAAAATGGCCCGAGGATTTTTGGTGGAACTCCGGAAAATGATAGAATAATTATGGCGAGGTTTGGAGACCAAACTTGAAGTAGAAAGGGCATTGGAATTTGCAAGTGTGTTATGGTGAATTCCAAATAAATGGAATTATTTTTAATATAGCTCCCTAATATCGGGAGGATATGTTATAAAGAGAAGTCAACCTTCCCTCGATTTAAATGGATCGAAAAAATCCATACAATTTATTTAGAAGAGTTTAAAAAAATAATGATATGATGGCATGATGAGATGATGCAATGCAAGAGATGACATGATGAAATGCAAAAACAAAACAAAACACATGGCAAAACTCGGAAACCCTGGAAGGCAACTGAAGCTCCGGTCTTGGGGCGTCACACGATCCATGCCCAAGCTTGCTAAGATCTCGCGGACGAGCTCAACAAAGTCACAGCACAAGGGACACGAGGTTTATACTGGTTCGAGCCACCATTTTGGTGTAATACCCTACTCCAGTGTGGTGGTGGTGGATTGCCTCTTGGGCTAATGATGAAAAGCACAAGGGGAAGAACAGCCTCCTCAGGTTGAGGTGTTCTTGAGCTCGGTGAGCTTGTGCGTGTGTGGATGGGATGAATCTGATCCAAGATGGGTTCTCCCCCCTACGGTGGTGGCTAGTTATACTTATATAGTCCCTGGTCCTCTCCCCAAATATTGAGCGGGAAGGGAGCCAACAACGGCCAATTTGAAAGGGGACAGCTAGTACAACTTATCATGACAAAAGCGGTCTTCGCCTGCAAAAGGCTCTGGTGGTCATGACACCTTGGGCTCCATGGTGACCTCCGTCTTGCCGTCCCGCTGGTCTTGGTCTCGTTGCACCGATATGGAAAACTTTGCATGACGCCTCGGTACTCTGCGCCTGTGCTTGCTTCCTTAGCACCAAAGGGGAAACAAGGACACTGCGCGCGCTGGCGCCCGCCTGATTTCGATCGTCATGGCTCACGTCATGAGAACCTCGCGAGGTTTTCCCTGCCTTGATTTCTCCTCTCCTCGCGAGCCAACCTGGTGAGGCCGCTCCTGAGGAGGTCTTGTGTCGTCCGCCTCACGAGGCTTGGCCCCACGCGAGGGTCTTGAATGCCTTGTTGATGAAGATGGGCCGTACATGCTTGCTAGCTTAGCCACGCTATGGGCCGCAGGCATGCAAGTCTGGGGACCCCGGTTCCCAGAACGCCGACAGTAGCCCCCGGGCCCAAGGCGCGCTCGGGCTTGGTTTCGAGGCGAAGCCAAAGGTCAAGTACGGAGAGCCGCAGGCCCCAAAAGCATGTGGCCTTGGTCGACGCGTGAAGGTTGATTGGACGTGGGCGTCTCCACTTCCCCATGTTGCCTCGGCAACTTCCCGACTTGACAAAAGGCTGGCGCGGACAGTGCTTGCCTTCATTGCTTCTCTCCGCCTTGCTCAGATCCCCTTTCTTGCGCCCTGCTTCCGAAATCCTCAGATCTGCTCCCATCTTCTCCCGTACCAGTGACTAATGGCACCGCGCATGGTCAAGCCCTCCGTGTCGCCGGCTTGGTACGAGCCCGCTCTCGATGCGCCCAATGTCTCGGAGAAGTACCTTGCCGCTATGTGCTTGCTAACGACGGGGGAGAGCAACGAGAGGGGGAAGACGGAGCTCCGGGTCGCCTCCGACGTGCCAGAGCCCGAGGGGAGCGTGTTCTTCCCCTTATTCACGAGCAGTATCGCCGCCGGGTTGGTTCCCCCTTCTCTGACTTCTTCTACGAGGTCATCGGCCATTAAAGGCTGCAGGCACTGCATCTTCACCCCAACTCCATCCTTCTCGTGTCCATCTTCGCCTACTATTGCAAGGCGTATCTGGGTGTGATGCCGTCCGTGGCTCTACTGCGCCACTTCTTCTTCCTCCGCATTAGCGAAGGCCATATCTCCGGGTGCGCGAATTTCATTGCGGCGGCAAGGCCAACTCGATTGTATTTCCCTCAGTTTTGAGAACCAAGGTATCCATCCATAGGAGATCCGCATCGAGTCCCTCACACCTACACAAACAAATAAGAACCTCGCAACCAACGCGATAAAGGGGTTGTCAATCCCTCAGGTCACTTACGAGTGAGATCCTATAGATATGATAAGATAATATTTTTGGTATTTTTATGATAAGAAATAAATATGCAAAGTAAAATAAAAGAAATAGAAATAACTAAGTGTTGGAAGATTAATATGATGGAAAATAGACCGGGGCCATAGGTTTCACTAGTGGCTTCTCTAAGAGCATAAGTATTATGGTGGGTAAGCAATTCTTGTCGAGCAATTGATAGAATTGAGCATAGTTATGAGAATATCTAGGTATGATCATTTATATAGGCATCACGTCCGCGACAAGTAGACCGACTACTGCATCTACTACTACTCCACATCGACCGCTATCCACATGCATCTAGAGTATTAAGTTCATAAGAACAGTGATGCTTTAAGTAAGATGACATGATGTAGAGGGATAAACTCGTGTAATATGATATAAACCCCATCTTTTTATCCTCTATGGCAACAATACAATACGTGTCGTTTCCCTTCATCACTGGATGAAAACCATAAGATTGAACCCAAAGCTAAGCACTTCTCCCATTGCAAGAAAGATCAATCTAGTAGGCCAAACCAAACTGATAATTCAAAGAGACTTGCTAAGATAACCAATCATACATAAAAAGAATTCAAGGAGATTCAAATATATTCATAGATAATCTAGATCATAAACCCACAATTCATCGGATCTCGACAAACACACATAAAAAATAGATTACATCGAATAGATCTCCAAGAAGATCAGGAGAACATTGTATTGAGATCAAAGAGAGAAGAAGCCATCTAGCTAATAACTATGGACGAAGGCTGAGGTAAATTACTCACCCATCATCAGAGAGCTATGTGATGTAGAAGCCCTCGTGATCAATGCCCCCTCCGTGGGAGCCGGAAAAAGCCCAAGATGGGATCTCACGGGTCAGAGAAGGTTGTGGCGGTGGAAATAGGTTTTTGGCTCCGTGTCGATAGTTTGAAGTGCGTGGGTGTATATAGGAGGAAGAAGTGCGTCGGTGGAGCAACGTGGGCCCCACGAGGGTGGAGAAGCGCGCCTTGGGGGGTAAGCGGCCCCACCGTGCTCTCCTCGTTGATTACTTTACGTAGACTCCAAGTCCTTTGGATCACGTTTCGAAAATCATGTTCGAAGGTTTCATTCCGTTTGGACTCGTTTGATATTCTTTTTCTGGAACCTTTGAAATAGGCAAAAACACAATTGGTGGGCCTCCGGTTAATAGGTTAGTCCCAAAATAATATAAAACTGTATAATAAAGCCCATTAAACATCCAAAATAGAATATAATATAGCATGGAACAATAAAAATTATAGATACGTTGGAGACATATCAGGCGACCCTACGCCCGTGCGATATACGGGAGGGCATCTTACATCGATGCTCAAATAGGCTGGAGTTCACGGGGCAAGTGCCTATGATATGATGGGGGCTCGTCGATCGGCCTTGAAGGGCCCCGCAAGAACCCTATCTCCGTGGTCCCCCTCCTTGCCTTGATGCGAACTTACCAGAGTGGATCACGAGGCGAGCACCCCATGGAGGCGGGTGTGAGTCTTGGTCGACACCACCCGAGGCTCCCAGGTGCCATCCAGAGCCCGTGACTCCCTACAGGGTGTGGTGAGGCGGCGATCCACTGCTCCGAGGCTGGGCCCCGTGGTCTCGTGGTCATCGCGATCACCGGAGGGATCCCCCATTTCAGCGCTCCAGGTCGTCTCCTCGGGTGCCTCACTAACCGCACCCTCGCTGGTTGCGCGTCCCGTGCTTGGCCGGCTCCGTCTAGACTTTGATGCTCCGTAAGAGGAAAGGTCTCTCAAGCTGCAGCAGCGTGCCTTCCGGCCGTTGAAGCGGAGAAGTACATCGCCATAGAGCAGTGAATACCTTATCTTTGTAATTTCTCAAGTGTTGCTTCTCCTCGGCGGTGGCTCCTCGGGGTCCCTTACGCTAATGTCGCGAAGCCTCGGGAAGCAACCTCCTCCTGCCTCGAATCCCCAAGCGGCATTGAGTGCCCCAAGCCAGACATCCTGCCCCGCTGGTCGGCCAAAGAGGCAAACCTGCGCCTGGCGCCTCAAGCCAGCGCCCTACCATCTCTCCTTCGTGGCCTCGTGCAGGGTGCGGCAAGCGTCGAAGGCTCCTCCTCTGGTTGTGGGCCGGGTGGGTGGCGATCTTGGCTTCCTCTTGAGTAGCGGGCCTCAACATATCCGGGCCTGGCGGGCCGTCCGGCAACCGAGGCCTTGACTCAGTGAAAGGCGGCAGAGATCCGTCGGCAACCCCTGTTGTGGAGGGAGCCGGACCCGCCGCTCAAGTTTGTGCATGGTAGTGTGTCGTCCTCCATGAGCTCTTCGAGGAGGCAATGGAGTGCGATGGCGGCTCGGCGGAGAACTTGCGGATGTTGGCATGAAGCCGAGGTCTTTGGCTGATGAAGGAGTGGCATCAAGCTGAAGGTGGCTATCAACAGGGCGCCCTGTGGGATGCCAATCACGAAGGTGAGGCCTCCTTGGCAACCTCGCGTGAGATAACGCCGAGCCTTGGAGGAGGCCGGGAGGCGGATTGTTGCCGCGCGATCGCCGGGAGGCGGCGGGAGCTGCGGCCTTGAGCGCCTCCTTGGGCAGTGGGTGGGCGCCTGAGCCGCCGCTTTGGCGTCGATGAAGGTGCACCATCCGATGAGGAGGAGATATCGAGGCGTGAGGAGGCCACTGTGCTGGAGGCCACAGGCGCACCTCGAGCTCAGCGGTTGGAGACAAGGGCCCAAAGTCGCCCAAGCGGAAGATGTTGTTGAATGCTGCGTGAGGCCAAGGCCCGGTGGAGGTTGACCTTTGGTGGCCGAGGCTCATGTGAGATCTTGTTGGCGAGTCGACCTGAAGCTAAAGCTTGTGGGAGCAGGCGAGGCGGGGAGGCTGCCGGATCACGGGTTCCGCAAAACCCTCAAGGTTCGAACTACAGGGTGCGTGAAGTTCTTTCCGATCTGAAACGCCCTCGATGCGGCTATATCTCCCGCGTGTGAAGCACGACTTAGAGCATAACCGCATTGAAAGCAATGTAAGTGAGGTAATCTTCACACAACCCATGTAATACATAAGGGAAAGAGATACATAGTTGGCTTACAATCGCCACTTCACACAATACATGAGTAAAGCATTACATCATACAGATACAATCAAGGTCCGACTCACGAACCAAAATAAAAGACTACCCCAAATGCTACACGGATCGATCGTCCCAATGGCTCCTCTTGATCAGTGACACGAAACAACACAATGCACAAAGTCTTCATCGAGCTCCTCCTTGAGCTCGGGTGCATCTGCCGCAGTTCCATCGGCACTGCAAACTGGTTTTGGAAGTATCATGAGTCACGGGGACTCAGCAATCTCACACCCGCGAGATCAAGACTATTTAAGCTTAAGGTAGGGCAAGGTAGTGAGGAGGAGCTGCGACAGCATATATGGTGGCTACCATACATGAGAAAGAGAAAGGCAAAAGCAGTCGAACAACTATGATCAAGAAGTGATCCTGAAACTACTTGTAAACATAACTCCAACACGTGTTCACTTCCCGGACTCGTAGAAGAGACCATCACGGTTTACAGCAGTTGGTGTATTTTAATTAAGATCAACCGGGTTTTCTGGACATTAACAAATTCCCATCGCCACATAACCGGCAGGCACGGCTTTGAAAGTTCAAACCTGCGGTGTCCCAACAGCCCATGATAAGCTCTCGCGATCAGATATTCCTTCTCCCGGAAGACCGATCAGTCTCGGAATCCGGCTACAAGACATTTCACAGCAATAAAACAAGACCAGCAAGACCGCCCGATGTGGACAATCCCGATAGGAGCTGCACATATCTCGTTCTCGGGCAACCGGATGAGACAGGCTCTGAGTAAACCAACCTCAGGTTGCCCCAAGGTGGCCCATGAGCAGCTCGGTTGACCAGCACTAGAAAGCACTTGTCCGGGGGCTAAATAAAGATGACCCTTGGGCTCCGAAACCCAAGGGAAAAAAGGACTGGGTGAGGCAAATGTTAAAACCAATGTTGGGCCTTTGGAAAAATCTTATTCAAAGCGAACTGTCAAGGGGTCCCATAAATCACCCGACGGCGTTAGGGGCGCAATAATCCGGGAACATAACACCGATGGCGGAAACTAGAAGGCAAGAGTGGAACAAAACACCAGGCATAAGGCGAGCCTTCCACCTTTACCAAATATAGATGCATTAATTAAATAAGATATATTGTGATATCCCAACAAATAAACATGTTCCAACAAGGAACAACATCTCCATGTTCAACAAGGAACAAACTTCATCTACACCTGCAACTAACAACGCTATAAGAGTGAGCAAAGCGGTAACATAGCCAAACAACGGTTTGCTAGGAAGGTGAAAAGGTTAGAGGCTGACATGGCAACATGGGAGGCATGATATAGCAAGTGGTAGGCATCGTAGCATAGGCATAGCAAAAGCGAGCATCTAGCAAGCAAAGATAGAAGTGATTTGAGGTATGGTCATCTTGCCGAAATCCCGCAAGGAAGAAGCGAGACCATGAAGAAGACAAGCGGACGAAGTGAATGAATCCTCACAACTCCGGAGCGAGCCGAAGCTAACGAGAAAGCAACCGGAAAGAAGCAAACAGCATAGTAAACAACCATCACATAAACATGGCATGATGCAAACAAGTATGATGCATGACCGGTTTAAATAACATGGCATGGCAATATGCACAAACAATCCTACAAATTAAGTGGAGCTCAATATGCAACGAATTGCATATTGCGAAACTTCACAACATTATTTAGTTCACTCTTGGTTAGGTTACCAACAATATTAAATGTTATTAAACATGGCAAGAGGTGAAGCAAAATTAAACTACCTATTTAGGCAAATTTTAAATGAGGCGGAAAACAACAAACAACAATTCGGAAAATCCCCATATGCAAATTATGGATTAGGAACAGATCTGACCTAAAGCATATTTTAGAGTTGTTAAACAGCAAAATAAAGTGGACCATGTTAATCTAGGCATTTTCTACCCCATTTACATATATAATTTATTTAAAATGGAGCTACGGTTATTTAGTTATGAAATAAATCATTTTAGCATGGCATATAGGCAAAATTAAAGCAAACAACAATTATAAACATTTTAATTGTTGTTATCATGATCTGGATGACATGTGCAAGTTTATGCAAATTTTATGAAAATGTTGACAAGAGCAATATGAAGCATTGTGTCACGTGGCGGAGCGAAAGGGGTGCCACGACGAATCCGAAATGATGTCATGGCAACATATTGGTTCCGATATCACGGAGATACCAAGACAAGGAAACATGGCGAGGCGTGACACGTGATAGAAGGTGGGGTGATCCGGTTACGGGTTTCCCACGGTCGGTGGCATGGCAAAGAGCGGCGCAGCGAACAACCGCAAGCGGTGCAAACAGCGGTTCAACTCATATCACACAACATTCTTTCTCAGAAGGACTTCGGGTTATACCTTCGGCGCGTGCAAGAGAGCGGTTCGTTAAATGAGAGGGAAGTGAGGAAGTGCGTTCTCGGCGTAGAGGAAGTAGTGGTTCACGCTGACGGTGAGTCGAACTTTCAGCGTTCATACAGTCTTGACGAGGTAGTTGTACATGGTTTGGGTGGTACTTGCATCTTGGACTTAGCGAATCCGAGGGCTTGGTCGGCGGTAGTGGTACATGTGCGTCGGGGTACTTGTTATTACGGTTTTGCGTCCGTAGATGTCTTGACAATCGTAGTGGTACTTGGCAGTTCCGTGTAGTGTACATGGGTCGTAGGCGTTCGGGTCAGTAGCGGTGCTTGGCGCGTCGTCGTGGTACTTGAATCCAGGAAAGCGGTAGCGGGGACTGGACATCACGATGGTAGTTGTGCGTTCGTTTGGAGGGACTTGGCAAAATCCACAAGCGAGAGAGACCGGGGCTTGGCGGAGGCAATGACGGCAACCATGGCATCGGGCAAGGCTCCGGTGGTGCAGCAGGCGGCAGGCGGAGAGGGTCCACGACCTGGCGTGCGGAGGAAGGCAGAGGCAGAGGCGGAGACGCCGGAGCTTGGCTGGCGAGTGCGCGGAGCGGAGGCGTCGCGAGACTCAGATCCTCGGGGGCACAGAGGCACCACAGGAGGACCTGCAGGCGTGGCGACCCTGGCGAGGCAGTGGCCTTGGCACCAAGGCGGCAGGAGGAGGCCGGGAGTCCGTGCAGTGCGGCGTCCCGTGAGGAGAGTGGGCCTTGGGATGGAGGTGGGGGCGCGTGGGGAGATGGGGTGGGCGAGATCCGTCAGGGCGAGAAGAGGCGGCGAGGAGGCGAGGAGATGGGATCGGGAGGAAGGAGGCGATGGGAGGGCCGAAGGATCGAGGCGAGGGGAGGCGGAGGGAGACGAGGAGATGGGATCAGGCGAGCTAGGGTTAGAAAGGTGCTTGGGCCTCAAGGGGTTAGTGGGCCTTGGGAGCCTTGGGCTGGTGGAGGAGAAAAAGCCGGGGGCCGCTTAGGGAGGCCTGGCTTTGGGCTAGAGAGGATGGTGGCTCCTCTCTCTCTAAAAAAAAAAGAAAGAAAAGAAAGCGAAGATTAAGAAAGGAAGAGAGGTTAGAGGAAGAAGTTGGACATGGGGATAATTTTCCGGACTCACAAAAATATGAGAATTTAACAAAAATGGCCCGAGGATTTTTGGTGGAACTCCGGAAAATGATAGAATAATTATAGCGAGGTTTGGAGACCAAACTTGAAGTAGAAAGGGCATTGGAATTTGCAAGTGTGTTATGGTGAATTCCAAATAAATGGAATTATTTTAATAGCTCCCTAATATCGGAGGATATGTTATAAATAGAAGTCAACCTTCCTCGATTTAAATGGATCGAAAAATCCATACAATTTATTTAGAAGAGTTTAAAAAATAATGATATGATGGCATGATGAGATGATGCAATGCAAGAGATGACATGATGAAATGCAAAAACAAAACAAAACACATGGCAAAACTGGAAACCACGGAAGGCAAGCTGAAGCTCCGGTCTTGGGGCGTCAACACTCCACCACTCTGAGAGGATCTCGTCCGAGATCTAGGATGGCACCGGAGAAAAAGCGGAAGAGGAAGAGGTAAAACAAAGTTGCTTCTCCGACAAACATGTGAAACCAAAGAAACTTTGAGAGGTTGAACAAAATGAAAGAAAAACAATGAAGATGAAGAAAGTTGAAAACACTCTGTTAGAAAAGAGGAACAAGGGATACTGACGAAAACCAAGAGGTTAAGTGATAACATAGATATTGACACCACTCGGTTAAAACTAGAAGGAATAAGATTGATAAAATTTGGACAGCACTCCATTAAAGAAGAAGGAAAACTTGATAAGATGAAAAGAACTTGAAAAAAAAACACAACACTCGGTTAAAAGGATAATGCAAGAAAAGAACATGATCTTTGCAAAGCGAGGTGAAATTCTGCCACCAACGGAAACAAGCGATTGGATTGATATCAACAAGGAGGCGAAACTTATTTCACCGAGAGGACAAATGAAGAACTTGGGTCCTTTATAAGCACCATAAATAGCAACAATCCTTAGGGAAAGCTTTAGGTGAAATATAGCCCAAGATAACTCCAATGAAGAGATTGATGGATTTGAAATACCTCATTCTTGACAACATGAAACATGAAGCACGAACTCAAATTGTCGAGAATGACATAACACCACCTCAAATGATAAGGTAGAACAAATTGCACTTGAAATGCAAGAAGAAGAATACTTGAACTCCTCAAAACAAAACATGTGTTGGAATCATGTTTATTTTAGAGTATAGCTTGCGGATCTTAACTCATGAGAAATCTTGATGAACAATTGAAGAATGAAAAGAATCCTTGAGGAAGCACCATGTAGAGCCTCCATGATGAACTCCGGTAAGAAAAGGATGATAGAAAGAAAGAGAAGTTGATAACACAAGGTGAAGCCTTGCAGTGATAAGATGAAGCTTTGAAATGATATAACCAGAAAACTTGGAACTCCGGAAAGAAAGTTGAACAAATGAAATCAAGAATTTAGATGAACCTCGGAATAAGGAATTGAATTTTCGATGGGACAAGGATAAGAATTACATTATGCTCATCCTTCACCAATTGAATTGATGACAAGCAATTGATTAGCATACTACTTATTCTCGTAGAAAGGATTAAGATAGATATGGCACAAACTTGGGAAGGTCTTCAACGAACCACGGTGGGATTGAAACAACGAATAAATTGATGTGATAACAAAGTGAAATCTTGAACAAACCACCGTAAAATTAAAATGAACATAGCAAAGGCACAAATCACGGGAAGAATTAGAAAGCGAATAAAGATACTTGAGGTTTAGATACAAGTGAGCGAGCAGATGACAGCTGATTGGAGAATACTTGAATGATGCACGGTAAGATTTGGAAAGAACAAGAGTTGAGCGCTTGAATAATATGAGATGATGGGCTCAGAAGAATCAAGCGAAAAGACTCTGAAATGCTCGGTGGGTTAAAGGATTCTCACACTGAAAATAATTATGAGAGGATGGCATCAAACTAGAACCAAGAATCTTGAAGAAAATGGAGCAAGATTAAAGAAAACTCTTCTTCGGTCTTCAAAATTCGAGAATGACGACGAAACACCACCATGAATTATTTAGGCACTCCGGGATGAAAATTAGAAAGGTTGAACCAACAATGAAAATAATTTGAAAGATCTTGGAGAAAGACATATGGTGATGACAATTCATCTTTACATCAAACTTAGAAAAGAATTTGAGAATAACTCCGGAAAATTAGAAGAGTCGGGTAAGATCACGGAAAATACACATGGGTTAGGGCCCACTCAAGAAAGAACCAGTTGAACAATTGCTTGAAATAGATATTGCCGGTAGAATTAAATGGCTTGAATGAGATAGCATCCTCAAAAGAACTTGAGTGAATTGAGAATGGAAACTAGAATCTTGAGATATCTTCAACACTCGGAACAAATGAATAACGAGAAGTGGATGATTAAGAGATGCAAACATGAGAAAGCATTTGAAATGATGAAAAGAATACGATCAACACGAAAACTTGACTTAAATCCACGGAGAAGAAAATTAGAATGGAACAAAGATAAGGTTGAAACTTCCTTAGCGTCTTCATGAGAAATCACGGATAAAACATTAAAGGAAAAGAATGAAGAAACTTCACTCAATAAAATGGATACTTGATTAAGAAATCTGGTCCTTGAAGAAAAAGGGTGGGGGCGGAAAACAAAGGCAACTTGGGTGGATGAAATGAACACCGTTGAGAAAAAAAGTTAGAATTGATCTTGCGAATGTTGGAATGATCGGATCCACTTGAAGAGAAGCACGCCGGTTGGAAAAGAATTAACATGACAATCTCGATGATCAAGAAGGATTAGTATTCCCATAGAAATATGAGAACACCATTTAGGAAAGGTATGGAATCAACACTTGACTTCAAAGCAACTCGAATACCACAAATAAAACAAAACAAGGATTTGGCTTGCAGAATAAGCGGAACAAACACATATGATGAGATTTACCAATCCCATATCATGCATCATCGGAAAGATATTCTAGGAGCTACTTGAATTCCACCTATAAACTCCAAAACTTTACGGTTATGCAATCTGGTGTTGGGGATCGAGGGACACAAAATATATCACCCAAACTAACAATACCTAGATCCATTGTATCCATCCGTCAACACATAACCAAGAAACCTTCGGAAATCGTGTACCTCGACCTTGAAAAACATCCGTTATACAAGTCATGGCAATACTCCCTTTTCATACGATCTTTGGGCTATCAGGTTATCTCACCAACAAGCTGCACAAAAGAGATTTCGATGTCGGTAAAACTCAGGTATTCGAGCTGCAGCGATAAAATTGTGGCGACAACACCTCGGAGCTCAACTCCCGGACACCCACACCCCTAAATGTCGGGAGGCACCAAGAACAATGTTCGTCACAAAACCATCGAGACGATTCCAAGATACCACGTGATCCTAAAAAATTTTAGTGAAATTTGAGGAGAGAAAGTCAAAACTCTCGTCGAGGATACCTCACGAGGCTGACGAAGGGGTGAGGAGTAAAAAATCCTACTCCGATATATATAATCCTAAGACTCAAAACATTTTCCATTCTAGACTCAACAACGTCAAACAATCAAGTAGGGGCTCCTAAGTCGGGAAGGCTCGATTACCAACGAAGCGCCCTCGATGCGGCTATATCTCCCGTGTGAAACGACTTAGAGCATAACGCATTGAAAGCAATGTATAAGTGAGGTAATCTTCACACAACCCATGTAATACATAAGGAAAGAGATACATAGTTGGCTTACAATCGCCACTTCACACAATACATGAGTAAAACATTACATCATACAGATACAATCAAGGTCCGCTCACGAACCAAAATAAAATAAGACTACCCCAAATGCTACCAGATCCCGATCGTCCCAAGCTCCACTCTTGATCAGTGACACGAAACAACACAATGCACAAAGTCTTCATCGAGCTCCTTGAGCTCGGGTGCATCACCTGCAGTTCCATCGGCAAACTGGTTTTGGAAGTATCTATGAGTCAGGGGACTCACAATCTCACCCGAGATCAAGACTATTTAAGCTTAAAGGTAGGAAGGTAGTGAGGAGGAGCTGCAGACAGCGACTAGCATATATGGTGGCTACCATCATGAAGAAGGCGAGAAGAGAAGGCAAAACGCGGTCGAACAACTATGATCAAAGTGATCCAGAACTACTTACGTCAAACATAACTCCAACCGTGTTCACTTCCGGACTCCAGAGAAGAGACCATCAGTTACACTTGCAGTTGGTGTATTTTAATTAAGATCAACGGGTTTTCTACAACGGACATTAACAAATTCCCATCTGCCACATAACATGAGCACGGCTTTGAAGTTCAAACCTGCGGGTGTCCCAACAGCCCATGATAAGCTCTCGCGATCAACGAAGGATATTCCTTCTCCCGGGAACCCGATCAGTCTCGGAATCCGGCTACAAGACATTCACAGCAATAAAACAAGACCACAAGACCGCCCGATCGCCGACAATCCCGATAGGAGCTGCACATATCTCGTTCTCGAGCAACACCGGATGAGACGAGCTCTGAGTAAAACCAACCCTCAGGTTGCCCCAAGGTGGCCATGAGCTGGCTCAGTTCGGACCACACTTAGAAACAGCAGTGCAGGGGCTAAATAAAGATGACCCTGGGCTCAAACCCAAGGAAAAAGAGCTAGGTGAGGCAAATGTTAAAACCAATGTTGGGCCTTCTGGAAAAATCTTATTCAAAGCGGTATCAAGGGGTCCCATAAATCACCCACCGCGTTAGGGAGCGCAATAATCGGGAACATAACACCGATATGGCCGAAACTAAAAACCTTTCCCACAGGAGATCAAAACAGTAAACTCACTTCATGTGATCAAAGGAAAAACAAAGCGGCGCCCCTAAAAAGGCGCGCCTGCTGCTGGTTGTCAAAACCAATCACCTTCGACCATCGGGACTATTCGATAATATCCGGAGCATGGGATGGACTGCCTTGATATTGGATCCTCCTATAATCGTGGTTCAATTTACATGTCCTCATGGATGGCGGCGGTGACATAAACCTGATATGTCGATGTCGGGACACAATCCATGAGGATGAGGATAAACCAACCAAAATTCACCATAGCACACTCCTTTAAAGAATCTTGCCGAAGCCCATCGCCCTTTACACGGGCTCCATACTGCTAGAAGTTGTGTTTGGTTCATCCGACAACTTCCGCATGAGGTTACTCTTCCATATCGCCCGTTTAAAAGTAGCCATCAAGCACTATTGGGGCCTTGAAGCTTTGCCCGCTTTAACGCAATACCGCATTATGCATCTCTAACACTTAAAATGCCCGGTCCACGCGGCATCATCTCGTTAAAAGGAAGTATTAAGTGTCACTTGAGCACGGAAGAACGGGAGACTGCCTTAACAGCCCCACAACTATCCGGCTCTGCTAGGCAAAGAACCCGAATCGGTCCTTCAAACCCCGGACTCGGTTAGACGAGTCAGGCGACTACTAGCGGCATACCCCCATACGAGGGGCCGCATACATGTATAACAAGAGACAATAAAGCTCAATTTTACGAACCGTACTCTGTTTATTTAATATTAAGTACACCTTTCGCACGACCCTTTTTTTTCAAACTAAGTTCCTCTCTTTTACGGATGAACAACGTGCTACACCCGTCGAGGATCGGCTGCGCGGAGACACATGCTGCGAGGCGTGCGGTGGGGACCCGTTGCAAGATTCTTTTGATTAAGACCCTGCGTAAACCTTTTTCCTTTGTCTCTTGTTGATATACATCCCCGGTTCCTTAATATAACCGAGGAGGAGGCTGGTGCTTTGGCATTGGCGCACCAGAATTTTTCGGCGTACCTAGACACGAGGGCTTATGGTATTATTCTGCCCATTTTCATAAAGACCGAATACCTTAGGGAGTATTCGGCGTCTCGAGATTAGGCCTTATATGCATCAGCTCGAATCATGTCTTTGGTCAAATGTTGGGTTGCCCGGCTCCTGTGTTTTGCTGCCTTCGTTCCATTTTCACGGCTAACGTGGCACCGGAGAACTCTGCGATTGTGCCCGGTTACGGTGAGGCGAGCACCTCGATGAAAGCCCGCCCGGCGCCATGATATAGCGAGACTGGTCAACCACTCGATGACTCACGGAATGTTTAGAATTCCTCCGCATTAACGAAGGACGGTTCGGTCAGGCACATCGCACCCAATTCGGGAGAGTGTGGTGCCCCGGGGACTATATAGTAGCCCCACCCTCGAACTCCTATGGCTAAGTGAAAGTGATAAAGCATTATAGTCCGGTTGCCTGGTTTGCTCGCTATCACCTCCTTAACAGGACCAAGGCGTTGGATTAAGTGTGAAAAAGCGCTTTTTTACGCAACACACCACGCACAAGCCAAGGACTGCCATCTTTCGGTTATATACACATATACATAAGCGGCCGCCTGAGGGAGTAGTTTACTACTTGGGCAGCACAAGTATAAAAGCACTTATATTACATTGAAACATTGTTTTCACAAATCATACATGTCATTTAAACATAATATCCTTGAGCACTTCGTCTCTATTAAGCGGCTCGGCGGGACTTCTTCAAAGTAGTGCTCGGCGGTACTCGGCCTTTGTCCGAATCACTGGGATGCTAGCGTCGGTGGCCTTCATCTGCCCGGTATGTCTTGACACGGGCAAGAGCCATCAGCGCTCCCTCAATACCGCGCGATCGCTTCATTGCGTCGTCTGGCAGCACCGCAAGAAGCTGCTGCACTAAACCAAAATAGCTCTTGGTTTGGGGTCCATCCGGCCACAAGTGAATCAAGACATGCTTCATGGCAAATCCGGACAATCGATTCAGCTCGGCCCATTCGGCCAACCGATCGGTCGATGGCGGAGGGCGCTCCGGACTATGGAATTGCGACCGATATAGCTCTTCCTTACATGCCTTACGGCCCGGAAGTGCTCAACGCGTCCTGGCGCTTCGCCGCCAAGTCGAATAAGCATCCTCTGAACTCCACAATTTATCCATTGAGCATACTTTGGATCCGTATATTTCCTCCATAGCGAAAGCGGTTTTCCAGCCGCAATTGCCCGGCACTCAGCTCCTCCTTGGCAGCTCTCAAAGCCGATTGGGCATTCTTGGATTTAGCGGCGGCCTTCTTTAAACCCTCTTGTTCCGCTTAGCGTTCCTTTTCAAGAACCGCGCGATGATCGGTAGTATTCCTTAACTTTTGGCCATATCGGCCATCTCCTCTTCTTGGCGATGAGCAGCCCGTTCAGCTTCTAGCTCTTGGCCGCCTTTCTGCGGACGCATTACTAATTCTGGCTTGCTCTTCGCTCGGGCGAGTTCGCCGCGGCTCCTCTCCAGCGGCGGCACCATCTGCATTAAGCATACAAGCGATGAACATGGGCGTCAAGCTCCCTTACAAGGTGTCGCGCAGAATCGCATACCTTGTGACTCGTCAAACCGTTTATTGACCAGCGCGATGTCCACATCCGCCTCGTCAAGTGCCGCTTTAGTTCGGCATATTCAGCGATCGGCTGGCCTCCGGATGCCCGCCACCTGTTAGGGCGACGATATGTTATAACGAGAATTTGATCCTCGGCACATTGTCAATTTTGACAACATACCAAGTCTCGGGGCTACTATCTATCTGAGCGCATTTTATATGCATAGCTGTCAAAAGGTACATCATTTTGCGTACCTCAAACCCGTCGATAAGCTTACGGCGGCTTCTTACAATCCGCTCTCGCGGATGCAATTCTTTCAATCACCGTACCCATTAGAGCACGGTGATCCTCTGAAAATAACCGCTCACCGGCGAGATCCTTGACTCCTCCGACCGCCGCCACTTGGCGCGGACCTTCCGGCCCCGCCGGACAGGGAACCCTCGCGGCGACACCTCCGAATGCGTCCGCCTCTATGGTCTGCGGCAGTGGGCGTTCGCTCTCCATCATCTCCGGAAGAAGATCCCCGAGCGAGCTCTGCTGAGAGGGCTGAAGTCCGAACTACAAGGTACAATTTCGTTATCTTCATGAATAAATACAGGGATGTTCCTTATTTACAAGACCCTTCTTTTACTTACGGCTTTGGTGGAGGCTGATCCTTGGGAAATAATGCGGCTAGGTTACTTCCCGGCGCGGACTCTCTGCCGAAGATTCCTTCCCCCTCTTTGAGGCCTTGACCTCGGATCTTCGAAGCGGTCCTCTTCTCTCCTCGGAAGGTGGGACTCTTAATCCCTCCTTCCTTGATATCCTCCTCCGGGAGGCGGTGCTTCCCGCTCCCCCCTTACGCCTTCTTCAAAGGTCGACCTTCAACATCTTGGTCAACATGGGATCCGGCATGGTCTCAGGGAGGGCGGACACCTTATTAACTTTGCCTTGGCTATCCTCCTATTCAAAAGCTTGGCTCCTTTAAAGGGCATATATATATGAAATAAATGAATGAACAGCTTGTCAGTTCTGGGACTACTTACTTGAGTGTCTGGGCGATTGCAGCTTAGTCCTGCGTCCTCGGTCAAGTCGGACACTTCTCTTGTGATCCGAAGAACAGTTTATACATCTCCAGGCGTCGTGCCCATAAAATTTTGAAGAGCTCGTGGTCCCTCGGTTGAATTCCCACAGGCGGAGGCGGCGTTTGCGAGGGCTGAAGGCGCGGATCACCATAACCTGCGCCCTGCAGCAGATTGATCCCTCTTTCTGGAGATCTCGAATCGGCCTATGAGAGAGCGTCCTTGGGCGGCCCCAGTCGAGCCTTGTTGACCCATAATGCCCGGCCGCTGTGGTGGACTGGCGGAAGGCGAGGCGCCGCCCATTTGGTGCCCCAGGGGCGGTGATATAAAACCACTCCCGTTGCCACAAACCAAGCTCCTCTTGAAAAGAGCCCTCAGACCACGGAGCATCAACACATTTGCTTATAACCGCCCCTCCGCATTCGCTTGTTGTCCCTCGATCATCTTTGGCTCCACCTTGAAGGTCTTGAGCCACAATCCAAAATGGGGGGTAATATGGAGGAAGGCCTCACATCGACAATGAATGGCGAGATATGGAGGATGGACTCGGATTCAAGTCATGGAAATCAAGCCCATAATAAAACATGAGCCCCCGCACAAAGGGATCCGTCGGAAGCCTAAACCCGAAGGAAGTGGGACACGAACACCACGTTCTCGCCGGGCTCGGGAGTGGGAATGACCTGCCACAGGGCAGGTAGCCTATCGAGATCTCGCCGATTAGATACCTGCGTCTCGCTTTGCTTTATCCTCTTCTTGGCGGAGGAAGACATCCATCGGCCGTGCTGGTCGGGCGGACATCGTCGAAAGTCGGCGCCTAAATCTGAAGCTTTGGGTGTTGGAACTTCGAGCGGCGAACTTCGATGGAGGTGTAAAAAAGGGCCTTGGTCTCATTATAAAGAGGTTGAATACCAAGAGCCCACCCGTGGTCGATTAGGACTACGCTTTGATAGAGAGCGGGCCAGCAGACGCAGTTGGGTTACTGCGTCCGTATTGATGAGAACCCGGAATAAGGGGGCACGATCTACGCTTTGATAAGGCGTGCCAAGGAAACCACCTCGCTAAACACGCTGAGGTGGAACCATAAAAAGCGATTCATATAAAGGGCTGGCCGTGGTGTGATGTCACGCCCGCGGAATACGTCAGCAGATCATGCAAAATTATTCTCTCTCTGGCGTTATGTGGAACTTGTTTTGCGAGGCGGACACTATCCTTGTGTTCAAAACCTTCTATGAAGTATTGGAGGAACCCGCCTTGCAATGCGAAGACAATATCGCGCCGGACTAAATCGTCATTGAAGCCTGGTTAGGGGCTACTTTGGGAGTTCGGGACTAGGGGTGTCAGGATGGCGAACTATCATCATCGGCTGGACTCCAAGACTATGAAGATACAAGATTGAAGACTTCATCCGTGTCCGGATGGGACTTTCCTTGGCGTGGAAGGCAAGCTTGGTGATCGGATATGTAGATCTCCTACCATTGTAACCGACTACTGTGTAACCCTAACCCTATCCGGTGTCTATATAAAACTGGAGGTTTTTAGTCCATAGGGAACGAACAACAATCATACCATAGGCTAGCTTCTAGGGTTTAGCCTCTTTGATCTCGTGGTAGATCCACTCTTGTAACACACATCATCAATATTAATCAAGCAGGACATAGGGTTTTACCTCCATCAAGAGGGCCGAACACTGGTAAAACATCGTGTCCCTTGTCTCTGTTACCATCCGCCTAGGCGCATAGTTGGGACCCCCTACCGAGATCCGCGGTTTGACACCGACAAGCTGACGCCCTTGACAGGGGGCCGTCAGGTGCAGCAATGTGAGCGGCCCGGCACTCGGCGGCGCGGGCCCGTGGCGTCGACATGGATCACGTAGGCGGAGAAAAGAACGAGGCGGAAGGCAGTTCGGTGCACCCCTACTGGCGCGCCAAATGCCGGTTCGGGTTCGGCGGACCCTTTAGAGTTTGAACTACAGGGGTGCAGCGGAGATCTCACCTCCAACCTACCTACACCTCGTCGCCTCGCGAGATCTAAACTACACAAAAAAGCAACACAAGGGACACAAGGTTTATCTTGGTTCGGGCCACCATTGTGGTTTTAATACCCTACTCCGGTGTGTGGTGTGGTGGATTGCCTCGAGGGCTGATGATGAGCAGTACAAGGAAGAACAGCCTGCAGAGGGGTCTTTCCTCGGCGGTCTGACAGGCGTGGGGGAGTTGATCGCTTCTCTCTCTCTTCTGGATTCAAGATTGATCTCTAGCTCTATTCGAGATGCCTCTACCACTGTGGGTGGTTAGTCCTATTTATAGGCGGAGGCCACAGGCCTCTTCCCAAATATTGGCCGGGAAGAGGCGCCAACAATTGGCCATTTGAAGGGAACATCTAGTACCCTTATCGACTAAAGTTGGTCCTCGCTTTGCCAAAGGCTCGGCGATGGCCGGCTTGGGCTCCACGATGACCTCCTTCCTGCCTTTGTGTTGGTCTTGGTCCGTTGCACGAAATAGTTGCCTTTGCTTGATGCTCTGCTTTGCGCTTGCCTCCTTTGCACCAAAGAGCAAATGGGGACACTTCTGCGGGCTGGTGCCGCCTGGCGCCCGCTGGCGCCCTTGGTCGTCATGGCTTGCGTCATGGGTACCTCGTGAGTACCCGCCTTGATCTCTCCGCCTCCTCGCGAAACCCAGCTGAGAGCCGTGCACGAGAAGCTTCTGTCGTCCGTCCGTGAGAACCAGCCCCTCACGAGGTCTTGAGCTTGTCTTGTGAAGATGGGCGTCTTGGGCCACCCACGAGCCACGCCGCGGGCATGAGCGAGCAAGTCTGGTACCCCCGTTCCCAGAGCCACGACCTGCCCAGGTCGGCCAGCGGCTTAGGGCTGATGCAGCCAGCGCCCAGCAAAGTAAGCTAAAGACATAAGGAAGAGATACATGCCACAGGGGCCGGACCGGCGGCACAGGAATGATGCAGCCAGGCGCTCCAGCTAAATAAACTTGGAAAATGTCACCTGGCTCTGTCGATGAAGAGATGTTGGGGCAGTTGAAGGTACGCGGCGAAGGGGTCGCCCCTCATGAGCCACCGTGGCCCTGAGCCTCGGGAGGCCCTGGGGGTCCAGGCGGTTCCTTGAGGATCGTCTCCATCTTCGTCGGCCTGACATGGTGCAGCCTCTGAGCATGAGGGTGCTTGCAAGTTGCAGTGATAGGTGGGCGACACGCTCGGCAGGCCAAAAGGCATCTGAGCGTAGCTGTCGCGAGTGGACCCTACATGGCGACCCATGCGAAGGCCAAAAGAGCTCGAATCGCGGCCTGTTGAGCCACAGGATGTCGATGCGGGCCGCAGCCCGCCATCCTCCGGGATGGGAGGCTGCGCCTCGCCCAGTGGTGGTCGCGCGCGCCGCCCTTGCATCTTGCAGTTCTGAGTGGTCTTGGTGATGAACTCTGGCGGTGGGTGCTCCTCGCCCTATGTTCTCTGAGGAAGCGTGTGCAAGCCGCCTCTAGGTGGTGCCGGCGCCTCCCTCGTGATGTTGGCAAGGTGCGAGGCCCTCGGAAGAGCCCCGAGCCCCTGCCGAAGAGGCAGGCGCGCCTTCCTATGCGATGGAGAGATGCGCCCTTGGCGCGGGCGCTGATCCTGATGAGGTTCCAGCCGTGGCGCCACCCTCCTGAGGTCCTGCACGGCGCAGCTGCTTCTTCTTCTTGGGGGTGACCTCAGGAGGGCACTCGCCCTTGCTGCCGGGGTCGATGATTGCTGCGGCTTGAAAGGCACGCTCAAGGGAGCACACCGCATCTCTTTCTTCGCATGGGACCGTGATGATTCCGCCGCTTCCCGGAATCTTGAGGACATTGTAGCCGTGATGGGTCACCGCCATAAACTTGGCCAGGGCTGGATAACCGAGGATGGCGTTGTACGGCAGGCGGATGTGCGCGACATCAAAGTCGATGAGTTCGGTGCGGTAGTTATTGCGTTCTCCGAAGATGATGGGAAGGCGGACCTGCCCGATCGAGGTGGTGGAGGCATTGGTCACTCCTGAGAAGGGCTCGGTGGGCTGAAGCTGATCATATGGCACTTGGAGGTTGTCAAACGTGTCGACGGACAGGACGTTGAGCCCTGCGCCGTCGTCGATGAGGGTCTTGTTAACTTGCACGTTGCTGATGACTGGGGAGCAAAGCATCGGGAGGGCGCCTGCAGTGGCTGCGCACTTGAGATGATCCACTGAATTGAAGGTGATGGTGTACTTGGACCACCTGAGCGAGCGTGTGGCCTCAAGCTTGGGAAGGACTGCATTCACTTCACGAGCAAACTGTTTGAAGATACACTGCGAGGCTGGGGCCTGAGCTCTGCCCAAAGTCGATAGCACGTGGCTCCTGGAAGCCCCCAGCCCCTTCGTCTTGATGGTGGTCATCATTCCTTCTTGGTGGTGGCGGCAGCGGAGGAAGGCCTGCGTTGCCCTGAGGGCGATCCCCACGAGGTTGATCCCTCCAGGCGCCCTCGTGAGGCTGATCTGCCCGGCCGGTCCTCCACGAGGCGGTCGCGCCACTCTGGCCTTGAGCCCGATCGTCAGCGTCCGCCACCATGTCCTCCTCTCGGCCGTAGCGGTCGTTCTTTCATGGCGTCAACGAAGCGTCCTTCGAATAGCTCTGAGCTCTTGGCGATCGCTGGTGTTGTGGTATCAGGTTATGGCGGTAGCGGCAGCGGTCGGCTGCTCTTGGATGAATCGGCTGATCTCTGCCGCGCTTGGTTTCCGGTTTCGCCGCGAGCACGGCTGCTCCCTTGCGCTTCATGCCCTTGGCCTTGCCTTTCTTCTCCTCTGGATCCGCGGCCGGGAGCTCGAGGAGGGAGAGGCGCCCCTCCTCTGCTCTTGCGCACTTGGTCGCCAGGTTGAACAGCTCCAGGGATGTGCACAGCTCCTCGTGGATAGCGAGCTCCTCCTTCATCTTGACGTCGTGGATGCCATCAGAGAACGCGGAGATGATGGCATCGTCCGTTACCTTGGGGATCTTGAGGCAGGCGTTGTTGAAGCGCTGGATGTACTTCTGGAAGGTCTTTCCTAGTTGTTGCTTGGCCTTGGTCACCCATGACGGTGGCGATCGCGAGTGCCCTGGAAGTTGGCGACTAAGTGGTCGTGCATCTCGTCCCAGGAGGAGATCGAGCCTAGAGGCAGGTTCAGGAGCCACGAACGGGCGCCGTCTTTGAGCACCATAGGGAACCAGTTCGCCATGACTTTCTCGTCGCCGTTGGCCTCCTCGATGCTCAGCTCGTAGAGCTGCAGGAACTCCGCGGGGTCGGGGGTGCCATCGTAGCAAGGAGGCAGATCTGGCTTGAACTTGCCCGTCCAAGCGACGCTACGCAGCTCGGGGGTGAAGGCGCGACAACCGGCCATGGTCACCGGGGCCCGTCTGGGAGGTGGAGCTTGGTCTTGACGCCCTCGTGCTGCTACAACAAGTGGCGCGGGGCCCCGCCGTGGCAGACGGTCCTGGCATGGTGGTGCGAGTGGCGAGGCGTTCGCTTGCGGTCAAGGACTTCTTGGCGACTTCTTTCTTCCTGGCAGGCGGTGGCAGCGGTGGAGTCGTGCCGTGAGCCGCCGCATTGGCGCCCCGGCGCCGTCTTGGTCGAGAAGGTGGTGGAGGTGCTCCGTGAGCTCGTCACTGGTAGCGGAGGCGGCGGTGAAGGGGCGGCGCGAGAGCCCCTGCGGCGCGGACAAGCTTCAGCGATGCGGTCGAGCCATTCCTCGTAAAGTTAAATCGACCGGACGGTAGCGCGGGGCTTCGTGCACAATGAGGCGCAGCCCGTGCGTCCATGGGAGCTCTCGAGAGTGAGGCAGCGAACCAGCGAAATCGGCGATGGAATGGCGATCGCGGCCGTCCGCCGCACCGAGAAGTGCAACAAGGATGCTTGCTGCTCGTTCCCGCCGGGCGGTGGCGGCGTTAGTGGCGGCGACGGAGAAACGGCGAAGCGGCCCACCGGCGAAACGTCTGCGGCGGCAGCGTGGCGAAGCGAACCGGCGCTTCAGCGCGCTGGCGCAGCGGCGTCCGCCATGAAACGGCAAGCAATGGGCGCAGATCGGCGGAAGGAGGCTCTGGCGCACCCTACAGTGCGCCAAATGTGAATCACGGGTTCGGCAAAACCCTCAAGTTTGAACTACTGGAGTGTGGCAATTTCTTTCCCCCCTACCGATCCACGCCCTAGCTTGCTAAGATCTCGCGGACGAGCTCGACGAACTGACAGCACAAGGGACTTGAGGTTTATACTGGTTCGGGCCACCGTTGTGGTGTAATACCCTACTCCAGTGTGGTGGTGGTGGATTGCCTCTTGGGCTGATGATGAACAGTACAAGGGGAAGAACAGCCTCCTCAGGTTGAGGTGTTCTTGAGCTCGGTGAGCTTGTGCGTGTGTGGATGGGATGAATCTGATCCAAGATGGGTTCTCCCCCCTACGGTGGTGGCTAGTTCTACTTATATAGGCCCTGGTCCTCTCCCCAAATATTGAGCGGGAAGGGAGCCAACAACGGCCAATTTGAAAGGGGATAGCTAGTACAACTTATCCTGACAAAAGCGGTCTTCGCCTGTACAAGGCTCTGGTGGTAACGCCGCCTTGGGCTCCATGGTGACCTCCATCTTGCCGTTCAGCTGGTCTTCGTCTTGCTGCACCGATATGGAAACCTTTTCTTGACGCCTTGGTACTCTGCGCCTGCGCTTGCTTCCTTAGCACCAAAGGGGAAACAAGGACCTTTGCCTTGTGGCGCCCGCTGATCTCGTCGTCATGGCTCACGTCATGAGAACCTCGCGAGGTTGCCCGCCTTGATCTCTCCACTCCTCGCGAGCCAACTTTGGTGAGGCCGCTCCTAAGGAGGTCTTGTGTCGTCGCCTCATGAACTTGGCCCCTCGAGGTCTTGAATGCCTTGTTGATGAAGATGGGCCGTGCAGACCTGCTAAGCAACCACGCCGTGGGCCGCAGGCAGGCAAGTCTGGGGACCCCCATTCCCAGAACACCGACAAAGACCGCCGCCCTCAAGTCAAGGCTGGCTGAGGCGGAACAGCGTGAGAAAGCCACCGTAGCCTCCTTGATCTCAGTGCAGGCCGAGCTGGCCTCCGCGCGTGCCGAGCTGCTTTCTCTTGACGGTCGCCCGCACCAGGTCCTTGGCGTGAGCAGGAGGAAGCACTTGCGTGGCGGCGGGCGCATCTGCGCCCCATGCTCCAAGGCCTCAGGATCAGAGCCAACGCGGCGCTAGGCACCATCTGTGACGAACATGCTCCTCATCCCCACGCAAACGAATATGCTAGTCACCTCTTCTTTTTCACCGATGTGGTGACACGCCTGGAGAACCGATCCGAGAGGGCTCACGAGCTTGTTGAAGAGAGGAGCCGTGTCCTGCTCGGGCGTGCGTTCTCCCGCGTCTTCAGCCACCTCCAGAACATCAACCCCAACTTTGATTTTGACACCGCCATTGCCCCTGTACCCGAGGCCATCCGGGGCGACCTGGCGCGCTGGGTGGAAGACAATGTGGATGCTCTAGTCAGGGCCTTCACCTCCGAGGGGCGGCGGTGGTGGTGGTGGCGGATGAAGGTGGCGTGGTCGGCGATGGTGAGGCGGCGCCCGGCAGCGGTGTGGTGATGCCAACAAGCATGTCGAGAGACCTTGGGGACGTAGTGAGCGACATGTCCAATTGAGCCCGTGCCTCCATGTTGTTGACCCTTAGTCAGGGCAAGTTCCGAACCGGTTCGTGAGGTTGTGAGCTTCTGAGGAGCCTGCTGATCCGTCCGAGAGGGCCTCGCGAGAAGCAAGCTCTAGCCATGGCAGGATGTGCGTGCAGCGCGCGTGCGCTGCGCCCAGCCCCTGCTCGCGAGGGGCTAGCGAGGGGGAGGCAGCAGGTGCGAACTCCGAATCAAGGCAAGGAACCAAATCGCAAGAAATAACACGAACAAGAAAAGACACCCCCCACGCATACCAATGAAAATTCGACTTCAAACTTAAATCCAAAGCCAGAAAACAGGGATACAGAAAAGAGGTTAAAAGAAAATGGCCGCGTCCTGTGCCTAGCTAGTCTTCTTGTCTTCGAGTCTTCTCACAAGCACGGAGCTAAGTGCTTTCACGACCGTGAGCATAGTCATTGGGGGACAGTGTCAACGGCCAGCATGGAGCATGGTGCTTCCACTAGGACGTGGGTGGGAGCCCCCGAGGCCCGAGGGCGGCACTCCGGAGACTCCGGGGCGTGTACAGCCCCACTCATTATTACGTGAGAGTGTCACGAGCGGAGACCTTCATAGGCGTGAGCCTTTCTTCATATCGCCAGACGAGGGCCCCGCCTTGTGCCGCCCTCGACCACTGTTGGGCCGTCCGGCAGGACGATGTGAAGGGGCAAAGGGATGCCAGTGGCGCCCTCGGCGACCATGGGTCCTCTGCCGGGGGGAAGGCTCACCAGCGCCTCCCCAGCAGAGGGCCTACCTCCGGGTGACGCCTTGCTCCCTGCGATGCGGGGGAGGGGCTGTCAGATCTCAGGTTCTGGCAAATCCCACAAGGTTCAAACTCTAGGGTGCGCGCGAAGTTCTTTCCCTCCTACCGATCTATGCCCTAGCTCTCTAAGATCTCGCGGACGAACTCGATGAACTCACAACACAGAAAGACACGAGATTTATACTGGTTCGGGTCATCGTGAGGTGTAATACCCTACTCCAGTGTGTGGTGGTGGATTGCCTCTTGGGCTGATGAAGAAGCGATTACGCAGGGAAGAACAGCCTCCTGAGGTTGAGGTGTTCTTACATTGGTGTGTGTGGCTAAGTTGGCTCAAAGGCTAGCTTGCTTGCCCCCTACTGTGGTGGCTAGCTCTACTTATATAGGCCCTGGTCCTCTCCCCAAATATTGAGCGGGAAGGGAGCCAACAACGGTGGCCAATTTGAAAGAGGACAGCTAGTACAAGCTATCCTGACAAAAGTGGTCTTCGCTGCGAAGGCTCACAGCTCTCACACGTCTTGGGCTCCACGGTGACCTCAGTCCTCTTTTCTTGCTGGTCTTGGTCTCGTTGCACTGATATAGAAACCTTTGCCTGATGCCTCGGTACTCCGCGCCTGCGCTTGCCCCCTGGGCACCAAAGAGGAAACAAGGACGCTGCGCGCGCTGTCGCCCGTCTGATCCCGATCGTCATGGCTCACGTCACAAGAGCTCATGAGGTTTGCCCCGCCTTGATTTCTCCGCTCCTTGCGAGGCAGCCTAGTGAGGCCACTCCTGAGGAGGTCTTGTGTCGCCCGCCTCATGAGCTTGGCCCCTCGAGGTCTTGAATGCCTTGTTGATGAAGATGGGCCGTGCAGGGCCTGCTCGCATAACACGCCATGGGCGCATGCGAGGCAAGTCTAGGGACCCTGTTCCCCAAAGCGCCCGGCAGTAGCCCTGGGCCCAATGTGCGCTCGAGCTTGGCCAATGAAGCCAAGGTCAAGTCTTGAACACGCAGCCCCAAAAGCCTGCGGGCTTGGTCGACGCGTGGCGGTTGATTGGTCGTGGGCGTCTCCGCTTCCGCATGCTGCCTTTGAATCCGCCTGGCTATGCGGCCCCCAAAGCCTACACAGTAATTCTTCCCTCGTCCACGCCTGTCTCCCCTAATCTCTCTGCTTTCTCGAGACTCTGCTCCTCCCCTCCAATCTGATCTCCGCCCTGCCTGCCTCGTCGCTATGACGCCGAAGCGAGCAGACAAGGGGAAGAAGCCCCTGCCTTCGCCAAGTGCACCTCCGTCCTTCGAGCATGCGCTCGGCCGACCCCTGGTGCTCAACGACGAGGCCATGGACAAGGTGCGCCCCATGCTTGCTTCCAGTTTCAACGAGGGGGGAGAGATGGTGGCTTGGCCCGCGTCTCGCGCTCGCATTGCTCGGGCAGCCACTGAGGTCCCAATCTTCATAGATGCCCTATGGGCTGGCCTGATTCCTCCCTTCTCCGCCTTCTTCAATGTGGTGCTCGAGCCTTATCAGATCCACTTGCTGCATATCGACCCTCAATCCGTGACTCTTCTTGCCATCTTCACCTTTGTGTGCGAAGCCATGGTGGGCATCGCTCCTTCTATGGCCCTCTTCCGCCATTTCTTCTCATTGCATCTGACTGACCCTCGGCAGAGCTCGGGGTGCGTGAGCTTCTAGGCCGTGGCCGTGATAGTGGGCGCGGAGATCGACTTTGAGCTTCCTCCATCTACGAGTGAGTTTCGGACACAATGGGTGTTTGTCGACGCCGGTGTGCTCAGCCCTCTGCTCCGTGCTCCGCCAGGGCCTGCCGTTTCCAACTCCGGTTGGGGCCACCAGAGGCTCGCGAGTCCCCGTCTCTTTCCCATCTGTCTCAAGCTGAGGAGATTGAAGGACCGCAGCGTGACTGCGCCTATGGTGGTGAAGGAGTTCATGAAGTGCAGAGTTGCTCCGCTTCAGCGCCATTCCCGCCCGACGTGGGCCCTGCTCAGCAATCAAGACCATATGAGGTTTCAGGAGGAGGGGCTTCCTCTTAAGACGCGGCAAACAGTGCTTGCGGTCCTGACGGGTGCCCCTCTGCCGGACGACATGCCCAGGAAGAGCTGTATACTGTACCGCTGCGAGAACAACGCTGAATTTGCCGAGAGCATGCCCTCCTTTGATGAGTGGGGGCTGCACCGATCGGCCTGGTGGGGCCCCACGAGAACCCCGTCGACGTGGTTCCCTTCTCGCCGCCAGTGCCGAGCTCGCCCAAAGTGTGGGCACACGGGGGCAAGCTCCGACGGAGGTTGGCGGCTCGAGTGCTAAGGAGCTATGCCGCCTGGTGATCCTGCGGTGTCGTCCTCGGGAGCATGCGATCCCTCCCCTGGGGTGTCGATTACTGAGGCAACGTAGCATGCGGCTCCCGAGGTCAAAGCCCCGGAAGCCTCGGGAGGTCGTGGTGAGACGGCCCCATTATTCACCTGGCAGGGCACCTGAAGTTGTCCTCAAGCTCTTCCTCGGCCCGCCCGCGCCGCCCGTCAACGCTTGATCGACTTTGCGTGGACTTGAGGAGCCGCCAAGAGAAAGGATCCCCGAGTGGCAGCAGCATCTTCGGGCCGCTGAAGCGAAGGCAGTACATCACCGTCGACGTGTAAGTACCGTACCGCTATGGCCTCTCGTGTGTTGTTTCCATCTCCTGACGTCAGTCCTTCAGGCCTCCTTCCGTCGAGGCTGTTGCGCCTCCTGAGAAACGGCCTCCTCTTTCCTAGATCGGCCTTGAGCACTCCGAGTCCGTTGGCTACCCCTAGAGCAGGGTTGGTTGAAGGAGCGCGCTTGCCTTCGTGGTGCGCTGATCCTGCGACCTTGTCAGTCCTCCCCCACGGCTTGGCATGGAGCTTGGTAGGCGTGCCCACGACCCCTCCTCCGGTCATGGACAGTAGCTAGTTGGCTTCATTCTTCGGTTCCTCTTCAAGCAGCGGCCCCCGACTGGGTAGGGCCCCCCGCGAGGACTGGCCGGCGCCTGGGGCAGCAACATCCCCCAGCCCCCTGCCGAGAGGCGGTGCACCGCTTGATGTCCCGCCTGCAGCCCCCAAGGTGGAGGACGTGGTGGGCCGTCGCGTTGAGTCGGCCTTGGCGGCGTCGTCGCCATGAGCTCTTCGAGGCGATGGGTAGCGATGAGCCGACTTAGTGAAGAACTTCATGGTGTCGACTCGCGTCTTGAGTGAAGGTCTTGGTGGCGGAGGAGTGGCGTAAGCTGAGGTGGCCGTCAAAGCTGGGCTGCTACCAGTAGTGATCTTGACAATGCGAAGGCCGAGGCGTCCCTCAAGGTTTCCCACGAAGCTTGCTCGCGAGCCTTGGAGGAGGCTCGCGAGGCTGACCGCCGTCGCGAGGGTGCGGAGAAGCGCGTGTGGGAGCTCCAGGCCTGGAGCGCGTCCCTCGAGCAGCAGGTGGAGGCGCGCAGAGCCGCCCTTGCTCGCTGAGGGGGACGCCCGCCGAGGAAGAAGAGGTCCGGAAGATCGAGGAGGCGTTGGCCCTAGGAGCCATGGAGCGCCGCCTCGAGCTCGAGCAGTTGGAGACGAGGGAATGCCAAGTTGCCCAGGCGGAAGATGTCATCGGCGCGCACGCGAGGCCAAGGCTCAGGAAGAGGTTGATCGTTGGTTGGCCGAGGCTCGTGCAGATCTGGAGGGTAGGTATGACTTGAAGTTGAAACTTGCGGGGACGGAGGATGCGAGCAGGGCCGCTGCTCTCGAGCCCAGCTCGGTTGATCTGAAGAAGCGCGAGAGGCCACAGTCGTCGCCACAGCCATGGCGCGGCGGGCTAGCCTCTGCCCGCGCCAAGTTGCTCTCCCTCCAGAGGCGGGTTGATGGCGCCCGAGTCGATCGTGGCGAGTCGGGAGGAAGTCTTGGAGGCGGGCGGCTGGGCGCGTTCACACTCCCATGCTTCAGGATCTTCGGAACAGGGCCAACACTACCTGGGCCATGTATGTGACGTGAACGCCCCCATCCTCAGGTGAACGACTACGCCAGTCACCTCCGCTTCTTCACCGACATGGTGACACGCCTGGAGGCCCGATCTGGCGAAGCTCGCAGGCTCGTGGAGGAGAGGATTCGCGACCTACTCGAGCATGCTTTCTCCCGTGTCTTCAGCCATCTCCTGAACGCCAACCCCGACTTTGATTTGGCGCGCCATCACCCTGTTCTCTGACGGTCGTTGGGACGACTGGCGCGGTGAGTAGAGGACAACGTGGGCGCGTTGGTCGGGGCCTTCACTTGAAGGGCGATGCGGTCGTGGTACGCGCTTGAGCGGAAGCGGCGTGGTCGGCAGCAGGGGCGCGGTGGCAGTGATGGTGGCGCCAATGATGATGACAGCGACGCGAGCGTCCGAAGACGACACGGAGGATGCTGTGACCGACATATCTAGCTAATTCCTCGTCCCTTTACTGCTTCACCCTGTATGCAAAAACTCGGGCATGGCCCCTAAAGATTGTGAGAGCATTTTGGGAGGGGGAGCCCCTCATGTAAATAAGTCATGAATTCTACTCCTTTATGCCGAACCAAGGGTGCGTTTTGGTCAGTCATGAGTCTGACGGCAAGTTTTGCCACTGCGGCTTACCTTAGCTAGGGCGGGCCCTGAATCGGATTGTAAGGTCGAGAGTCGCCACAGGGCTCCTGAAGGATCCGCTGACCCGCGCGAGAGGGCCTCGCGAGGTTCATGCGCCGATCGGCGCGCGTGGCGCGTGTGTTGTACCCATCCCTGCTCACGAGGGCCCGAGAGGCGTGACATGAGCTCGAACAAGGCAAGAACGGATGGCAGAAATCGGCAGCGAGAAAATACACCCCCCGCACGCATCGACAAAAGCTCGACTTCAACTTAAATCCAATTCCACAAAGTAAGGCTACAGAAGAAGAGATCCAAAGCAAATGGCCGCGTCCGGCGCCTAGTCTAGTCTTCTGGTCTTCGAGCCTTCTCACCAGCACGGAGCTAAGTGCTGCCACTAGGCGTGGGAGGGAGCCCCAGGGCCTGAGGCCGGCACTCCTGTGACTCCGGGGCGTGTACAACCCCATTCATTATTACGTGAGAGTGTCATGGGCGACGAGCTTTACAGGCACTAGGCCTTCTTCACAGGAACCGGCCTTACTTCATATCGCCAGACGAGGGCCCCGCCTTGTGCCACCCTCGACCACCTTTGAGCCAATCGGCAACCTGGAAGACACAAAGGGGGGAAAGGGGACGCCAGCGGTGCCCTCGGCGACCACGGGTCCTCTGCCAGGGAAAGGCTCACCGGCACCTCCCCGGCAGAGGGCCTACCTCCGGGCGTTGCCTGGCTTCACGCAAAGTGGGGAGGGGTCTTGCTCCTGGCTCCCTCCGCGTGGCCCCCAGTGTGCTTCCCCCGGCGGAAGGGATGTTGCTATGCCGGGGTTGTCGACCGACGCTGTGACCTGATTCACTTGCAGCCCACGGTTAGCGTAAGCCTGCTCTTGGGAGATTAGTGGTACCCTATAGTTGTTGTTGCTGGCGCGATCATTGCAGTTCTCCGTCGGTTCCTGGAATGCTTCAACTTCTAGCGTCCCTTCTTCCCAATCTTCTCCGAGGAAAGAGCCAGGGTCGTCCGCCGGCGCGTACTCCTGGTCCATCATGCGGGGCACGTAGGCTTCCGGGGCCGTTACCCCGAACACCTCGCCATAGTGCCCCACACTCCATGTTGCCCAGCCCAGCGTGGCTTCCTGAGGATGGTAGCGCAACATCTCACTGGGACATGGGAGGCGACGCTTGTGCCCATGCTTGTCGCGGGCGGCACAGGAGCGGTGGAGCCCCCGGCCGTGCTGGTGTTGACGAAGCCCCCAGGCACACCCAAGGGTGCGTGGTTGCGGCGAGGCCCGCCGTGAGACCCCGTAGTGGCCTGATAAGGAAGCTGATAGCAGAAGGGCGGCGCTCCCGATGCCGCCGCATCCAGCAGCTCGATGACGTGTTCCAGCAGTGCATCTCGGCCGCTCTCCATTAGCCGACACCGCAGCAGCTCTCGCGCCACCGTGAGCACTGCCCGCATGTTCGCCTGCTCCCGCCGTGTGTGCAACGCCGTTGCTGCGGCGTGGCTTGCTGCCCTTGCAGCGGCTCGCACTTGCCGTGGGGTGAGGGTGGACGATGCCTGGCTGCGCCGCCCGCGCCCCGCAGCGTTGGATGGCGCTCCTGCCGCCTGGAGCGCGGGGTCAAGTTCTTCGTGGGCAAGTGACACCGCTCAGGCTGGCCAAGCTGCCCACCGGTCAGAGTCTAGGCTTGGGTTGCCGGACATCGGGGCGCGGAGCGTCGGTGGATCGATCGGCGGGGAAGAGGCTCTGGTGCACCACTACCTGGTGCACCAAATGTCGGATCTAGGGTACAGGCAAAACCCTCAAGGTTCGAACTCTGGGGTGAGCGCGAAGTTCTTTCCCTCCTACCGATCTACGCTCTAGCTCTCTAAGATCTCGCGGACAAACTCGACGAACTCGCAACACAGAAAGACACGAAATATATACTGGTTTGGGCCACTGTTGTGCTGTAATACCCTACTCCAGAGTGTGGTGGTGGATTGCCTCTTGGGCTGATGAAGAACAGTACACAGGGAAGAACAGCCTCCTGAGGTTGAGGTGTTCTTGTGTTCGGTGTGTGGCTAAGGATTGGCTCAAGGCTAGCTTGCTTGCCCCCTACTGTGGTGTCTAGCTCTACTTATATAGGCCCTGGTCCTCTCCCCAAATATTGAGCGGGAAGGGAGCCAACAACGGCGATCAATTTGAAAGGGGACAGTTAGTACAAGCTATCCTGACAAAAGCGGTCTTCGCCTGCGAAAGGCTCTGGCTGTGACGCTGTCTTGGGCTCCACGGTGACCTCCATCCTGCTGGCTTGCTGGTCTTGGTCTCGTTGCACTGATATGGAAACCTTTGCCTGATGTCTCGGTACTCCGCGCCTGCGCTTTCCCCCCTTGGCACCAAAGAGGAAACAAGGACGCTGCGCGCGCTGGCGCCCGCCTAGCGCCCGTCTGATCCTGATCGTCACGGCTCACGTCACAAGAGCCTCGTGAGGTTTTCCCCGCCTTGATTTCTCTGCTCCTCGCGAGGCAGCCTAGTGAGGCCACTCCCGAGGAGGTCTTGCGTCGCCCGCCTCGCGAGGCTTGGCCCCTCGCGAGGGTCTTGAATGCCTTGTTGATGAAGATGGGCCGTACAGGCCTGCTCGCATAGCCACGCCGTGGGCCGCAGGCAGGAAAGTATGGGGACCCCCATTCCCAGAACACCGACAGGGGCCTGGCTCAAGGCCCCTTCCTTGCAACCCCCAGTGCACTCCCCCTGGCGGAAGGGGGATAGCCGTGCTGGGGCCGTCGTCCACCACTGCGACCTGATCCACTTGCGACCCATGGTTAGCGTAAGCCTGCTCCTGAGAAATTAGCGGTACCCTGTAGCTGTTGTCGCCAGCGTGGTCGGCGATGCTCCCGGGTGGCTCCTGGAAGGCCTCAACTTCTAGCGCCTCTTCTTCCCAGCCTGGCTCGAGGAACGAGCCAAGGCCATCTTCCGGCGTGTACTCCTGGTCCATCATGCGGGGCACGTAGGCCTCCGAGGCCGTCGCCCCGAAAACCTTGCCGAAGTGCCCCGCGCTCCACGTCGCCTGGCCCAGCGCGCCGCCCTGAGGATGATAGGGCGGCGTCCTGCCGGGGCCGCCGGTGGCAGCGCTTGTGCCTACGCCTATCAGGGGTGGCACAGGCTTGGTTGGGCGTCCGACGCTGCTGGTTGCGCCGATGTCGATGAAGCCTCCTGGTGCGCCCAGGGGCACACGGACGCGGAGAGGCACGCCGTGCGATCTGGCCGCAACCAGGGGTGTAAGCAGGGAGCAGAAGGGCGGCGTACCCCTGGCTGCGGCGTCCCACAACTCGGCGACGTGCTCCGGCAGCGCATATCAGCCAATCTCCATCAGTCGGCATCGTAGCAGCTCCCGTGCCACTGTGAGTGCGGCCCTCATGTTCGCTTGTTCCCGCCGGGTGTGCGGCACCATTGCTGCAGCGTAGCTTGAGGCCCTCGCGGCAGCCCACGCGCGCTGCGGGGTAAGGGTGGATGGCGTCGGGTCGCGCCGCCCGCGCCGTGTAGCGTTTGGCAACACGCGTGCCACCCGAGGCGTGTGATTGAGGTCTTCTTGGGTGATCGACGCCGCCCGGGCTGGCCAGGCCGCCCAGTGGTCGGCGTTGGCCCTCAGGTCGCTGGTCATTGGCGTTGTAGGGTACTGGTGGGCATGCTGATGGAAGAGAGGCTCTGGCGCACCCCTACCTGGCGCGCCAGATGTCGGATTTTGGGTTCCGGCAAAACCCTTGAGGTTTGAACACTAGGGTGCACACGAAGATCTCTCCTCCCTCTAGCGCTCACCCTCACTGCAATCTCAAGGCTCAAGGCGTGGAACCCGCAGAACAAGAGACACAAGGTTTATACTGGTTCGGGCCACCGATGTGGTGTAATACCCTACTCCAGTGTGGTGTGGTGGATTGCCTCTTGGGCTGAGGAAGAACTAGTACAAGGGAAGAACAACCTCCTGAGGAGAGGTTTTCTTGAGCTCGGTGAGCTGGTGAGTGTGAGGATGGTCTGAATGATCCCTAATGAGTTCTCTTCCTCTATGGTGGTGGCTAGGTCCTATTTATAGAGGGCCCCGGTCCTCTTCCCAAATGTTTAGGCGGGAAGGGATCCCACAACGGCAAAGTTTGAAGGGAGACAACTAGTACAAGTTATCCTGACCAAAGGTGGTCTTCGCCTGCCAAAGGCTCTTGTGGTGACGCCGTCTTGGGCTCCACGGTGACCTCCGTGTTGCCGTCCTGCTGGTCTTGGTCTTGTTGCACCGATATGGAAACCTTTGCCTGATGCCTTGGGACTCCTCGCCTGCGCTTGCCTCTTTAGCACCAAAGAGGAAACGAGGACACTGCGCGCTGGCGCCCGCCTGGCCACGGTCGTCATGGCTTACGTCACAGGAACCTCGCGAGGTTCCCCTTGCCTTGATCTCTCCGCCCCTCGCGAGCCAGCCCTGGTGAGGCCGCCCCCGAAGAGGTCTTGCATCGTACGCCTCGCGAGGCTTGCCCCTCGCGAGGGTCTTGAATGTTTGCTGGTGAAGATGGGCGTCAGGGCGCTGGTGGAAACCACACCGTGGGCATGAGCGAGCAAGTCTAGGGACCCCCGTTCCCGGGCGCCCGGCAGGCTCTGCCGATTACCGATAACTCTGTTACAAAATATGATCATCTCATACAATAAAATTTAGCATCATGTCTTGACCATATCACATCACAACATGCCCTGCAAAAACAAGTTAGGCGTCCTCTACTTTGTTGTTGCAAGTTTTACGTGGCTGCTATAGACTGAGCAAGAACCGTTCTTACCTCGCATCAAAACCACAGCGATTTTTCGTCAAGTGTGCTGTTTAACCTTCAACAAGGACGGGCGTAGTCACACTTGATTCAACTAAAGTTGGGCCGACACCCGCCCGAGGCACTGTGTGCAAAGCACGTCGGTAGAACCAGTCTCGCGTAAGCACACGCGTAATGTCGGTCCAGGCCGCTTCATCCAACAATACCGCCGAATCAAACTATGACATGCTGGTAAGCAGTATGACTATTATCACCCACAACTCTTTGTGTTCTACTCGTGCATATAACATCTACGCATAGACCTAGCTCGGATGCCACTGTTGGGGAATGTAGTATTTCAAAAAATTTACCTACGATCATGCAAGATCTATCTATGTGATGCATAGCAACGAGCGGGAGAGTGTGTCCATGTACCCTCGTAGACCGAAAGCGGAAGCGTTAAGTATCGCGGTTGATGTAGTCAAACGTCTTCACGATCCAACCGATCAAGTACCGAACACACGGCACCTCCGCGATCTGCACACGTTCAGCTCGGTGACGTCCCTCGAACTCTTGATCCAGCTGAGGTCGAGGGAGAGTTCCGCCAGCACGACGGCGTGGTGACGGTGTTGATGAAGTTACCGACGCAGGGCTTCGCCTAAGCACTACAACGATATGACAGAGGTGGAATTCTGTGGAGGGGGGCACCGCACACGGCTAAGAAAACTGTCAACTTGTGTGTTCTAGGGTGCCCCTGCCTCCGTATATAAAGGAGCAAGGGGGAGGCCAGCCGGCCCCTAGGGCGCGCCCCCAAGAGGGATTCCTACTAGGAATCCTATTCCTAGTAGGTTTCCAACAAGGAAAGAGAGGGGGGAAGGAGAGGGAGAGAGGGAGAGGGAAAGAGGGGGCACCTCCCCCTCCTTGTCCAATTCGGACTCCTCAAGGGGGGAGCGCGCAGACAGCCCTCCTGGTCCCTCCTCTCTCTCTCTCTCTCACACAAGGCCCATGTTGGCCCATTAGTTCCCTCGGTGGTTCTGATAACCTCCCGGCACTCCGATATTTATCCAGTGACCCCCGGAACTCATCTGGTGTCTGAATAACATCGTCCAATATATCAATATTTATGTCTTGACCATTTCGAGACTCCTCATCATGTCCGTGATCACATCCAATCTTCATCGAACATTAAGCGTGCGGACCCTACGAGTTCGAGAACTATGTAGACATGACCGAGAATCATCTCCAGTCCATAACCAATAGCGGAACCTAGATGCTCATATTGGCTGCCACATATTCTACGAAGATCTTTATCGGTCAAACCGCATAACAAACATACATTGTTCCCTTTGTCATCGGGATGGTACTTGCCTAAGATTCGATCATCAGTATCTCAATACCTAGTTCAATCTCATTACCGGCAAGTCTCTTTACTCGTTCCGTAATGCATCATCCCGTAACTAACTCATAGTCACATTGCTTGCAAGGCTTATAGTGATGTGCATTACCGAGAGGGCCCAGAGATACCTCTCGGACACTCAGAGTGACAAATCCTAATCTCGATCTATGCCAACTCAAGAAACACCATCGGAGACACCTGTAGAACATCTTTATAATCACCCAGTTACGTTATGACGTTTGATAGCACACTAAGTGTACCTCCGGTATTCGAGAGTTTCATAATCTCATAGTCATATGAACATGTATAAGTCATGAAGAAAGCAATAGCAACAAACAAAACGATCATCGTGCTAAGATAATGGATCGGTCTTGTCAATCACATCATTCTCTAATGATGTGATCCCGTTAATCAAGTGACAACTCATGTCTATGGCTAGGAAACTTAACCATCTTTGATCAACGAGTTAGTCAAGTAGAGGCATACTAGTGACACTCTGTTTGTCTATGTATTCACACATGTACTAAGCTTCCGGTTAATACAATTCTAGCATGAGTAATACAAATTTATCACGATATAAGGAAATATAAATAACAACTTTATTATTGCCTCTAGGGCATATTTCCTTCATATACCTCTCTAGTTTGGACTTTTCCTCCCCTCCCCCCCCCCCCCACACACACCGATACATCGAGCGCTCTAGTCATGTCTCCCTACCACACACAAACTTTCCCTGTGCCCTCTGACGTTCCGGTAGGTCAGTCACCCTATACCTTTGACTTCTACACACACAATTTCGATGGCTCTCTTCATCGATCTCGCTCCCACCCACATGATCCTCTCTTAAACTCTATCCATTTCTATGACCCTTCACTCTCTTCTCGTGGATTGCCCCCTCTATATATGATATAGATAGGCCTATATTTCACACACATTGCATGTGTCAAAATTTGTTTGAGATATCATCGACACATATTCCCACAAATACTTTCACGAAATCACCCCCCAACAAAAAACACTCACGAACGCACATGCCATCTGTCTAGGTTTGTATCTCTCTCACACACACCCACGTAGGTGGGGGACATGCACAAAGAGAAGAGGTGCACGCACAGCGCACATACTCCCGTCTCTTTCCCAACCACACCCGCAGTGGAGCTCATTTCTGTATGAAAAGGCAGCCCATGTGGTAATTTGACACGTGTATTGGTTGTCCACTTGATGGAGGATCGTGTACCACGGGTGAACAAACAAATTGCGACTTGTCGCATTATGTTAAAAAAGAGGCAAACCATGTGGGGCCTACCTTAGAGGCAACACTCTATACACTAGAGATGTTCTGTACGTATTACTTTTGATGTGTCCTATCAACTTGCAGAATGAGGAGAAGCTTGCTTAGTACGCCGTATCCCCCGCCCACTAGCGCGGTGGCTCGCAGAGTCGCAGGAAGAGGAGAAGCTTGCTTACTACGCCTATGCCCGCTCCCTCGCCACGCGTGCGGTGGCTCGCAGGACGAGGAGAAATTTTTACTACTCCCTCTGTTATTCCTCGTCCCTACCTTGGTTAGAGAGATTATCATATTTGTTTGAAATATATGTCTTCTAGTATATTTTCAATATGAACTACTCGTGCATACTCAAAACACTGATGTATATAGACGTATTTTAGAGTGTAGATTCACTCAGTTTGCTCCGTATGTAGTCCATATTGAAACGGACGTACTAGTACGCACTCTCCCTCGCCCCTCGCCCCTCGCTTGACCCTCGCCCACACGATGGATGTGCAGCAATTCATTCGGTCTCAGATAGCCAGAACGATATACTGTAGTATCATTATTGCTCGACTTCCCGAAGAGGCGAAGAGCCTAGCTCAAGGTTAATATTTTTTAGATGCCAAGCGCAAGGTTTATAGGAGAACGAGTAGTACTAGTAGTACGTACCAGTGGTACGTACTGTATGAGGAAGAAGGCAACAAGATGTATGTTTTGCGTGACAGTCTCTTCTTACAGGACGTGCTAGACCTAGTGGACCTCATTGTTGCAATGGGAGTACTGTCATAGATGGCATGATTCAGAGTGGTGGGCAGCGGGCATAATTCGGAGCTGCTTAGTCTTAAACCCCATGAAGAAGTCACATCGAAAGGAATAGCCATCCTCTACACGTGCTCCTATGTAAAATGAGTAAATGAGAGAAACAGACAAAGAGAACAAGTAAAAAAATCACCAACCTTAGAGGCAGCCCTATTGTATCAGTGAATGATATTTTTACGTCGTGATTTCCATGGCTATATTATTAACCATGTTGCGGAGGTAGAAGCGGATTTTTATTTATTTGCGAAGGTAGCAGCGGATGGATATTCAACGAGGAGTGAAATGATGGTTGCTTCCTCGGTCAAACATAGAGAAAGGTGGGCCTCGTGATTTGATGGCTTTAGTCATTATTAATGCCTATACTCTTTGTCCATATAATAACTGCATGGTAGAGTCGTGGGCTATACTTTTAATAACCATGCTCGAAGAGAAGAGGTGCACGCACCCACACACATGCACTCTTTGTGTCTTCTGCGTCTTCCCCAACCACACACGTGACACGGTGGAGCTCATTGTATGATGATGAAGCCCACGTGATAATTTGACGCGTCTAGTAGTAGTTACTCACTTATAAATAATGGGGGTTCGGGAACCACGCATGAACGGTGCCACTATATACATAGCCAGGACGAGCCTAAACGGTTGCTTGCTGGGGTTGCTCTCTTCGCACTCTCTTGCACAAAACGAGTGTGGACACATCTCTAACATCCGGGCGGATCACGTCCGCCGGGGGAAGGGGTGGATGCTTTGTGTGAATCTTGGTTGCCGTCGTAAACAGCGAAAACCTTGTCGGCACGTCCCGATCAGGGGTCCCCGTCGTTCTCTCTCACTAAGCCGGTGTGGTTGCCTTCATCCCTTGCTCATTGCCCTGACGTGGGAAGTTGCCGCCTCCCTCCGCCCTCCTCTAGGTTGAGTTATGTATGTCCCGACATCCCTCAGGTACAACTTTCTTTACAGCCGGCTTGCACCACTGCCCTAGCTGCCCACATCACTCCATGTGGATATTTCTCTACTTCTTTGCCCCGCACGTACCTCTACTGGCTTATACTGTATTTGTGATTAGTTTATGTCTCATCAACTAGTCCCGGTAATCTTGTTCTAATCACGCTTCTTCAATTTCTTTACCACAGGGATGCTCATCTTGATTTTAGTGAAACTGCACAAAATGATCTGATGGTCAAAGGGTTGCAAACTTCATTTCTTCGGAAGGTTCAACGTTGCCAGCAAAATAAAGCCTGGTTAGGGTTTAGGGTTCAAGGGCTAGGGACTACATGGATCGTTTTTTTCTTTACATGTCTTTGTTCCAAAATAAGTGTCAACTTTAGTACTAGTACAACTTTGTACTAAAGTTTGCATAAAATTGAGACACTTATTTTGGAATGGAGGGAGTACATATTGGCTATGATCTGTCAATAATTGAGATGCAATAGCATGCATGTTAGTCTCCTTTGTATTTGATGAAATGTTGCAACGGGGCAACCTTGGACGCAAGATACATGAAACAGAAGCTGGAAGCTTCATATTATTGTACAAATTTATATCGCTGAGAAATTACAGTGCGTACTATACTACTATGCAAAGAGTTAGGTGTCGCATGGTGTATAGAAAATATGGTGATAGTGTGAGGTCGGCCATGTAATCACTAAGCTTGTGTGTTTGCACTGCTTTAGCACTCCTCTCCTGTAAGAATGGAGAAAATTGTAATCTAGTACCTCCTTTCGCCGAAGAGTGGGACATCCAGTAGTCGTACCACCTCGGTAATAATGACCAATGAGCCGTCAAATCACATAGACCCAGCAGTAGGTTGGACGAACAAAGCAACCATTACTCTTGAATCCGTTTCTCCCTTCAGCATGGTATTTGTCGGTGTTGCAGGAGCAGGGGTCCCCAGACTTGCCTACTGCGGCCCATGGTGTGGTCTTTGCGGCGGGGCCTATGCGGCCCATCTTCACCAACAAGCACTCAAGACCCTCGCGAGGGCCGAGCCTCATGGTGGGCGACCTAAGACCTATTCGGGCGGCCTCACCAGGCGGTAGCCTTGAGCGCGTAGAAGATCAAGGAAAGGCGCCATGTGATCGAGACAAAGCAGGCGCCAGTGTGCGATGTCCTTGTTTCCTCTTTGGTGCTAAAGAAACAAGCCTTGGTAGCGAGTCTTGAGGCGTCAAGCAAAGGTTTCCATATCAGTGAACGAGACCAAGACCAGCAGGACGGCAAGACGGAGGTCACCATGGAGCCCAAGGCGGCATCACTACCAGGGCCTTTTGCAGGCAAAGACTGCTTTTGTCTGGATAAGCTGTACTAGTTGTCCCCTTTCAAATTGGCCGTTGTTGGCTCCCTTCCCGCTTAGTATTTGGGGAGAGGACCAAGGACTATATAAGTAGAACTAGCCACCACCGTAGACGACTGATTCGGAGGCATCCCATCCGATCCTTAGCCACACACCCATCGAGCATAAGAGCACCTCAACCTCAGGAGGCTGTTCTTCCCCTTGTATTATTCATCCTCAGCCCAAGAGGCAATCCACCACCACACACTGGAGTAGGGTATTACACTGCAACGGTGGCCCGAACCAGCATAAATGTTGTGTCCCTTGTGTTGTGAATTCGTCGGGTTAGTCCGTGAGATCTTAGTGGAGGTAGGACATGGATCGGTAGGAGGAGATCTTCATGCGCACCCCAGAGTTCGAACCTTAAGGGTTTTGCCGGAACCCGTGATCCGACATTTGGCGCGCCAAATAGGGGTGCGCCGGAGCTCTTTTTCCGCCAGCCGATCCACTTGCTGGCCCTCCGGCAACTCCGCCACTCCGATGTCCTGCGACCCAAGGACTAGCACCGACCATTGGGCATCTTGGCCGGCCCGGGTGGTGCCGCCTGCTCAAGAAGACCTCAACCCCGAGTCTTAGGCAGCACACACACCATCGAACGCTGCGGGGCACGGGCGATGCGGCCACGCGTTGTCCTCCCTTACCCCACGACAAGCGTCGGCGGCCGCAAGGGCCTCAAGCCATGCACTGGCCACGACGCCGCACACCCGACGGGAGCAAGCAAACATGAGGGTTGCGCTCACAGTGGCACGGGAGCTGCTATGATGTTGTCTGATGGAGAGCGGCAGGGATGCACTGTTGGAGCGCGTCGCCGAGCTGCTGGACACCGCGGTCACCGGGGCACCGCCTTTCTGCTCTATGCTTCTGCCCCAGGCTGGGTCACACAGCGGGCCACGTCGCGCCCTTGACCCCTTGAGTGCACCAGGAGGCTTCATCGACACGGGTGCAACCGACGGCGTGGGGCGCTCAATCGCACCTGCAACGCCTCCGACAAACGCGAGTACGAGACACGCTCACGGCCCTGGAGGGGTGCCGCCCTATCATCCCCAGGGTGGCGCGCTGGGCCGGGCGACGTGGAGCGTGGGGCATTACGGCGAGGTTTTCGGTGTGGCGACCCTGGAAGCCTACGTGCCCCGCGTGATGGACCATGAATACGCACCAGAGGACGACCCTAGCTCGCTCTCTGGGCTAGGCTGGGAGGAGGAAGCACTAGAAGCTGAGGACATCCAGGAGCCGCCTGGGGACCGCGCGGAGTTCACACCAGCCACGACAGTTACAGGGTACCACTAATCCCTCAGGAGCAAGCTTACGCTAACCATGAGTCGCAGGGGGATCAGGTCATCACAGCGGCTGGCGGCCCCAGCTCGGCGGCCTCCCTTCCGCCAGGAGGAGCGCACTGGTGTCACATCCTAGCTAGTCCATGCATTAGTGTGTGCATCATGTTTAAATTTCATTTGAAATTTGAAATGGGGAAGACAGAAACCCCAGAACCCCTTTTAATCCAACTAGGGTTTACTAAAATTATTTTCAATGAACCTGAAATGCCCTTCTAAAATGCTCATCACCTTTGCTTTGGTTCAGAGCCTCTGCCAAAAGTGGTGCACAATTTTCTAGGTCATCCTAAGGTCCTTGAATTAAATCATAAGTATTTGAGTTTGGGCATTTAAAATTATATATAATATTTCAAATGTCCAAATATTCCCAAACTAAAATGTTTCATGTTGGAAATATTCCAACTAAGGACCAGGTCCAGTTTGGTGAATTTTGGAGCTGTTTAAGTATTTTAAAAACTCCACAAAGTTCTGAAAATTAGAAAAGAAAAACAGAATGAAAATCTTACAGGCGCCTACCAAGGCCCACTGCCCAGCCCAGCTGCCGCGCGTGCTGCTGCTTAGCCAGCAGGCAGCAGCAGTCTTTCGGCCTGACACCATGCATGCCACGCACCTGGTCGCCGCCTCGCCGCTCCCTCACCGAGCGCTGGCAGCAGATCCTCTCATTCTCCTCCCGAACCCCTGACATCTCTCCTCCTCCCGGCTCCTCTCCTCGGCTCCCCGCCATGGCCGACGCCACCGCAGCCACGCCGTCGCCGTAGTCGCACTCCCCGTCGACCGTGCTCCGTCTCGCCGTGTCTTGGAGCTCTGCCACCCTCCTCTTCGTCGAGCTAGCCGAGCCCCAAGTGCTCGCATAGCCCGAGACCACTACACCAACCTCGCCCGACCCCGCCGTCGCTGGAGATCCCCTTCAACGCCGCCGCCGCATCAGTCCGTCTCCGACCCCGCCGAGTGTTTCTTCGAGTTGCCCGTGAGCTTAGCTATCTCCCCCTCCTTTCCTTTCTTGATCCCGAGCTATGTAGCGACCGCACGGAGCTCAACCGCACTCACCGCCGCGGAGCTCGTCGCCGACGTGCTCCCGGCCATCCTCCGGCCACCTCTCGGTGTCCATCATGCTCACCGCACCGTTTAGCATTTAACCAAACACTCCACGCACTTCACCGCACACCGTAGCTCGAGTTCGTCTTCGCCCGAACTCCGGCGGCCGCCTAGGTCGTCGCCGGCGCCGATTCCGGCCGCCCCGAGCTCAACTAACTCCACCAGAAGCTGCGGCTTGTCCCCAGCTACCCATAGCCACCCTCCGCGGCCCATTTGGTTGCGGGCAATAAAACCACTTCGCCGCCAGCGTCGCTTCGCCCGGCTAAGCGCTGGTGTAGCCGACTTTGACTTTGACCACGGGTGGGCCCTGGTTGACTCTGTTGAGTCTATGACAGGTGGGGCCCAGCCCTGTTAACTAATTAGGATTAGTTTTAATTAATTTTTAGTTAAACTAATTATCTTGACATCGGGACCCCCAGTCAGGTTTGACTGGGCGTCTCCGTTGACTATGACATCACCACAGCGCATTCTTGTGCGATGAAATTAATTCTTGGATTTATTCTATTATAATAAATTCGAATATAGTCCAAACTTCAAAAATTCATAGAAATTAATCTCTAACTCCAAATGCAAAGATTTATATATGAAAAATGATCAGAAAAATCCATTCTATCCATTGGTACAGGTTTCATGCATGATGAAACAAGTTAACCTTGCTGTTTAAGCAGAATAAGATAATGCACCTTTATGGCTATGTTAAATGAGCTAGCATTTGAATCTCTGATTCAAATGAGTTCATCCCTTTTTGTTTCAGCTTGCATTAGGCCAACACACATCCATATTGCCATGTCATAGCATGCATCATATTGTTGCATATTGCCATGTGTGTTTATTTTGGTATGTCTTTCGTGATAGGTTACGCCTCGAGGATAATCCGAATATCCGTGCGAAGGCGGTATCCTACCACCACTCCATCGGGCAAGCAACCCATTGATCATTCGATACAAACCCATGTTCTCGCTTACGCTCTTGTTTACTGCATTAAGACAACGCGATTCAAACTGTTGTGTGCTGCGGTAGTTGAACCCACTTCCTTTGCATGACTGTCATTGCCACGATAACTAGATGAAACCCACTAGTATGTGTAGGAGTTGATTGAGCCATGTTTGTGATTCCTACCATGCTATGCTTGCTATGCTTAGAGTTGTGTCGAGTCGGCTCATCGGGATGATGAGCTGGAGTGAAAGGTTGTGTCGGTTCGAGAGTGAAAGTGTTGAACACGTTTTGGTAAAGGTATCGATGAGAGGCCATGTAGGAGTACATGGTGGGTTGTTTCATTGAAGCCGTCCCTAAGAACTGAGTTACGTGTTTGTGATCCATAAACAGTTACTACCACGCATTGGGCCCGAAACCAATGGACCCTCTAAACTTCTTAACCACCCTTGTTCTCTGTCCGGGAGTTGCAAGTAGTTTACGGTGTTTGTAGCATCTTTGGGGGCCGCATAGCGCTGACCTTAGGGGTGGGTTGTGTTGCGGTAGGCACGTGGCCCGTTGTGCTGAGTGCCGTTTGGTATCTCGGGAACCCTGCACACATCGTTCGGGGCTGTATGGGAAACCTCGGCGGACTCCTGCGGATGGAACCTGAATAGGCGATAAACTGGACTAGGGACTTGAGTGTTTAGGTAGGCTGTGGCCGACACCACGTTGGGCTTCCGCTTGAAGGTTGCAGTACATGTCGTGTAAGCGGCGGTAAGTGGTGAGCGTGTGTGAAGAAGTACACCCTGCGGGGTTAATATGATCTATTGAATAGCCGTGTCCACGGAGAAGGACTTCTGGGTTACCTATATCGGTTCATAGACAAGTAAATGGATACTACTAAAAGCCTCAAGATAAGTGTGAGTACGTGGATGGCCCTCTCGTGGGTTGAGAGAGGATCCACGGTGGAGTATTGTGATGGTGATTAGTGGACTCGTGTGCGACAAATGCTTTTCAAGTGGTGTCACGTGGGATAGCTTAGCCAAGAGTCAAAGCTGGCTTCTGCAAATAACTCCACCACCTTCTTGAGAATGTGCATGTATGATAGGATTACGTTGTAAGACTTCTTGAGTACCTCCGTACTCATGTTTGTAATTAATGTTTTGAGACGACAACACTGCCCCTCCGATGGGTTTTATGTAGACCTTGACATCGGCAGTGAACTAGCCACCCGGTGGTGATCCAAGGCTTGTGAAGGGCCCTTTGTAGATAGAAGGGCTTGACAAGCTTTCTTTCTTTTTAGAGTGCGTACTCAGACTAGTTTGCTTCCGCATGTGCTTGTATGTTTGTATGACTTGAGTGTTGGGTCATGTGACCCCTATCTGTATGGATATGTTATGTATGGCTCCTCGGGCCTCTTAAATAAAGTACTTTGAGTTGTAGAGTTTTGTTGTGATGCCTTGTTGTATGTACTCATATCGGGCATATTGCGTGTATGATTGAAATGCTTGGTATGAGTGGGATCCGACAAACTAGTTGTTTATCCTTGGCAGCCTCTCATATGGGAAATGTAGTCTCATGCTTCTAGCGATAGTAGTCCGCTACTGCCGGTTCACGGAGTCTGCTAGCCCAGCACTCTGCTTGGACACTTGGTGGCGGCATGTGTTTCGCCGTTCCTATATCATCCCTTGAAATGTCCGCGTGATATTAGGAGTCTGCCTAACTGCTACAGCCGGGATACGAGTCTGTTAGCCAGTGCTACAGCCAATTCATACGTTGATGACCGACATGCTCGATGTGATTCATGTATGCTGTCCCCATGGGTTAAGCGCCGCTTTGGGTTCACGACTAGCCATGTCGGCCGGGTTCTTTGTCATGTGGATGCTAGCGACACTATCATATCGTGAGCCAAAAGGCTAAGCGGTCCCGGGCCATGGTAAGCGACACCGTGGGAATACCGTGCGTGAGGCGCAAAGTGATATGAGGTGTTACCGGCTAGGTCGATGTGACTTGGAATCGGGGTCTGACAGCGTTGGCATCGAGCAGGGCTGCTGTAGGTTTGCTAAGCCAAAGCTGGTCGATGTTGAGTCTAGAAATGCTTTAGTTATATGTAGGGGAATTGATTGTGGGAGGAGCGTAAGGCTCTTTTACTCCTTTACCTTATGCCCTCGATCTGAGTCATCCTCTTCTCATTCTACGTGGGTATAGGACTAGGCTCTCTTCTCTCTATCGAGTTCACGTGTTACTAATCCGTAGTAACTTATAGGATTGTTGGTTACATCCTCGTTCAGTTTCTACTACTTTTTAGTATGCTATCAGTTGAACGAGAACCTTGATATGATGTTGTTGAGTGGTTTTGCAATCTGATTATGAATGTCTCAAATCTGTTTTGAGCATTTACAGATGTTATGCTGCCGATTTTCCTAGAAATTCTAATGTCTTTGCATTGTGGTTGTGCTTTCAGATGGCCACCCATCCCGGAACCAAGTGGTTCGTCTGACCCGTTGCATTGATGTGTGTGGTCACACGGCAATGTTGGTTCGGGTGATGGTCGAGACCGGTTACCGATGGTATCCTGAATATACCGTCGAGGAGCAGTTTAGGGATATTCCCGTGCGGAGCGTGAAAACCGGGCCTTGCGTATGGAGCTCTTTAATGTCCGTGCTGATCACTGGGCTACTCTGACTCGGTTTGCACCTGCCGTGCAAGCCGGATACATGGACATGAGGGACTTGTACCCTGTGCGGGCTGGTCTGCCAGACTTTATGGAGTGGCGTGAGGTGGGAGGCATCACCCCTCCTCGTGGACCTCGTCTGCCGCCGTTTGTTGGACCACGGCCACATCCGAGTCCCTATGGTCCGCAAGCTCCACAGGATCGTCTATTTCCGGATGATCATGTTCCACTTCCAGGCTTGGGTGGTGACTTCTATGAGGACTACTACGGCTATGCGAGTTAGTAGTAGTATCCCTAGTATTGTAATAGTTGTATTTCCACTGTCCTGCATGACTTGTGGAATATGACTTAGTGTGTATCATTCCGGAAGTGTAGAAAAATAATGTATAGGAGTTTGGAATGCTTCCGATGAGGTGTAGCGCCTTTCACTATAGTTTTACTCCGTCGGGCTTGTACTAAACTATGAATGGTGTGTATGACCGTTGGTATATATATGGCAGTTTTTTATATTACCATGTCATACGGATGAACATCTCTGCATTCCGTGTTATCCATTACATTCCGCACTTCCTTGCTAAATTCTGCCATCCTGGTTTAAACCGTTGTTTTGTTTCCTAGGATGGTCAACACCATAACAATCCTGCTGCTCCGGGCAGAGGAGAAGCCAGCGCAGCTAGGAATGTAAATCTGCCTCAACCGCCATCTTTGGCGAGGTTATGTTGGAGGCGAGCGCAACAAGCGTGAGACCAATCGCTTCTGGAGCGGATTGAGCAAAACACCGCCGCCAGCCAAGAAATGATCTGGTGTCACTCAATGACTTTGTCAAGCTGTATCCACGAAGTTCAAATATTCCGTTGAGCCTCTTGATGCGGATGATTGGCCGCAACATCACCCACAAGCTACGTTCGCCAGCGTGGCTGAAGCTGATAAGGTTACTTTTGCGCCTATCACCTCGAAGGCCCTGCTAGCCTTTGGTGGGAGAATTATGAGGCTATCGTCCGGTTGGACAAATTACTACTTGGGCTGAATTGATTGCCGCTTTCGTGAGCATCACATCCGGAAGGTCTCATGGATCGTAAGAGGAGGAATTCTGCAATTTCACCCAGGGTAGGCTGTTGTGGATACTTACGGCCGTGAGTTTGGGAATCTAGCACGTTATGCTCTGAAGAGGTTTCTACCGGCGCCAAGAAGCGAGCAAGGTTCCGCAAGGGACTTAGCCCGAGCTTCGCCGTGATCTTCGTCTGCAGTGCACTTCTTTCGAAGTTAGTCAACAAGGCTATCGGTCTTTGGCTGGACGGTCGACTTTGAAGCTTCACGCAAGCACTCCGTGACTCTGGTTCTTCATCCGCTCTGGATCTCGAAGCGCGGGTTTGGATTCAAAACTTTGCTCGCCACCCGAGTTCACCCGAGGCCATCCTTTGAGGCGCCTCGCCCCAACCAACGTATGTACCGCCCAAGACTTATGGAGGCCCGCTGCTAATGCTGCTCCACGCCCCAATATGATAACTTGCTTCAAGTGTGGAGAGGCAGGCCACTACATCCGTGAGTGTCCCAGAACAACCCGGTCGGATCGGAAAGTCATTGGCCGTGGTAAGCCAGCAGGAAAGGTGCTCTATGCTAAACCAGCTGCCACTGCTCGTGGCCATGTCAACTACGTTTCAGCCGAGGAAGCCTATGAGGATCCTAACGTCGTTCTCGGTATGCTCCTTGTTAATTGTCATCCGACAACTGTTCTTTTTGATACTGGAGCATCTCATTCCTTTATTTCTGAGAGCTATGCTCGATTGCACAACACCACATTCTGTGACATGCACACCTCCATGGAAATTCAGACCCCTGGTTCTAGATGGCAAACCTCTAGAATAAGTCATGGGAATGAAATTCTTGTCGACAGATTAGTCTTTCTTGCTTCTCTAATAGCTCTCAAGTCTTCGGACATAAACATCATCTTGGGTATGGTGGATGTCACCCATTATGCTAAGATTGATTGCTCTACTAGAACTGTTCAACTCACCCATCCTTGGGCAAGGCAGTTAATGTTTTAACCCGAGTGTCGAGCGCGACTTTACTCATAAATGCCAACCCCTTCGGACCTCGAAGATATTCCGGTAGTCCGTGATTTTCGGATGTCTTTCGGAGAAGAACTGCCGGTGTTCCACAGCGGGGATGTCGAGTTCGTGATAGATCTTGTTCCGGAACCGTCCCAATTTCTAGAAGACCTTATAAGATGGCACCCCTAGAACTAGCGAACTTAGAAACAACTCGATGAGTCCTTGCAAAAGGTTTCATCCGTCCTAGTTCATCTCCATGGGCTTGCCCGTCCTCTTCGTCAAGAAGAAGGATGGAGCGGATCGGATGGTTGTGGATTACCGACTGTCAATTTGGTCACTATCAAGAACAAGTATCCGCTCCCGGGATCAACGATCTGTATGATCAGCTCGCTGGATCCTCGATCTTTTCAAGATGGATTTGAGGTTGGGCTACCATCAAATCAAAATCAAAACGAGGACATTCCTAAAAGCGGCCTTTGTTACTCGTTATGGCCAATCTGAGTACACCGTCATGTCCTTCGGATTAACCAATGCTCCGGCCACCTTCTCTCGGTTAATGAACTCAATCTTCATGGAGTATTTGGATAAATTAGTCGTGGTATACCTCGATGATATACTCATCTACTCCAAGAATGAGGAAGAACATGCGAACATCTAAGGCTAGTATTGATGAAACTTGAGAGCACCGCCTTTATGCCAAATTCTCTAAGTGTGAATTCTGGTTGCGAAGTGACCTACCTAGGCCATGTAATCTCTGGTAAGGGCATTCTGTCAATCCGGCGAGTTCAAGCCGTCCTTGTTGGACTCCACTGAATCGGTCAAGCAAGTTCGGAGTTTCCTCGGTTTAGCGAGCTATTGCCGCCGCGCCGTCGAGAATTTCTCTAAAGTTGCTAAACCTCTAACGAACTCCTCAAGAAAGATAAGAAGTTGAATGGACACCACGGTCTGAGTTCAGCTTCGAGGAACTGAAAAGGCGCGACATCTGCTCCGTACTTGTTCCACCAGATTTTCTAAGGACTTTATTATCTATTGCGGCGCCTCGCGACAAGGACTAGGTTGCATACTCATGCAAGATCGTCATGTGATTGCCTACGCTTCTCGACGATTCGTCCACATGAGGATAACTATCCCACACGATCTAGAGCTTGCAGCGATGGTTCATGCACTCAAAACCTGGCGACATTACCTTCTTGGTAATCGTTGCGAAATCTACTTGATCACCAAAGTCTGAAATACATCTTCACCCAACGGTTTGAATCTCGAGGCAAAGGCGTTGGGTCGAGTTGATACTGATTACGACTTAGGAATATCTTACACCCGAGCAAAGCCAATGTCATGGCTGGCGCACTAAGTATAAATCTTATTGTAACAATTTGATGTTACAACAAAGTCAACCATTTCTCCACGAGGAATTTCGTAAGCTTAACCTTCACATTGTTCCTCGAGTTCCTTTCCACCACGGTGGCGAAACCTACCCTTACGGATCAGATCATCAAGGCACGAGAAGGTAGATCCGGAATTTCCGCATCAAGAGAAACATCAAGAAAGAGTGCATGATTGTTTCTCCATTGATGAACAAGGTGTTGTGTTCTTTGAGACCGTCTAGTGGTTCCCAAGGTGCGCAACTGAGGCAATTGATCCTTAAGGAAGCTCATGACTCTCCTCTCACCATTCATCCCGGTAGTACTAAAATGTATCAAGACCTCGCCGAGGTTTTGGTGGACTAGGATGAAGAGAAATCGCTCAATACATTGCTAATTGCGGCGTTTGTCGTCGAGTTAAGCGAGCATCAACGGCCTGTTGGTACCCTTCAACCTTTGGAAATTCCTGAATGGAAATGGGATAAAATCGGTATGGATTTCATTACCGGTTTCCGGGACCAAGAGAGGAATAATGCTATCTTCGTTGTCGTCGATCGTCTTTCCAAAGTAGCCCACTTCCTACCCGTTAGTGAGAGTATAACCGCTAGCCAGCTAGCTGATTTGTACATCTCTCGAATAGTGTCTCTTCATGGTGTTCCATTGGAGATTAACTCAGACCGTGGAAGTCTCTTCACCTCTCGATTTTGGGAAAGTTTCCAAAATGCTATGGGAACTCGTCTCTCCTTTAGCACCGCCTTCCATCCTCAATCAAGTGGTCAAGTAGAGCGAGTCAATCAAATCCTAGAGGATATGCTTGAGCTTCTCTCATCTCTTTCGGCATGAATTGGGAGAAATGCCTTCCATTAGCCGAGTTAAACTTATAACAATAGTTATCAAGCTAGCTTGGGCAAAGCTCCTTCGAAGTTCTTTATGGGCGGAAATGTGAGCGCCTCTTAACTGGTGAAACGGGAGAGACAACTCTTTGGCCGGATATGATTCAGGAAGCGAGAAGAGCAGGTTCGCGTTATTCGTGAGAAATTGAAAACAGCCCAATCTCGTCAAAAGAGCCAATATGACCGCAAGCATAAGCCTATGGCTTATGAAATTGGCGAAGGCTTACCTTGGGTTACTCCTTTGAAGGGAACCCATCGATTCGGTATCAAAGGCAAGTTGGCTCCTCGTTACATTGGACCCTTTCGCATTCTTGCCAAACGAGGAGAAGTTGCCTACCAATTGGAACTACCTCTGCATCTTTCCAGAGTCCATGATGTCTTCCACGTTTCCCAACTCAGGCGTTGCTTCTCGGATCCTATCCGTGGAGTGGACCACGAAATGCTTGATCTCCAAGATAACCTCACCTATCGAGAATATCCCGTTCGTATTCTTGATCAAGCCGAGCGTACCACTCGACGTCAGAATATCAAGTTTCTAAAGGTTCAATGGTCAAACTATTCCGAGCAAGAAGCAACTTGGGAAAGGGAGGATCGTCTTCGACTTGAGTATCCCACCTTTTTCTAGCGGATCCTAAATCTCAGGACGAGATTCTTTTGAGTGGGGGTGAGTTGTCACATCCTAGCTAGTCCATGCATTAGTGTGTGCATCATGTTTAAATTTCATTTGAAATTTGAAATGGGGAAGACAGAAACCCCAGAACCCCTTTTAATCCAACTAGGGTTTACTAAAATTATTTTCAATGAACCTGAAATGCCCTTCTAAAATGCTCATCACCTTTGCTTTGGTTCAGAGCCTCTGCCAAAAGTGGTGCACAATTTTCTAGGTCATCCTAAGGTCCTTGAATTAAATCATAAGTATTTGAGTTTGGGCATTTAAAATTATATATAATATTTCAAATGTCCAAATATTCCCAAACTAAAATGTTTCATGTTGGAAATATTCCAACTAAGGACCAGGTCCAGTTTGGTGAATTTTGGAGCTGTTTAAGTATTTTTAAAAACTCCACAAAGTTACAGAAAATTAGAAAAAGAAAAACAGAATGAAAATCTTACCTGGCGCCTACCAACCGGCCCACCTGCCCAGCCCACTGCCAGCAGCGTGGCTGCTTGGCTTGGCCAGGCAGGCAGGCAGGTGCTCGGCGGCGAGCACCGCATGCATGCCACGCACCTGGTCGCTGCCTCGCCGCTCCCCTCATCGAGCCGCGACGCGGATCACTCTCATTCTCCTCCCCCGAACCCCCTGACATCTCTCCTCCTCCCCAGCTCCTCTCCTTCGCGCTCCCCAGCCATGGCCGACGCCAGCGCAGCCACGTCGTCGCCGTAGTCGCGCTCCCCATCGACCGTGCTCCGTCTCGCCGTGTTTAGGAGCTCCGCCGCCGTCCTCTTCGTCGAGCTAGCCGAGCCCCAAGTGCTCGCGTAGCCCGAGACCACTACACCAACCTCGCCCGACCCCGCCGTCGCTGGAGATCCCCTTCAACGCCGCCACCGCATCAGTCCATCCCCGACCCCGCCGAGTGTTTCTTCGAGTTGCCATGAGCTTAGCTATCTCCCCCTCCTTTCCTTGCTTGCTCTCGAGCTATGTAGCGACCGCACGGAGCTCAACCGTACTCACCGCCGCGGAGCTCGTCGCCGACGTGCTCCCGGCCATCCTCAGGCCACCTCTCGGTGTCCATCATGCTCACCGCACCGTTTAGCATCTAACCAAACACTCCACGCACTTCACCGCACACCGTAGCTCGAGTTCGTCTTCGCCCGAACTCCGGCGGCCGCCTAGGTCGTCGCCGGCGCCGATTCCGGCCGCCCCGAGCTCAACTAACTCCACCAGAAGCTGCGGCTTGTCCCCAGCTACCCATAGCCACCCTCCGCGGCCCATTTGGTTGCGGGAACGGCCAAAACCACTTCCGCCGCCGCGTCGGGCTCGCCGGCGGCTAAACGCCGGTGTAGCCGACTTTGACTTTGACCACGGGTGGGCCCTGGTTGACTCTGTTGAGTCTATGACAGGTGGGGCCCAGCCCTGTTAACTAATTAGGATTAGTTTTAATTAATTTTAGTTAAACTAATTATCTTGACATCTGGGACCCCAGTCAGGTTTGACCTGGGCGTCTCCGTTGACTATGACATCACCACGACGCATTCTTGATGCGATAAATTAATTCTGGATTTATTCTATTATAGGAAATTCGAATATAGTTCAAACTTCAAAAATTCATAGAAATTGTCTGTAACTCCAAATGCAAAGATTTATATATGAAAAATGATCAGAAAAATCCATTCTATCCATTGGTACAGGTTTCATGCATGATAAAACAAGTTAACCTTGCTGTTTAAGCAGAATAGGATAATACACCTTTATGGCTATTTTAAATGAGCTAGCATTTGAATCTTTGATTCAAATGAGTTCATCCCTTTTTGTTTCAGCTTGCATTAGGCCAACACACATCCATATTGCCATGTCATAGCATGCATCATATTGTTGCATATTGCCATGTGTGTTTATTTTCGGTATGTCTTTCGTGATAGGTTACGCCTCAGGATAATCCGAATATCCGTCGAAGGCGATATCCTACCACCACTCCATCGAGCAAGCAACCCATTGATCATTCGATACAAACCCATGTTCTCGCTTACGCTCTTGTTTACTGCATTAAGACAACGCGATTCAAACTGTTGTGTGCTGCGGTAGTTGAACCCACTTCCTTTGCATGACTGTCATTGCCACGATAACTAGATGAAACCCACTAGTATGTGTAGGAGTTGATTGAGCCATGTTTGTGATTCCTACCATGCTATGCTTGCTATGCTTAGAGTTGTGTCAGTCGGCTCATCGGGATGATGAACTGGAGTGAAAGGTTGTGTCGGTTCGAGAGTGAAAGTGTTGAACACGTTTTGGTAAAGGTATTGATGAGAGGCCATGTAGGAGTACATGGTGGGTTGTTTCATTGAAGCCGTCCCTAAGAACTGAGTTCGTGTTTGTGATCCATGAAACAGTTACTACCACGCATTGGGCCCGAAACCAATGGACCCTCTCGGCTTCTTAACCACCCTTGTTCTCTGTCCGGGAGTTGCAAGTAGTTTTGGTGTTTGTAGCATCTTTGGGGGCCGCATGCACGCTGACCTTAGGGGTGGGTTGTGTTGCGGTAGGCACGTGGCCGGTGTACCGAGTGCCCGTTTGGTATCTCGGGAACCCTGCACACATCGTTCGGGGCTGTATGGGAAACCTCGGCGGACTCCTGCGGATGGAACCGAATAGGCGATAAACTGGACTAGGGACTTGAGTGTTTAGGTAGGCTGTGGCCGACACCCACGTTGGGCTTCCGCTTGAAGGTTGCAGTACATGTCGTGTAAGCGGCGGTAAGTGGTGAGAGCGTGTGTGAAGAAGTACACCCTGCTGGGGTTAATATGATCTATTGAATAGCCGTGTCCACGGAGAAGGACTTGGGTTACCTATATCGGTTCATAGACAAGTAAATGGATACTACTAAAAGCCTCAAGATAAGTGTGAGTACAGTGGATGGCCCTCTCGTGGGTTGAGAGAGGATCCACGGTGGAGTATTGTGATGGTGATTAGTGGACTCGTGTGCGACAAATGCTTTTCAAGTGGTGTCACGTGGGATAGCTTAGCCAAGAGTCAAAGCTGGCTTCTGCAAATAACTCCACCACCTTCTTGAGAATGTGCATGTATGATAGGATTACATTGTAAGACTTGATGAGTACCTCCGTACTCATGTTTGTAATTAATGTTTTCAGGGCGACAACACTGCCCCTCCGATGGGTTTTATGTAGACCTTGACATCGGCAGTGAACTAGCCACCGGTGGTGATCCAAGGCTTGTGAAGGGCCCTTTGTAGATAGAAGGGCTTGACAAGCTTTCTTTCTTTTTAGAGTCGTACTCGAGACTAGTTTGCTTCGCATGTGCTTGTATGTTTGTATGACTTGAGTGTTGGGTCATGTGACCCCTATCTGTATGGATATGTTATGTATGGCTCCTCGGGCCTCTTAAATAAAGTACTTTGAGTTGTAGAGTTTTGTTGTGATGCCTTGTTGTATGTACTCATATCGGGCATATTGCGTGTATGATTGAAATGCTTGGTATGAGTGGGATCCGACAAACTAGTTGTTTATCCTTGGCAGCCTCTCATATGGGGAAATGTAGTCTCGTGCTTCTAGCGATAGTAGTCCGCTTCAGCCGGTTCACGAGTCTGCTAGCCCAGACTACTGCTTGGACACTTGGTGGCGGCATGTGTTTCACCGTTCCTATATACGTCCTTTGGGGAAATGTCACGCGGTGATATTGAGTCCTGCCTAACCTGCTACAGCCGGGATACGAGTCTGTTAGCCCAGTGCTACAGCCGAATTCATCGTTGATGACCGACATGCTCGATGTGATTCATGTATGCTGTCCCCATGGGTTAGCGCGCTTTGGGTTCACGACTAGCCATGTCGGCCGGGTTCTTTGTCATGTGGATGCTAGCGACACTATCATATCGTGAGCCAAAAGGCGCAAACGGTCCCGGGCCATGGTAAGGCGACACCCGTGGGAATACCGTGCGTGAGGCCGCAAAGTGATATGAGGTGTTACCGGCAAGGTCGATGTGACTTGGAATCGGGGTCCTGACAACTGGGGGCTGCAGGAGAGGGGTCGGGAGCCGGACCCCTCGCCGCGCCGCACGGAGCAAGGCGTCCCCCGGAGGTAGGCCCTCTGCCGGGGAGGTGCTGAAAAGCCTACCCCCGGCAGAGGACCCGTGGTCGCCGAGGGCACCGCCGGTGTCTCCTTTGCCCCTTTGGTATCGTCATGGTTACCGGTCGCCCCCAATGGTGGTCGAGGGTGTTGCAAGGCGAGGCCCTCGTCTGGCGATATGAAGTAAGGCTCACGCCTGTGAAGCTCGCCGCCCGTGACACTCTCACGTAATAACGAGTGGGGCTGTACTCGCCTCGGAGTCTCAGGAGTGCCGCCCTCGGGCTTCGGGGGCTCCCTCCCACGTCCTAGTGGCAGCACTTAGCTCCACGCTGGTGAGAAGACTAGACTAGGTGCCGGACGCGGCCATTTGCTTTGAATCCGTTTTCTGTAGCATTGCCTTCTGGATTTGGATTTAGGTTGAAGTTGAATTTTCATTGATGCGCGCGGGGGGTGCCTTTTCTCGTTCAAGCGATTTCTTGTTATCCGGTCCTCACCTTATTTGGAGCTCACGCTCATTGCCTTCCCCTCTTGAGCCCCACGCAAGCGGGACTGGGCACGGCACACGTGTGCCGCGCGCGTGCCAACGCCACCACTGGTGCTCCCCTCTCACAAGACCCCCTCGGGTGGGTCGGCAGGCTCTTCAGGAGTCTCAGGAGCTCACCACCTCATGATCCAGCTCGGGACTCGCGCTGACTAAGGTAAGCTATGATGAAAAACTCGCCTCCGGACTTATGGTTTCGCGGAGACGCATACTCAATATGGCATAGGAGAATAAAAGCTGTGATTTTCTTACATGAGGGGCTCCCCCTCTCAAAATGCTCTTACAGTTTTTAGGGGCCACGCCCGAGTTATTGCATACAGGGTAAACAGCAGGATCAGCCGGATATGTCACTCGCCGCATCCCCCAAGTCATCTCCAGACGCACCACTGGCGTCGCTATCGCTGTCGTTAGCGTTGTCGTCACCTTCTCCAGCGCCGCCATCACCATCGTCAACCACGTCGCCTTCATCCGCCGCGACTACTACCCCGTCGTCCTCAGAAGCAAAGGCCTGGACCAATGCGTCCACGTTGTCCTCCACCCACCGCGCCAGGTCGCCTCGGATGGCCTGGGGCACGGGGCAATGGCAGCATGAAAATCAAAATCGGGGTAGGTGTTTTGGAGATGGCTGAAGACACGGGAGAACGTGCGCCTCAGGAGGCCGCAACTCCTCTCTTCAACAAGCTGGCGAGCCCTCTCAGAGCGATTCTCCAGGCGCGTCACCACGTCGGTGAAGAAGCGGAGGTGGCTGGCGTAGTCGGTCGAGCGGGGATGAGGGGCGTTCTCATCGCAAATGTGGCCCAAGGCAGAGTTGGTCTTGTTCCTGAGGGCCTCAAGCATGGGGCCGTGCACGCGCTCCATCGTCCGCCTCTGGAGCACTTGCTCCCTATTCTGCTGTGCGACGGACTCGGTGTTAGCGACCCGCTTCTGAAGAGAGAGCAACTCAGCGCGGACGGAGGGGAGATCCGCCTGCACCGTGACCAGGGCGGCTGCCGTGGCCTCCTCGCGCCTCTCCGCCTCAGCTAGCCTAGGCCTGAGGGCGGCGGCCCTGCCTGCAGCCTCCGTCTCCGCAAGCTTCAACTTCAGGTCATGCGTACCTTCAAGACCCGCGCGAGCCTCGGCTACCCGCCGATCAATCTCCTCCGGGCCTTGGCCTCACGTGCATTGACAGCGTCTTCCGCTTGGGCGACTTGGCGCTCCCTCGTCTCCAGTAGCTCGAGCTCAAGGCTGCGCTCCACAGCTTCCAGCGCCGATGCTTCCTCGAGCTTCCGGATCTCTTCCTCCTCAGCGGGTGCCTCCCTCATCGACGCAAGGGCGGCTTTGCGCGCCTCCACCTGCTGCTCCAGGGACGCACTCCAGGCCTGGAGCTCCCATGCGCGCTTCTCCGCAGCCTCGCGACGGTGGTCAGCCTCGCGAGCCTCCTCCAAAGCTCGAGAGCAAGCCTCATGAGAGACCTCGAGAGACGCCTCGGCCTTCACATTATCAAGATCGCGCTGATGGCGGCCAAGGTTGATAGCCACCTTTAGCTTACATCGTTCCTCCACCAGCTGAAGACCCTCAGCCTTGAGGCGTGTATCGACGTCCGCGAGTTCCCCACCAAGCCGGTTCATCGCGCCCATCGCCTCCTGGAAGAGCTTGTGACAAACGACTCTCCATTCGTGCTCGAACTCAAGCGCACGCCCCATCTCGTCCTCCACCACGGGGGCTGCGGGAGAGGACTGAAGTGGCGCGCCCCCTCTCAGCAGGGGGCTGGCGGCTGGCGTTGCACCAGACGCCAGCCCGGCCTCGCCAGGAGCCCGGACAAGACTGGGCCCGCTGCTCGAGGAGGAGCCCAAGACTGGAGCTGCCCAGTTGCCGTTCAAGACTAGAGGAGGAGCCCTCAACACGCTTGCTGAGCTCCAAGCAAGGCTGCGAATGAGGGACGACAAGGGCGCGTACTCAAGGCACATGGAGGCGAGCACGCCTCCCCAACCGACCCTGCTCCAGGGACGGCATTCAGGCTCGGGGCGCTCAAGGCCAGCCGGGGAGTCGAGAAGAGAGGAGGCCGCTTCTCGGGAGATGCAGCAGCCTTGGCAGAAGGGACCCTGAAGAGCCGACATCAGGGAGGAAAGCAGCACTCAAGAAATCACAAAGATACAGTACTTACTCATCGACGGCGATGTACTTCCTCCTCTTTAATGGCCCGAAGATACCACTGCCGCTGCTCAAATATCCCTTCCTCTTGCGGAGCTCCTCGAAGTCCACGCAGAGCCGACCGAAGCGCTGGACGTGGCGGCTGGCGCGGGGCGAGACCGGAGAAGCACTTGAAGGTACAGCTTCAGGGGCGCCGAGCAGAGGAGGGCAATTGGGCGCCACCTCACCGCGTCCTCCCAAGGTCTCGGAAACTTCGGCCTCGGGAGCCGCGCACTGCATCGCCTCCGCAACCGACACCCCAATGGAAGAATCATGAGCTCCCGAGGACGACGCCTCGGGAGCCCCAGGCGGCATCTGCACCTCAGCACTCAGGCCACCAGCCTCCGGCGGTATTCGCCCCCCTGCATCCACACTCAGGACGAGCTCGCTGCCAGCAGCAAAGAAGGCAACCACGTTGACGGGGTTCTCACGCGGCCCCACCATGCCGTCCGGGCTCAGCCCCCACTCGTCAAAGGAAGGCATGTGCTCCACAAATTCCTCCTTGTTCAAGCAGCGATACAGCAGGCAACTATTTCCAGGCATGTCGTCTGGCAATGGAACGCCCGTCAGGACCTCCTGAACCTTCTGCCGCATCTCAAGAGGGAGCCCGGAGTCTTGAAGCCTCATGTGGTCCCGGCTGTTGAGCAAGGCCCACATCGGGCGGGAATGGCGCTGAAGCGGAGCGACTCGGCGCCTGACGAATTCCTTCACAACCATAGGCGCAGTTACGCTACGGTCCTTCAACCTCCTCAGCCTGAGCCAGACGGGGACAAGACAGGGGCTCGCGAGCTTCTTGTTGCCCCAACTGGAGTTGGGAATGGTAGGCGCCGGCGGAGAATGGAGCAGAGGGCTGATCACTCCGGCATTGACAAATACCCACTGTGTCTGAAACTCGTTTGTGGATGGAGGAAGCTCGAAATCGATCCCCGTGCCTGCCGTCGCGGCCGCAGCCTGGAAGCTCACGCACCCCGAGCTTTGCTGGGGATCCATCAGGTGCAATGAGAAGAAGTGGCGAAGAAGGGCCACGGATGGGGCAATGCCCACCATGGCCTCACAAACAAAGGCGAAGGCGGCGAGAAGATTCATGGATTGGGGGTCAAGGTGCAGCGCGTCGATCTGGTAATGTTCAAGCACTGCGTTGAAAAAGGCGGAGAAAGGGGGGACCAGGCTGGCCCAAAGAGCATCGATGAAGATTGGGACCTCGGCGGCTGCCCGATCAATACGAGCACGAGACACAGGCCAAGCCACCGTCTTTCCCCACTCATTGAAACTAGAGGCGGGAATTCGGCGCACCTTGCCCATGGCCTCATCATTGAGCACCATGAGCGGCCAACCAGCAGGCTCGGCAATTTGGGCGCCTTTGGCAGAAGATAGAGGTTTCTTCCCCTTATCCGCTTGTTTCGGCGCCATGGCGATGGAGTGGGCAGAGCTCAGATCAGATTGGGAGAAGGAGCAGAGCCTAGGGGAAGCAGATGAATTGGGAAAGTATGGCGCGGGCGATAGAAGAATAACTGTGTAGGTTGCGGAGGCCGCATAGCCAGGCGGACTCCAAGGCAGCATGGGGAAGCGGAGATGCCCACGTCCAATCAACCCCCACGCATCGACCAAGGCCGTAGTCTATTGGGGCTCGCGGCACTCCGCACTTGACCTTTGGCTTCGCCTCCAAGCCAAGCCCGAGCGCGCCTTGGGCTCGGGGGCTACTGTCGGCGTTCTGGGAACGGGGGTCCCCAGACTTGCCTGCCTTCGGCCCATGGCGTGGCGCTGCGAGTGGGCCTGTACGGCCCATCTTCACCAAAAAGCACTCAACACCCTCGTGAGGGGCTGAGCCTCGTGAGGCGGACGACGCAAGACCTCTTCGGGAGCGACCTCACCAGGCAGGCTCACGAGGGGCGGGAGATCAAGGAAAGCTAAACCTCGCGAGGTTCTCATGACATGAGCCATGACGATCGAGACCAGACGGGCGCCAGCGTGAAGTGTCCTTGTTTCTTCTTTAGTGCTAAAGAGGAAAGCGCATGCGGAGTACCGAGGCGTCAAGCAAAGGTTTCCATATCAGTGCAACGAGACCAAGACCAGTAGGACGGCAAGACAGAGGTCACCATGGAGCCCAAGGCGGCGTCACTACAGGGCCTTTTGCAGGCAAAGACTGCTTTTGTCTGGATAAGCTGTACTAGCTGTCCCCTTTCAAATTGGCCATTGTTGGCTCCCTTCCCGCTCAGTATTTGGGGAGAGGACCAGGGCCTATATAAGTAGAACTAGCCACCACCATAGACGACTGATTTGGAGGCATCCCATCCGATCCTTAGCCACACACCCATCAAGCACAAGAGCACCTCAACCTCAGAAGGCTGTTCTTCCCCTTGTACTATTCATCCTTAGCACAAGAGGCAATCCACCACCACACACTGGAGTAGGGTATTACATCGCAACGGTGGCCCGAACCAGTGTAAATCTTGTGTCCCTTGTGTTGTCAATTCGTCGGGTTAGTCCGTGAGATCTTAGTGGAGCTAGGATGTGGATCGGTACGAGGACATCTTCATGCGTACCCCAGAGTTCGAACCTTAAGGGTTTTGCCGGAACCCGCGATCCGACAGGCGCCAGTGAGAGGCCGCGTCCGCTCTTCCCGGGCATGAATGCGGCACCGATTCTCTAGAGCGCGCTGACCGTTTCTGGCGGGAAGCGCGCGCGGGCGATGGAGGGGCTTTGGGTGGGCCAGGCTGGTCAAGAGCGGGCGTGGCAGCTGTCCCGACCGGACGCGCGGAAACGAGAGGATGCACTGACTCTCGCGGCTAAATCGTACAATACACACCATCTCTCTGTAGGAGTAGGTCGATGTGTCGCTCTCTCTAACGCACACACACGATGTTAAAACACACACACACACACACACACACACACACACACACGCACGCACACAGGTTCATAGAATAGGAATATCGATGCAGTGGGAAAGCCACAGAAGTGAGATAAATGGATGCGTACAAGAAGAGAGGAGGTGTGAATATTCCATCAAACCTGGACCGAGGTAGTAGTCCCTTCATCTAGGTGTTAAGTCATCTTCTTAAAATCAGATATTCCCAAAATGTTTAGGCGTCGTCCATTAACCGCATATCAATCCCCTCCTAGCCTCGTTCTTTGGCGGCGTTGTTACTTACTGCCTTGTTATCTCCTGAAACCCAATGCATTGAGCGCAACTACGCGTCGATCAGTCAAGGAATCAAAGTCGGCTTGCATGCGAGTTAATATGTGGCCCTGCATGGTAGCTAAAACGGCATCTCTTAATTGTTGTGATTAATTTTCGCATTTAGAGACAGAAATCAAGGCTTTGATTGGAGGAAGGACCAGTCAAGTTTCTCCTTCTCCTCCAATCTGCTTGCACCTTGGTCCCGCTGCACCTTCTAACATGACTTACACCTAGACGGAGGGAGTAGTACGAGATACGGTGGCACACTAACTTAGGTCGAATACAAGTGCCCAACATTATAGGATGGGAGCAAAGTGTACAAACTAAATAATTAAAATTGAATTTCTCGTCTAATTGACTGTCCCTGTATGCTGACGATGTTGTTCTTTTCAGCAAACCCACACGGCCGGATCTCTTGTTTGTCAAAGAAACACTTACCATCTTCGGAGTAGCATCTGGGCTTAAAGTGAATTTTTCCAAATCTGCGGCTATCATGATTCGAGCGAAGCCTGAGGACGAGGAGATTGTGAAGTCGGCGTTGCCCTAGAAGATTACCACCTTCCCATGCAAATATCTAGGATTGTAGCTAAGCATTTGGCAGCTGAAAAGATTGGAGTGGCAGCCGATGGTGGACGCTACACTTCACATCTTGCTGGGATGGCAAAGGGGTTTGGTGACTAGACCCGGCAGGCTGGTTCTTGTCAACCAAGTCATGAGAGCGTGGGCTACTCACCACCTCATGATTGCAGAGGCGCCAAAATGGGCTCTTGAAAGAGTGGACAAAGGCTGTCGGCTTTCTTTTCGGCCGGGACTGAGGAAGTTAAGGGAGGCAAATGTGTAGTATCTTGGGCGAGAGTGTGTAGGCCTAAGCACATGGGAGGACTTGGCGTCATTGATCTACACAAGCATGGCATTGCCCTTAGATTGAGATGGTAATGGCTTAGACACATGGATGCCTCCAGGCCGTGGCAAGGGCTCAGCTTGACCGCGGACAAACCGGTTGTTCAAGCTTTTGGAAGCTTGGTAAAATGGAAGGTTGGAGCCGGAGACAAAATTTTGTTTTGGAAAGATAGGTGGCTTCATGGCACAACCATCGCGGAAATTGCCCCTCTGGTTGCGATGCGCAAGTTGCTGACTTGTCCGCGATGCTTTGTGTATGCACTCTTGGATGAATGATGTGGTGGGTAACTTGTGCACGGAAGGGTTAACCCAGTTTATAGGCCTTTGGGAGATCTTAGAGGAGGTGCAACTGGATGCTCGGACCGAGGACAGCCCCATTTGGGCTTGGAATGCGTCAGGAACATACTCTGCATCATCTGCCTATAAGATGCTTTGTGAGGGGGGAGTTAGATTCCACTCCTTTGGAGCCATTTGGAAGTGTTGGCCACCTCTGGCGTGCAAAATTTTCATGTGGCTGGCTGTGCAATATCATTTATGGACATCGGACATAAGGGTTAGACACGGTCTGCAAGATCAAACATCCGAATGCTTCCTATGTGACCAAGAGGAGGACACGGTAGATCACATTCTGCAGCAATGTGTGTTCTCGAGGCAAGTGTGGTTTAGTTGCATTGCTAGGATGGGGTTGACGATGGAGATTTGCCCAACCAATGACTCAAGGTTGGTGCAATGGTGGTCGGATGCCAAAAAATGAATTCATAAGCAATCTCAGAAAGGTTTTGACACTTTCGTAATGCTTATCTGCTGGACGTTATGGAAGCAGAGGGACACGAGGGTGTTTGGATCGGGCCAGATCAAGAACGAGCAGGACATGGTGGACATGATCTTCGATGATCTGAGGACTTGAGCCACGGCAGGAGCGTTTGGAGATCAACGTATGTCAGAGTAGTAGAGTAGCGTGTGAGTGGAGTGGAGGCTCGGTAAGCTCGGCTTTGGCCTAACCTGTCGGCGTTCTGGGAATGGGGGTACCCAGACTTGCCTGCCTGCGGCCTGCGGCGTGGCTCAAGGGGTGGCCCAGTACGGCCAATCTTCGTCAGCACAAGCTCAAGACCCTCGCGAGGGGCCAAGCCTCGCGGGGCGGCCTCAGGCACGGCCTCGTCAGGCTGGCTCGCGAGGAGGCGGAGAGATCAAGGCGGGGTACCTCATGAGGTGCCCATGATGAAATCCATGACGACCAAGGGCGCCAGGCGGGCGCCAGCCCACGCAGTGTCCTCGTTTCCTCTTTGGTGCAAAGGAGGCAAGCGCAGGCTAAGAGCATCAAGCAAAGGCGACCATTTCGGTGCAACAAGACCAAGACCAACACAACGGCAGGAAGGAGGTCATCGTGGAGCCCAAGCCGGCGTCATCGTCAGAGCCTTTGGCAGGCGAGGACCGACTTTAGTCAGGATAAGTGTACTAGATGTTCCCCTTCAAAATGGCCAATTGTTGGCGCCCTTTCCGCTCAATATTTGGGAAGAGGCCCAGGACCTCTGCCTATAAATAGGACTATCCACCCACAGGGTAGAGAGAGATCGGTCGAGCTAGAGATCAATCTTGAATCCAGAGAGAGAGAAGCGACTGAACTCCCCTAGCAGTTCGTCGCACCGGCCAAGAACAGACCCTCGCGAGGTTGTTCTTCCTTGTACTGTTCATCATCAGCCCCTGAGGCAATCCACCACACCACACACTGGAGTAGGGTATTACACCACAATGGTGGCCCGAACCGATATAAACCTTGTGTCCCTTGTGTTGCTCTTTGTGTAGTTTAGATCCTTGCGAGGCGACGAGATGTAGGTAGGTTGGAGGTGAGATCTCCGCGTGCACCCCAGAGTTCGAACCTAGAGAGTCTGCCGGAACCCGAAATCCGACATTTGGCGCGCCCGGTAAGTGCACGGAATCCGCCTTCCTTGCCTGTTCTTGCCGCCCTCGCATCCATGTCGGGCCTTCGTCGGGCTGCGCGGCGCGGGCGCTCTCGCTACTCGCGTCGCCCAGACGGCCCCCATCGTTCCCCGTCGCCTATCGTTGACGCCGCCACCGGCTCGGCGGGGAACGAGCAGCAGGCGTTGTCCCAACATCCATCCGTGAGGCGAGACGGCCGCACCGCTACTCATTCGCTCGCCCCAGCTGGTTCTTCGTCCCGCGTGCTCCGCGCACCCATGGAGGCTCGAGCCGCGCTCATCGCAGCAAACGAGCTCCTGCGCTACCGCCCGTCACGCGGCGTCTCGAGGAGTGGCTCGACGCGTCGCCGAAGCTCGTCGGCGCGCGCTGGGGCTCCCCAGCGCCGTCCTTCTCACTGCACCGCTCGCCTGCGCTGGCGATAAACTCGGGGCGCCTCGGCCGCCTCCCCTCAAGCGCCTTGGCCCCAAGGCGCGTGGCCCCTGGGCGGAACCCACTCCGTCCGGCACCAGCGCAGCAAGAGCAGAGCTGCCAAGAGGTCCCTCGCCCCCAAGAAGCTGCCCGAGTGCTCCCTGCACCGGCCCGTCACGACCGCGCTCCTGCTCCAGCACGCCAAGACCCCGCGCTGCTCCCAGCGGCAGCGCACGGGGACCCGCAAGATCAAGCCCTCCGTCACCAAAGGCCTCCCGTGGCCACTGCAGGCTGCCGCGCCTTCACCACCGAGCTACGCAGCGTCGCATGGCCCGGCAAGTTCAAGCCAGACCTGCCTCCTCGCTACGACGGCACGGCCGACCCGCGGACTTCCTCCAGCTCTACGAGCTGGGCATCGAGGCCGCCAGCAGGGACGAGAAGGTCATGGCGAACTTGTTTCCCATGGCGCTCAGGGCGGTGCCGCACTGGCTCCTCGAACACGCTCTGGCACGATCTCCTCCTGGGACGAGGTGCGCACCCGCTTCATCGCCAACTTCCAAGGCACTCACGAGCGGCCTCCTGCCGTGACCGACATGCGCCGCATCAAACAGCAGCCAGGAGAGACCCTACAGAAGTACATCCAGCGCTTCAACAACGCACGCCTCAAGATTCCCAAGGTGACCGAGGAAGCCATCATCTCAGCCTTCTCCGACGGTGTACGTGACGTCAAGATGAAGGAGGAGCTGGCGATGCATGAAGACCTGTGCACATCCCTGGAGCTGTTCAACTTGGCGACCATGTGCGCCAGGGCTGAGGAAGGACGCCTTTCCCTCCTCGAGCTGCCGGCTGCCGACCCAGAAGAGAAGAAGCCTGTCGGTGTCAAAACCGGCGGATCTGGGGTAGGGGGTCCCGAACTGTGCGTCTAGGCGGATGGTAACAGGAGACAAGGGACACGATGTTTTTACCCAGGTTCGGGCCCTCTCGATGGAGGTAAAACCCTACTCCTGCTTGATTAATATTGATGATATGGGTAGTACAAGAGTAGATCTACCACGAGATCGGAGAGGCTAAACCTAGAAGCTAGCCTATGGTATGATTGTTCTTCGTCCCACGGACTAAAACCCTCCTGGTTTATATAGACACCGAATAAGGTTAGGGTTACACAGAGTCGGTTACAATGGTAGGAGATCTACATATCCGTGACGCAAGCTTGCCTTCCACGCCAAGGAAAGTCCCATCCGGACACGGACGAAGTCTTCAATCTTGTATCTTCATAGTCCAGAGTCCGACCAAAGGTTATAGTCCGGCTATCAGGACACCCCCTAATCCAGGACTCCCTCAGTAGCCCCTGAACCAGGCTTCAATGATGATGAGTCCGGCGCGCAATTTGTCTTCGGCATTGCAAGGCGGGTTCCTCCTCCGAATAGTTCATAGAAGATTTTGAACACAATGATAATGTCCGGCTCTGCAAAATAAGTTCCACATACCACCGTAGAGAGAATAATATTTATGTAAGTTCAATCTGCTGACGTATTCTGCAGCGTGACATCACACCACGGCCAAGCCTTCATTCGAATCGTTTTTACTGTCCCACCTCAGCGTGTTTAGCGAGGTGGTTTCCTTGGCACGTCTTGTCAAAGCAGAGATCGTGTCCCCTTATTCCGGGATTCTCATGAATACGGGCGTGGGTAACCCAACCGCGCCATTGATTACGGCGCTTGGGAGATAAGCGAGTTTTATCAGGCCGGTGGGGACGCATAGCTTTGTCCGTCCATATAAGGGGATAAGGATCCACTTTTTCACACACACCTTCTTCCTCCTTTGCTTATCCATTTCCGCACACTCGAGCTCCAGCGCCCAAGTACGCACATCCCACCTCAACCTTCTCCAACTATGTCCGGAGCGGGAGGCAAGTGGATGGCCTCCTCCGTCATGGATGGGCACATCAAAAACCTGCGGAAGGCCGGATACTTGTCCAGCGACATCTCACATAGGCTCCCAAACAAGGGGCAGCTCATCCCCACCCCCAAGCCCCATAAGAGGGTGGTGTTCCTCCCCACTTCCTCCGCAGACTAGGGTTTCCACTTCACCCATTCGTCCGGGGGCCCATGTTCTTCTATGGCCTAGATTTCCACGATCTGGCCCGGAATTTCATCCTCAACATCTCGGCGTTTATCGTCGTGTGTGAGGCCTTCCTCTGCATCCAGCCCCACTTCGGCTTATGGCCGATGACCTTCAATGTCAAGCCGAAGGTAGTGGGCGGCCGCCAAGCGGAGTGCGGAGGTGCCATGGTGGGCAAGATGGCCAACGTCCTATGGCTCGAGGGCTCCTATGTGGAGACCATAAATGGGTGGCAATCGGGGTGGTTCTACATCACCGAGCCGCGCGACTATCAATGGGCGGCGGCCCCCGAATTCTGATCTGGCTTCCCTACACGGCTCACCTCATGGAAAGAGACGGGCCTGACGTGGGGTAATTCGGAAGAGCTGACCGGACTCCAAACATGCGTCCGAAACCTGGTGGACAAGAATCTCAAGCTTGTCAACGTAATCCAGGTGATGCTCATCCGCCGGATTCTCCCATGCCAGCAACGGGCCTTCAACTTGTGGGAGTTTGATCCGCACTGACACCGAACCTTGAGCGGCTCTTGACACTCACGTATGAAGATGCACGGAAGGTCTTGTTCAAAGGCGCCAAGCTCCGCATCCGCCACCAAGATCGCTGATTCAGCTCGCTGACATCAAGCCAGCGAGGTAAGTTATTTTACCCTTTACGGGACTCTTTTTCATAGTTTGACTCTTTGCGGGATCTAAAACTCCTCACTTTCGACAAGACTGGCTGAAGACGCCGGACAGATTGATTGTCGGCTCCTTGCCGAAGACCAGCGGACGCCTTGATTGACGGACTGCTGGTTCCGGCACCTCACGTGGTGCGGAGAAGAAGGCCAAGAAGAAGGCCATGGGAACTCGAAGGAGTTCCGGTGCCAAATGTTGTCGGACTCATTGTCCGATGACTCGAGCAGACTCCCAAGACGAGGAGGAGGAAAGAGGCCTCTCCCCGGTGAGAGAGAAGAAAGGAAGGCCGCCCCAACTGGGTAGGCCGGAGGGTCCAAGAAGGGAAGGACCCTTCCTCCGGACTACACCGCCGATGCCGACGATGGCGAAGAGGGGTGGGCACCTAGGACCAAGCCCCTGGAGAAATCGTAAGTGCGGACACCAGAATAATTCATGGCGTTCCATTTGTCGCATAACATATTCTAATGCCAAGTATAACCGTGCAGCCCGCCCAAGGACGGGCTCGATGATTCGTTGAGCGGCTCCCTGGATTCATCGGAGGTGAATAGCACCTCACTTCCGACTGCCTCGCCTCCTCCCGCCGTGGATGACGCCGGGGTGGAGTCCCAAAAGGGGCCCAGCCAGGAGGAGGTGGCCCTGGAGGCGCCGCAAGGCGACCTCCCGGAACCCGGGCTCAAAGGGGATAAAACCCCAAAGGGCTTCATGTCCGGCCCTGCGCCGGACTCCGTACCGGAACCTTCAGTGGTTCCGGAGTCCGACAGGCGACCCCTTCGTAAGAAGGGCAAGACTGCGACGCCGGTGACCTCCGTCCAACCGGAGGCACCGGATGATTTGATGGAGGCGCTTAACGGCGCTCCCATCGACGAGGAACACCGCCATTATTATGGAGCGAGTGATCCGAGAAAGTTCAATCCGCCAAGAGCGGGCTGGTGAAGCTTGTGCCAGCCTTCTAACAAGGCTTTGAGGTATGTATTTAAGATATGTAAAAATATTACCGCATAGACAAGAGCCCCTGATGCTCAGTTTGGTGTTCGGAAAGAAATAGCTGAACCGAGGATCTAAAAAGATATACGCAGGAGTCTAACATAAGTATGTCAATATGGGAATGCAGGCTGTGCTGCTGACCTCTGCCAAGACCGACCATGGAGGTTGATGCATTAAAGCGAGCCTCGGCGGTCCGAGAACGAGCTCGGACTTGCCAAAAAGCAGCTCAAGGACAAGGAAGGTAAGTAATACCTTATGGGAGTATTTAAAAGATGTGTTTGCAAAAAATGACAGGAATAACATGAATATTGCAGGGGCCACGAATGAGGTGGCGACCCTGAAGGAAGCGGTGTCCAAGGCCGAAAGCAATGCGGCCGCGGAGCGCACCGAGCAAGAGAAGCAGGAGGCACGGGTGGCGGAGGTGCGGCAAGAGCTCCAGGCTCTTGTGGAAAAACATGAGAGTTTGGAGCGTGACTCAAAGACTCGAGAGTCCGAGCTCGCCTCGGCCCTTGAGAGCGCCAAGGCCGCTAAGGCCGAAGCCCAAAAAGCCCTCCAGGAGATTGAGGCGATGAAGAAGATAGCGGCGGGTAAGGCATTCTATATGCAAAGCAAGCATCTGAAAGTGAATTATCTCACATTTACCCGAATCCGAGCTCTCCAGAGCATTCGCAGATCTGCCCCTTGAATGTGGCTGATCTTTGCCGCATTCTACCGAGTCGAGGAGGAAGCTCGACGGAGAAGGTGTTCTGGTCTCAAGATCTTGAGGCGGACACCCAGTGCCCTTAAGCGCCAGTTGAAGCAGCTGGTCGAGCTCCATAAGGTGGCGGAACAGGCCATGAAAGGCCTCATAGTTGGTTGTGGCCTAAGGAAGCCATGCCACAGGAGCTACTTCGGGCTGGTGAGGCGGCTGGTGGGCCCCGTCCATGGGTTGAAGTCATCAAGTGCTCCGTCTGCATCGAAGGTGCCGTAGGGCCCTTGCCCTGCTAAGGTGCACTGGGCAAGATGGACGCCGAGAAGCTTGTGACAGACGGACCACCACCGAAGAAGGAGCATCGCAAGCTTGAAATGTATTATGAGGCGTCCCAAGGGTGCCTCGCCTTATAGCGGATGAATGCTCCAAAGATATAATTTTGAGTAGACTCAGCATTTGTTATCCTATGCGCTGAAAACTTGTTCATATCTGTGCAAGCAACACTTTTGAATTTAAAATATTACCTTCATGCGGTCGTTTATTAAATTTGAGAGATGGCGAGTCGTCGGCTTCACCCCCATGCCATGAGTGCTGGGGTGTTGGGATAAACTTGAGCGCTCTTGTTCCCATTCTTGGGTCCTTCGAGGAGGCTCAACGAAGCGAACAAGGCAACCAGACTATAATGCTTGAACACTCTCACTTAGCCATAGAATTCTCTAATTTTAAATTTCGGCGAAGCCCCTAGTATTCGGAAGACCGAGTTCGGGGCGCTATCCACGCCTTAGGCCGGACAATGCCGACTCCTCGCTCTAAGCAGCATAAATCTTTAGGGACTCGAAAACCTCTCGAACAGCGACCGGCTCTCGCCCTATCATGACGGTCAGTTTTAGCTTTCTCCACTAAGGTGCTTAACCCAGCTCAACCGGGGCACAATCGCAGTGGTTCTCCCAGTGCTACCTTAGCCGATATAACGGAACATAAGGTACCAAAACATGGGAGCCGGGCAAACCCAACTATTGACCCAAGACATGATTCGGAGCCGATGCATATAATGCTATAAGTTTGGGGTGCCGCACTTGTGAAAGTGTTCGAACTTATCACACCATGTTATGGGTTACTTAAGCCCCTGGTGTATTACCCGTACCAAAGTGTATGGTTGCACAATGTCATAAATGAACATATATATATATATATAGAAAAAAGGGAATTCAATAATAGGCAGAAGCTATATATTGTTTATTCAAAAGGGCTGCAGTAAGAGCAGAACGATACAAATAGTGCGATAAGCAAGGGACGGGACTTTTTAACATGTCTCCCTCCAGGGGTAATCCGCGGGATGGTGTGTAAAACAGATATATTGCTCGTAACAGAGACCACCTGGACACTCGACATAGCTTTCTGCTTCCCTGGCTGTTGCATCGTGTGTTCGGAGATTCTAATGCCGGACAGGGCTTCGTGAGAACGGAGTCCTGAAAGTAAAAAAGAAAGAAGAAAAGAATGACACAATCGGGAGCCCCTGGTGCGGTTGATCCGCATTCTGGGCATGCCGTTGTCGTGCCCCTTCCCCTATGCCCATGGTATTTCCAGAGCGTAATTATGTACGCGTAGTACTGGTTTCGCAATTTCGCGAGGGCTAGGGCTTGGGCCGCATTGCTATGCGTGCTCGGAACATGCCAGGCGGTCTTGTTGTAGGTTACTCCGGGCGCGCTTGACGGTGTCCGGGCGTTTAACAGCCGGACTCGAGAATTGCCTTAAGAGGCTGCTTTGTACTTCCGCCGCGAGAGCCGCCGTATGCTCCTTCGTCCGGAGAGAGCGTTCGGTGTTTCCATTGACCGTAATGACTCCTCGAGGACCTGACATCTTGAGCTTGAGATATGCGTAGTGCGGCACCGCATTGAACTTTGCAAATGCGGTCCGTCCGAAAGCGATGCATGATAGCCGCATGAACGGGACTATGTCGAAGATTAACTCCTCGCTTCGGAAGTTATCCGGGGATCCGAAGACCACTTCAAGTGTAACTGAGCCTATACAGTTGGCCTCTACACCTGGTATGACGCCTTTAAAGGTCGTCTTCGTGGGTTTAATCCTTGATGGGTCTATGCCCATTTTATGCACTATGTCCCGATAAAGCGAGTTCAGGCTGCTGCCGCCGTCCATTAGGACTCTAGTGAGATGAAATCTGTCAATGATTGGGTCTAGAACCATCGCGTCGAATCCGCCATGGCGGATGCTAGTGGGTGGTCCTTCGATCAAAAGTGATCGGGCGGGAAGACCAGGGTTGAACTTTGGGGCGACTGGCTCCATCGCATATCGCCACTTAGTGCACTTCCGCTCCCTTTTGGGTATGTGGGTTGCGATATCATGTTCACCGTCCGCACTTGCGGGGTAAGCCCTTTGTCCTCTATTGTTCGGTGGCGGGGCTCCTCCTCGTCATCGCTATGCAGCCCCTTGTCATTGTTTTCGGCGTTTAACTTGCTGCTGCTTGAACACCCAACAATCCCTGTTGGTGTGATTGGCTGGCTTTTCGAAGTGCCATGTATCCGCACGAGCGATCGAGTATTCGGTCCAAATTGGACGGGCCCGAGTATTTCTTTTAAATGGCTTTTTTCACGACCGGGTTTAGAGCCTCTGAATCCGGCATTGACTACCGTATCCTCGTGATTATCGCTGTTGTCGCGGCGCTTGTGCTTGTTGCGACCACGACCTGCCACCGTTGTCCTTGGTATCCGAATTACGAGGGCTCTTGGTCATGTTGTTACTACTGAGCTAGCCAGCTGTCCTCTCCCGCATAAAAGCGGGTCATGAGTGTTGTGAGGGCTGCCATGGATTTGGCTTTTCCTGTCCTAGGTGTCGGGCAAGCCACTCGTCATGGATGTTGTGTTTGAAGGCTGCAAGGGCCTCGGCATCCGGACAATCGGCGATTTGATTTTTCTTGGTTAGGAACCGTGTCCAGAATTGTCCGCCGATTCCTCTGGCTGCTGAATTATGTGGCTGAGGTCATCGGCGCTCGGTGGTCGCATTATATGTGCCCTGAAATTGTCAAGAGGAATGTGGCTTCGTGTCTTCCCAACAACCAATTGACTCTGCTGGCAAGCTGTTAAGCCAATGTCGGGCTGGTCCTTTGCTTGAGTGGGATGTATTTGATGGCGTAGATCATCACCATGGGCCATGTGGATGTGAAGGAGATAGTCCTCGATCCAAACCGCAGGATCTGTTGTGCCATTGTATGATTCAATGTTTACGGGTTTGAAACCCTCAGGGATTTGATGATCCATCACTTCATATGTGAAGCATAGTGGGTGTGAGGCGCCTCTGTATTGGGCTATATCACAACGCAACTCAAATGAGCTCGTCTCATCGTGTTCGCCCGGCCGAGTTGTTATATCCGGCGTGACGGTTATAAATCACGTGTCGTCGTAGGCGACGCGATCCGTAGATCGATCTTATTTGCCTTGCCTTGTCCTCCAATATATCTCGCAGGTCTGGCGCATTTCCCCGCACCTTTGTATTTTTTGAGCGGCGACGGGGTGCGGCTTGAGTTGAGGGCCGAGAGGCCTCTCTGTCGCGGCCACGAGGTGGCCGGTCAGCCATATCATGCACTGGTGATGTAGGTTTGGGTGCTTCCTCCTCTAATCGGGGTAGCAGCCTGCGCCTTGGTAGTTCTTGGGGGCGCCGAGTTCATACTCTTCGGCCGCAAGGACTTCAGTCCATCTGTCAGCTAGCAAGTCTTGGTCAGCTCTAAGCTGTTGCTGCTTTTTCTTGAGGCTGCTTGCCGTGGCCATGAGCCTGCGTTTGAAACGCTCTTGTTCGACGGGATCCTCGGGCACGACAAATTCGTCATCGTCGAGGCTTGCCTCATCTTCGGAGCGAGGCATGTAATTATCGTTCTCTACCTCTTTTTCTACCGCTCTCTCATGAGGGCTGGCTTCTCCATCCTCCTGCGCTGAATCTTGCTGGAGGGGGTTGTCTTCGACACTGTCCGGGGTGTTATTATCTCCCGTGCTGAAATCACCGTTTTTGCTGTGGCGGGATTTAGAGCGGCGCCGCTGGCGCCAGCGCTTAGGCTGTTTCTTGGAGGTGTCATCCTCCGTTGTTCCATCGCCATTCCCGTCTTTTGGGTTGTCCACCATGTATATGTCGTATGACGAGGTGGCCTTCCAGTGCCCTGTGGGCGCTGGTTCTTGGTCGTCTCCTGCATCGTCGTCCATACCGTCGATGTCTTCGGAGTCGAAGTCGAGCATGTTGGTTAAACCATCGACAGTGGCTACGAAGTGGGTGGTGGGTGGGCTTTGATTTTCTTCATCGTCCGCATCCCAGCCTTCCTGCCATAATCCGGCCAGGGCTCTCTTGATAAAGAGAGAGACTTTAGTGAATTCAGAATATCGCCAAAGGGCGAGTGCTGAAAGATGTCCGCGGCAGTGAATTCCATGATCGGTGCCAAATCGGATTTGATTGGTAGGGGCGCGGAAGGCTCGGAGTCAGGAGAGGAGTCCGGCATCTTGGAGTTACGAGCTTCGCAAAGGACGGGGTAGGTGTACGACTCAATCGCCGTAGAGATTGCAGCCCCCAAGGCGGTGTCCAGCCACCCATCCTCGATCGGCGCGGTCGGCTCCGAGCTAAAGGTCGAAGCGGACTCAGGTGCGGCCTCCAGGACACTGTTCGGCGGCAGAGCTAGATCATGCCCCTCGTGACAGTGCGGCGCGCTTGGCTGTGGCTCGAACCCGTCGAAGATCAAGTCTCCGCGGGTGTCAGCCGTGTAGTTCAAACTTCCAAATCTGACCTGATGGCTGTGGGGCGTAGCTTCAATCTGCTCCAGATGGCTGCGAATTGGCTGCGGTGCAAAGCCGCCGAATCGAAGATCTGTCAGGGAGAAATGTCTCGCCTCGGAGCGCATCATTGTTGATGATCGGAGGAGCCATCGGGCCTAAAGATGACGACACGAGGAACTCTCAATGAAAGCACCAATGTCGGTGTCAAAACCGCGGATCTCGGTAGGGGGTCCCGAACTGTTCGTCTAGGCGGATGGTAACAGGAGACAAGGGACACGATGTTTTACCCAGGTTGGGCCCTCTCGATGGAGGTAAAACCCTACTCCTGCTTGACTAATATTGATGATATGGGTAGTACAAGAGTAGATCTACCACGAGATCGTGAGAGGCTAAACCACGGAAGCTAGCCTATGGTATGATTGTTCTTCGCCCTCTGAGACTAAAACCCTCCGATTTATATAGACACCGAATAGGGTTAGGGTTACACAGAGTCAGTTACAATGGTAGGAGATCTACATATCCGTATCGCCAAGCTTGCCTTCCACGCCAAGGAAAGTCCCATCCGGACACGGGACGAAGTCTTCAATCTTGTATCTTCATAGTCCAGGAGTCTGGCCAAAGGTTATAGTCCGGCTATCCGGACACCCCCTAATCCAGGACTCCCTCAAAGCCCAAGGTCAAGGACATGAAGCGCAAGGGGGCTGCCGTGCTCACGGCACAACCAAACACCAAGCGGGGCAGGGATCAGCCCGAGTCTTCCAAGGGCAGCCGGTACTACGTGTACCACGACCTCCACACCCACAACACCATGGAATGCCAAGAGCTCAGGGCCGTGCAAGAAGGGCGAATCGGTCCACGCCCCGACCGCAGTGATCGAGGCTACGGCCGAGGAGGAGGAAAAAGCGCAGGACGTTGGGAAGACTGTGGCCCTCGCCAAGGGTGGCGTGACCGACCTCGCGAGAATCGTTGGCGGGATCAGCCTCGCGAGGGAGGTTGGAGGGACCCGCCTCGAGAGGGAGGCTGGAGGGATCAGCCTCGCGAGGATCGCCCACAAGGCAACGCAGGCCTCCCTCCTCTGCCACCGCAGCCAACGAGAAATGAAGACCATCATCAGACGAGGGGCTGGGGCTTCAGAGAGCAGCAATCGCTTGCATCCCGGGCGGAGCTCAAGCCCCAGCCTCTCAGCAAGATCTTCAAGCAGTTCGCCCTGCCAAGTGAATGCAGTCCTCTCCAAGCTCGAAGCCCGCGCGCCTCTCGGTGGTCAGCATGCGCCATCACATTCAGCTCGGCTGGTCAGCTCAAGTGCGCAGCCACCACGGTGAGTCCTCCCGATGCTTTGTTCCCCAATCATCAAGAACGCAAGTCACCAGACCTCATCGATGGCGGAGCGGGGCTCAATGTCATGTCCGTCGAGACATTCAACAATCTCCAAGTGTCCTACAATCAGCTTCAGCCAACCAAGCCTTTCTCCGGAGTCACTGATGGCTCCACAGTTCCGATAGGGCAGGTCCGCCTCCCTGTCACCTTCGGGGCGCGCGACAACTACCGCACCGAGCTCATTGACTTCGACGTCGCCCACATTCTCCTGCCATACAATGCCATCCTCGGGTACCCAGCTCTGGCCAAATTCATGGTCGTAACTCATCACGGCTACAATGTCCTCAAGATGCCAGGAAGCGGTGGAGTCATCACGGTGCCTTGTGAAGAGAGAGACGTGTGTTCCACGGGCGTGCTTTTCAAGCTGCGTCAATTGAAGACCCAGATCACAGGAGCGGAAGGCTCCCCGAGGCTGCTCCTAAGAAGAAGAAGACATCGCCTGGCCCGACCCCTCGGGAGGCAGGCCCCTCAGGGTTCGCGCTGCTCAGGGGCACCTCCTTCTGTCAGATAGGAAGGCGCTCGGCGCCCTCCTCGAGCAAGGCTCGGGGGCTCTCTCCTGGAGGGCCACCGACTTTGCTAAGATCACGAGGGAGGCGCTCGGGCACCACTTGGAGGCGTGTTTCAGAGCATGTTTCCCTAAGGAAGGAGCGAGGCAAGGAGGGCCAAACCCTGAGGAGTTCGTCAGCAAGATCATTCAGGAGCTGCAGGAGTCAAGAGTCATGAGTGGCAGCCGCCGCTTACCCGCCGTAGCTCCCCATCCAGGTGAGGATGGTGGGCTGCGCGTCTGCATCGACATACCAGGGCTCAACCGAGCCGCCTCTCAGGAGCGCCTCTGGCCCTCACGCGTGGGGCGCTATGAAGGTCCATGTAACGCCCCGGATTCGATGCGCCAGGTGTCTGCCAGTTATTCGCCGTCGTTGCCATGTCATGTGCTTGCGTGTTGCACTTTGCCATGTCATCATATGCATTTCATATCATGTCATCATGTGCATTTCATTTTGCATACGTGTTCGTCTCATGCATCCGAGCATTTTCCCCGTTGTCCGTTTTGCAATCCGGCACTCCTATGTCCCCCGGCGCCCCCTTTTACCTCTTTTCGTGTGCGGGTGTTAAACTTTCTCGGAATGGACCGAGGTTTTTCAAGCGGCCTTGGTATACCACCGGTAGACCGCCTGTCAAGTTTCGTGCCATTTGGAGGTCGTTTGATACTCCAACGGTTAACCGGGTAACCGTAAAGCCCCTTCTCTTTGCAGCCCAACACCCTTCCAAAGTGGCCCAAAACCCAACAAACTCCCCTCCATGCTCTCGGTCGTTCGATCACGATCGCGTGGCAAAACCTCCTCATTTGGACTCTCCTAGCTCCTCTCGCCTATATAAACACCTCCCCTCCAAATTCGCGGTCAAATCTTCAAACCCTAGACTTCTCCTCTCCGCCACGGACGCGTCCAGCCTCAGCCGGACGCGTCCGCTACCGCCGGCGCAGCTAATCGTGGCTTGCCACGTGGCCTCCGCCGCCCCCAGCGCCGCCGCCCCTGGAGCCCATCAAGGCCCTCACAGCCAGTCGGTCGGTCGCCGCCGCCGCCGCCTGCCGCCGCCGAAGCCGCCCGCGCCCGGCGCTTCGCCGCCGCCGCCCGGCCGCCGCGCCGCCGGCGTCCGTCGCCGGTGGTTGTCGCGCCGCCCGGCTGCTGCCGCCGCCGGGCGTCCTGTCGCCCGGTGGCCGTCGCGCCGCCCGGCTGCCCCGCCGCCGCCGCCGGCAGCGGCCCCGCCTCGCCCGCCTCCGCCTTCTACCTCGCTGACCCCAGATCCGGCCTCCCTGGCACCGGATCCGCCTCGCCGGCGACCTCCCCGACCTCCGGCGTCCTCCTCCACGCACATCTCCGGCTGCCGCAGCCCGCAACCCCGGCGAACCTCGAAATCCGTGCCACCGTTGACTTCTCCCGGAGGTGAGAATTCTGCCAAGTCCCCGTGCCTGCAGTAATTTTCATGCCATGTTCATGCCATCATATCTCTGCATCCGTAGCTCCGTTTCGTGCGTGTAATATGTCAAATTGTTCGCCTCGTCGAGTACATCATTTCGTCTCATTGCATCATTTTCATTCGAGCTCATATTGATGCCCGAAATGCTGTTAGAAGAGGGCTATGTGATGTTAGTTTCAGATTCTTATCAGAACATGCACTTTTGTCATTTTTGCCATGATTGATGTGTGCATCCTATGAACTTGAGTCCTACAGGTGTTTTGTACTATGCCATGCCATCTTTACAGGGGTGTATGCCATGTATTTTTGTGATCTCTGTGGTGACTAGCACAAGCATGCAAAATAGGCTTCATGATGTTGCTGATTTCAGCCCCTATTCTGCTGATATTTTTATGCCATGTAAACTTGATGCTACCGAGAGATCCATGCTTATTTTGAGATACTTCAGTAAGGGTGTTTTGAACATATGGTCATTCTCTATCCATCCATGCCCTTTTTTGCAATTATGGAGTGCCATAGCTTGAGCCAATCGAGCTCTACGTTTGCTATAAAATGTTTCCTGGCAGATTGTTTACATGTTAATTCAATTTTGCCAAGGTTGTTGTTAGTGATCCATGCACCCTATGAACTTGATCTTTCCATGCTTAGCTTCATAAACATGTCTTCTTACTGTTGGTTGCCTTGCCATGCCATGTATTGCTCTGTGGTGAGTGTTTCAAGCTCACCAACATGCCTACTTATTGTTGTTCATGCCATGTATGAATCTGTAATATAACTTGCCATGTTTACATGGGTGCCATCTTATCTTCTAATCCTTTATGGCTCATGGTCAGTAAGGGACTCTTGTTCTATGAATTTAGTAGATTCATGCCATGCCTTTGTTTGCCATGTTAAGTTCCTGTAGCATGTTGTTTGATAACTCTAAACATTGCAACCTGATGTTATTTCTGCTAAAGTCTGAAACTGTTATTATTTGCAATCTTGCCATGGGTGTTTGAGCATGTTCTAGTGATTTCTGGAGATAGCTCAGTGTTCATATTTTGTCATGCTTTACCTGTACATCATGCCCGTGCCTTTTGTTTTCTTGTTAATATGCTGTAGCATAGTGTTTTGATGCTTGCAATATGCCTAGTTTCTGTTTTAGGCGGATTGTTGTCATGACTTGTATTGTGTGTATGTGTTGCACCGTTACTCCGTTTTGAGTGTGCTTTACATGAAACTTGCTTGATTTTGCATGTAGTTTCATATTATCATGTTGCATCCATGTTTTGAGGAGTTTGCTTGATATTTGTATGCATTTTGCATCAATGCCATGTTTATCTTGTTTTGCTCATATCTTCTAGGCCGTAGCTCCGAATCTAATGAACTTTATATGTAACTTGACTAGAATTTCGTATAGATCATCTTGGTGCATCTTAACTTACTGTTTAACAACTTGACTATAAGGTTTATTCAGATCTGGACCAATTTCGAAATTTGCATATGAGGACTTACCGGAATTGTTCTATGTTGTTTCCGGCCTCATTTAAACTTGCTTTGATGTGTTGCTCTTGTATGCATCATCTCTTGCCATGAGTAGCCTCATCTAGATTTGTCATGCATCATGTTTGTTGTGCATCTTGTCATGTTCATGTGTGGTGTGTTTACCTTGTTGTGTGCTTCTTCTTGTTAGTTCCTGTTTTGCTATGATCGTGAGGATTCGCTCGCTCACGCTTGGTTCGGCTTCATCCGCTTGTCTTCTTCATGGACTCGTTCTTCTTCCTTGCGGGATTTCAGGCAAGATGACCGCTACCCTGGATCTCACTTCTATCATTGCTATGCTAGTTGCTTCGTTCTATCGCTATGCTGCGCTACCTATTACCTGTCTATCAAGCCATCCCAAATTGCCATGTCAGCCTCTAACCTTTGACACCTTTCCTATGCAAAATGTTGTTTGGCTATGTTACCGCTTTGCTCAACCCCTCTTATAGCGTTGTTAGTTGCAGGTGAAGATGAAGTTTGTTCCTTGTTGGAACATGGAGATGTTGTTCCTTGTTGGAACATGTTTACTTGTTGGGATATCACAATATATCTTATATTATTAATGCATCTATATACTTGGTAAAGGGTGGAAGGCTCGGCCTTATGCCTGGTGTTTTGTTCCACTCTTGCCGCCTAGTTTCCGTCATATCGGTATTATGTTCCCGGATTTTGCGTCCCTAACGCGGTTGGGTGATTTATGGGACCCCTTGACAGTTCGCTTTGAATAAGACTCCTCCAAAGAAGGCCCAACATTGGTTTTACCATTTGCCTCACCACCACCTACATTTCCCATGGGAGTAATTAACCCAAGGGTCATCTTTATTTAGCCCCCGGCCAATGCTTGTCTAAGTGTTGGCCCGAACCGAGTAGATCTGCGGGGCCCCTCGGGAAACTCGAGGTTTGGTTTTACTCAGAGGATGACTCATCCGGTGTTGCCCTCGAGAACGAGATATGTGCAGCTCCTATCGGGATTGTCGGCGATCGGGCGGCTTTGCTGGTCTTGTTTTATTGCTGTCGAAATGTCTTGTAGCCGGATTCCGAGACTGATCGGGTCTTCCGGGAGAAGGAATATCCTTCGTTGATCGCGAGAGCTTATCATGGGCTTGTTGGGACACCCTGCAGGTATAAAATTTCGAGAGCCGTGCCCGCGGTTATGTGGCGATGGGAATTTGTTAATATCCGTTGTTGTAAACTTGAAGCAAACTCTTCTAAAATACACCAACCGTAAAGCGTAACCATGAGTGTCTCTTTTCGGGTTGATCGAGAGGAGAACACGGTTTCTGGGTTATGTCTGACGTAAGTAGGAGTTCAGGATCACTTCTTGATCATTACTAGTTGACGACCGTTCCTTTGTTTCTCTTCTCGCTCTCATTTGCGTATGTTAGCCACCATATATGCTTAGTCGCTGCTGCAACCTCACCACTTTACCTCTGCCTTACCCATTAAGCTTTGCTAGTCTTGATACCCATGGTAATGGGATTGCTGAGTCCTCGTGGCTCACAGATTACTACACCAACAGTTGCAGGTACAGGTTTGCGATGATCATGACGTGAGAGCGATGTTTGCTTGTTTGGAGTTCTTCTTCTGCTTCTTCTTCGATCAGGGGATAGGTTCCAGGTCGGCAGCCTGGGCTCGCACGGTAGATGTCATTTGAGCTTCTGTTTATGTTTCATCCGTAGTCGGATGTTGATCTTGTATATAATGTTGTTGTACTCATGTGGCATTGTATGCCTCTTGTATGTATCCCCATCTATTATGTAATGTTGATGTAATGATATCCACCTTGCAAAAGCGTTTCAATATGCGGGTCTATCCTTGGTGGGACCTTCGAGTTCCTTTTGGATAGGGTCGCATATTGGGCGTGATAAGTTGGTATCAGAGCCTCGACCCACCCCAGGAGCCCCCCTTGATTGATCGTGTAGTTTGGCCGTTGTTGAGTCTAGAAAAAAACTGTTTTCGGAGTCTAGTTATATCGGAGAGTAGGAATTCGTTTTACTCCTCTGCCCCTTCGTCGCTCTGGTGAGGAATCTTGACGTAGGTGTTTTGAATTACTCCTCTTCCCCTTCAAATTTTCTTTAGGTTCACGCAGTTGGTTTTCTGATCGTGGGTTCTCATCTCTTTTCATTCGGCGCATTTCTCTTCGAGTGGATTCGACCCTCGTTGTCTTTTACAAGATCAGTCGTCAGTTCTTTCTCTCTCGTTGTTGTTTTCCTGTCCGAAGTTATCCTTGTTTTTTTTTCCCGCCCGCCCACCCTTCTTCTTCTCGAAACCGGAGTCCGTAATCGAGTATCCATCCTACTCGTGTGAAGTCATTGCTTTCTTTCCTCTATGATTTCAACCGGTGTTTCCTCTTGAACTCATTCGTTGTTTCCCCTCCCGAGTTGACTTTGTTTTTTCCTGCCCACCCACCCCTTTTTCTTCCCGGAGTATGAATCTCTCTCGACCAGCTATTCCATTCGTGTGGAGCCTCTTCAGTCTTCCCTCAATTATTTCAACCGGTGAATTCTCGTCTCGTTCGTCATTCTTCATCTCTTTCTTTTCCAGTGGATTCAATTCAAGTTTTTCGTTGTCGATCGTATTCTTTCCCTCAGCTCAAATATTTCCCTTTGCTCGTTCGTCCCTCGCCAGTTTATCCTTCCAGAGTGTGAAAGACATCTCAAGAGATTCGTCTGTGTTCGAATTAATTCGAGGTTGTCACCTCATTCAAATATTTCAATTGTTCCGATGCATCATCTATCTGTTCAACATCCCTTTCCAACGGTGTTTTCTTTTAGTGGGCCCTAACCCACAGGTCTTTTCCCAGGATCTTACCTGACTCTTCTAATTATTCCGGAGTTATTCTCAAGTTCTTTTTTTGAAGTTTGACGTAAGAATGAATTTCATCAGTCAGACGCCTTCCCAAGTTCTCTTTCAAATTCTATTCATTATTGGCTCAACCTCTTCGCTTTTCATTCTACCGGAGTATCTCAACAATTTTGGTGGTGTTTATCGTCGTCCTTGAAGACCGAAGTAGAGTTTCTCTTAAATCTTGTCCGTTCCCCCGGAGATTCATGGTGCTAGCTCGATGTTATCCTATCTAATTGTTTCGAGTCATGCAAATTCTTTTCATCCATCCGGAGTATTTCAGGAGTTACTTTCCGTCTCAATCATCCGGAGGCCATCTTTTCGGAAGATTTCTTCGTTCCAAGTTTTCAAAGTTGTTCTCCAATTATTCTATATCCGTGCCCCTTCGTTCATCTCAATATTCTCCCGATGCTTCGTTCAAGTGTTCTTTAATCAGCTCATGATATTTTTGTTCTTTTGCATCTAAATCCCCTCTAGCTTATTGGTTCTTCTAACTCTTCCCGGTGATTCATTCTCTTTCGTCAGTCATTTCCGAATTCTAACGATGGTTCATTCAAGATTCTTTTCCTTGATTATCATTTTTATTCATTCGTTCTTTTCAATCTTACCGGTGGTTCATGAAGACTTTCTCAAGTTCTGAGCTATCCCTTCTCAATCCTTTTTTCAAGAAGAATAAGTAGTATGCAAAATCCATTGCTTCTCATCAATTTAATTGGTGGAGCATAAGCATAACATAATTCTTATTCTCATTTCATCGTGGTCAAGTTGATTAATTCTTTCTTCGGAGTTTGTTCTTGATGAATAAATTCTAGTTCCAAGTGTTTTCATCTTTTCTTTTCCGGAGTTCAAATGCCCTCGGCCATTTCGTCGGAACATCCATCTAAATCATCGCAACGCTCATCTTATTTTTTCTTCCTTCATTCTATCTCATCATCCTTTTGTTACCGGAGTTCTTCACGGTGGTTCTTCATGATTTAATTCATTCTTCAAGAGTTCATCTATGTTCTTTTGGAGGAGCTCAAGTATCTTTCTTCTTGCATATCAAAGTGCAATTAATTCTCCATATTCTTTTGAAATGGAGTTTTGCATTTCTTCGTTCTTCTCAGCTATCCAATCATTTTCGTTTGTGGTCGGTTATCACCTTATAATTTCGAGATGTTTTCCATAAGTCCACAACAATCTTATTCTTTCGTTGTTGATTTTCTCAACAACTTCAGTTCAAACCCTCCTTCTAAATTCTTTTCATTCCATTCTTCAATTCTTCCGGAGGCATTGTGTTGTTCATCTCGTCAAGTTTCATCCCATCTTGTGAAGTTCATGTTCTATTCTTTCCTTGTTCAACCGGAGTGCTGCCTAAATCCTTTCAGTCCTAATCGTTTCTTATCTCGCTCTAACCAGAGTGGTTTCATAGTCTATCTGATTCCGTGAGATTTCGATTCTCGTCATTCTCGTCGTTCCTCTCTTCTTCTCGAGTGCTCTCGATTCTTTGCTTCTTCTCTTGAGTTATTGTTTCACCTCATCCCTTTTCCCTTCCGTCTCGGTCCTAAGATCTCGGGACGAGATCTCTTGTTAGTGGAGGAGTGTTGTAACGCCCCGGATTCGATGCGCCAGGTGTCTGCCACTTATTCGCCGTCGTTGCCATGTCATGTGCTTGCGTGTTGCACTTTGCCATGTCATCATATGCATTTCATATCATGTCATCATGTGCATTTCATTTTGCATACGTGTTCGTCTCATGCATCCGAGCATTTTCCCCGTTGTCCGTTTTGCAATCCGGCACTCCTATGTCCCCCGGCGCCCCCTTTTACCTATTTTTGTTGTGCGGGTGTTAAACTTTCTAGGAATGCACCGAGGTATGTCAAGCGGCCTTGGTATACCACTAGTACACCGCCTGTCAAGTTTCGTGCCATTTGGAGGTCGTTTGATACTCCAACGGTTAACCGGGTAATCGTAAAGCCCCTTCTCTTTGCAGCCCAACACCCTTCCAAAGTGGCCCAAAACCCAGCAAACTCCCCTCCATGCTCTCGGTCGTGCGATCACGATCGCGTGGCCAAAAACCGCTCCTCATTTGGACTCTCCTAGCTCCCTCTCGCCTATATAAACACCTCCCCTCCAAATTCGCGGTCAAACTTCGAAACCCTAGACTTCTCCTCTCCGCCGACGGCGCGTCCAGCTCAGCCGGACGCGTCAGCGCTCCAAGCCCAGAGCTAATCGTGGCTTGCCACGTGGCCTCCCGCCGCCGCCCGCCGCCGCCCCATGAGCCCATCAGGGCTCCAGAGCGAGCCGGTCGGTCGCCGCCGCCGCTTGCCGCCGCTTCGCCGAAGCCGCCGCGCCGCCGCCTTCGCCTCTGCCGCCCGCCGCCCTGGCGTCCGTCACCGGTGGTTGTCGCGCCGCCCGGCTGCCGCCGCCGCCGCCCGGCGCAAGGTTCGCCTCGCCGGCGTCCTCCCTCTACCTCGCCGGCCCCAGATCCGTCCTCCCCGGCACCGGATCCGCCTCGCCGGCGACCTCCCCGACCTCCGGCGTCCTCCTCCACGCACATCTCCGGCCGCCGCAGCCCGCAACCCCGGCGAACCTCGAAATCCGCGCCACGTTGACTTCTACCGGAGGTGAGAATTCTGCCAAGTCCCCGTGCCTGAAGTAATTTTCATGCCATGTTCATGCCATCATATCTCTGCATCCGTAGCTCCGTTTCGTGCGTGTAATATGTCAAATTGTTCGCCTCGTCGAGTACATCATTTCATCTCATTGCTTCATTTTCATTTGAGCTCATCTTGATGCCCGAAATGCTGTTAGAGGAGGGCTATGTGATGTTAGTTTCAAATTCTTATCAGAACATGCACTTTTGTCATTTTTGCCATGATTGATGTGTGCATCCTATGAACTTGAGTCCTACAGGTGTTTTGTACTATGCCATGCCATCTTTACAGGGGTGTATGCCATGTATTTTTGTGATCTCTGTGGTGACTAGCACAAGCATGCAAACCAGGCTTCATGATGTTGCTGATTTCAGCCCCTGTTCTGCTGATATTTTTATGCCATGTAAACTTGATGCTACCGAGAGATCCATGCTTATTTTGAGATACTTCAGTAAGGATGTTTTGAACATATGGTCATTCGCTATCCATCCGTGCCCTTGTTTGCAATTATGGAGTGCCATAGCTTGAGTCAATCGAGCTCTACTTTTGCTATAAAATGTTTCCTGGCAGATTGTTTACATGTTATTCAATTTTGCCAAGGTTGTTGTTAGTGATCCATGCACCCTATGAACTTGCTCTTGCCATGCTTAGCTTCATAAACATGTCTTCTTACTGTTGGTTTCCTTGCCATGCCATGTATTGCTCTATGGTGAGTGGTTCAAGCTCACCAACATGCCTACTTATTGTTGTTCCTGCCATGTATGAATCTGTAATATAACTTGCCATGTTTACATGGGTTCAATCTTATCTTCTCATCCTTTATGGCTCATGGTCAGTAAGGGACTCTTGTTCTATGCATTTATTAGATTCATGCCATGCCTTTGTTTGCCATGTTAAGTTCCTGTAGCATGTTGTTTGATAACTCTAAACATTGCAACCTGATGTTATTTCTGCTAAAGTCTGAAACTGTTATTATTTGAAATCTTGCCATGGGTGTTTGAGCATGTTATAATGATTTCTGGAGATAGCTCAGTGTTCATGTTTTGTCATTCTTTACCTGTACATCATGCCCATGGCTTTTTTTTTCTTGTTAAGATGTTGTAGCATAGTGTTTTGATGCTTGCAATATGCCTAGTTGTTGTTTTAGGCAGATTGTTGTCATGACTTATATTGTGTGTATGTGTTGCACCGTTACTCCGTTTTGAGTGTGCTTTACATGAATCTTGCTTGATTTTGCATGTAGTTTCATATTATCATGTTGCATCCATGTTTTGAGGAGTTTGCTTGATGTTTGTATGCATTTTGCATCAATGCCATGTTTATCTTGTTTTGCTCATATCTTCTAGGTCGTAGCTCCGAATCTAATGAACTTTATATGTAACTTGACTAGAATTTCGTGTAGATCATCTTGGTGCATCTAACTTGCTGTTTAACAACTTGAACATAAGGTTTATTCAGATCTGGACCAATTTCGAAATTTGCATATGAGGACTTACCGGAATTGTTCTATGTTGTTTCCGGCCTCATTTAAACTTGCTTTAATGTGTTGCTCTTGTATGCATCATCTCTTGCCATGAGTAGCCTCATCTAGATTTGTCATGCATCATGTTTGTTGTGCATCTTGTCATGTTCATGTGTGGTGTGTTTACCTTGTTGTGTGCTTCTTCTTGTTAGTTCCTGTTTCTTTGCGATCGTGAGGATTCGTTCGTCTACGCTTGGTTCGGCTTCATCCGTTCGTCTTCTTCATGGACTCGTTCTACTTCCTTGCGGGATTTCAGGAAAGATGACCGCTACCCTGGAACTCACTTCTATCATTGCTATGCTAGTTGCTTCGTTCTATCGCTATGCTGCGCTACCTATTACCTGTCTATCAAGCCATCCCAAATTGCCATGTCAGCCTCTAACCTTTGACACCTTTCCTATGCAAAACGTTGTTTGGCTATGTTACCGCTTTGCTCAACCCCTCTTATAGCGTTGTTAGTTGCAGGTGAAGATGAAGTTTGTTCCTTGTTGGAACATGGAGATGTTGTTCCTTGTTGGAACATGTTTACTTGTTGGGATATCACAATATATCTTATATTATTAATGCATCTATATACTTGGTAAAGGGTGGAAGGCTCGGCCTTATGCCTGGTGTTTTGTTCAACTCTTGCCGCCCTAGTTTCCGTCATATCGGTATTATGTTCCCGGATTTTGCGTCCATAACGCGGTTGGGTGATTTATGGGACCCCCTTGACAGTTCGCTTTGAATAAGACTCCTCCAGCAAGGACCAACATTGGTTTTACCATTTGCCTCACCACCACCTACATTTCCCATGGGAGTAATTAACCCAAGGGTCATCTTTATTTAGACCCCCGGCCATTGCTTGTCTAAGTGTTGCCCCGAACCGAGTAGATCATGGGCCCCCTGGGAAACTCGAGGTTTGGTTTTACTCAGAGGATGTCTCATCCGGTGTTGCCTCGAGAACGAGATATGTGCAGCTCCTATCGGGATTGTCGGCGATCGGGCGGCTTTGCTGGTCTTGTTTTATTGTTGTCGAAATGTCTTGTAGCCGGATTCCGAGACTCGACCGGTCTTCCCGGGAGAAGGAATATCCTTCGTTGATCGCGAGAGCTTATCATGGGCTTGTTGGGACACCCTGCAGGTATAAACTTTCGAGAGCCGTGCCCATGTTATGTGGCGATGGGAATTTGTTAATATCCTGTTGTAGTAAACTTGAAGCAAACTCTTCTAAAATACACCAACCGTGTGCGTAACCATGAGTGTCTCTTTTCGGGTTGATCGAGAGGAGAACACGGTTTCGGGTTATGTCGACGTAAGTAGGAGTTCAGGATCACTTCTTGATCATTACTAGTTGACGATCGTTCCTTTGTTTCTCTTCTCGCCTCATTTGCGTATGTTAGCCACCATATATGCTTAGTCGCTGCTGCAACCTCACCACTTTACCTCTCCTTTACCCATTAAGCTTTGCTAGTCTTGATACCCATGGTAATGGGATTGCTGAGTCCTCGTGGCTCTGATTACTACACCAACAGTTGCAGGTACAGGTTTGCGATGATCATGACGTGAGAGCGATGTTTGCTTGTTTGGAGTTCTTCTTCTGCTTCTTCTTCGATCAGGGGATAGGTTCCAGGTCGGCAGCATGGACTAGCAGGGTGGATGTCGTTTGAGCTTCTGTTTATGTTTCATCCGTAGTCGGATGTTGATCTTGTATATAATGTTGTTGTACTCATGTGGCATTGTATACCTCTTGTATGTATCCCCATCTATTATGTAATGTTGATGTAATGATATCCACCTTGCAAAAGCGTTTCAATATGCGGGTCTATCCTTGGTGGGACCTTCGAGTTCCTTTTGGATAGGGTCGCATATTGGGCGTGATAGTCCACCCCACGGCTACGTTCGCATGCCTTACGGCTTGCCGAACGCGGCTGCCACACGCCAGTGCCTCATGAGGAGCATCTTGGAGGCTCAAGTGGCCAGGCATTCCGCAGTCCTTGCGGAGATGGAGATGGTCCGCGAGGAGCCACCAGCGCCTCCGGAGCCTCCCGAGGCTCCTGGGCCTGGGGGCTCGTGAAGATCGGCTTCCGCAGCGCACGACGTCCGCTACTTCAGCATCCCTTCATCTTCAACATTATCAGGTGACATCCTTCGAGTTTCATTTTCAGCTAGGAGCGCCCCCAGGGCTGCATCATTCCCAGGCCGTGTGGGTCCATCCCTGCGGCATGTATCCCTTTTGATTCATGTTTCTAGTTTACTTTATTAGGGCGCCTCGGGCTGCATCATCCCCAAGCCACCGGGCGCACCCGGTGGCATGTATCCTCTTGGCGCTTATTCGGGTTGTGCGTTTGACCCATCATGATTGTTATTTGGTGCCTGTCCATGGCACCCCTCTTCCTTCATGTCGGCCGCTTGCACGTTAAAGGGGGGGTACCTGAGCATCGCGACTCATGGGCTCCTACTGGCTCTCTAGCCCTCACCCTCTGGCCTTGTCCACGGCATCGCGACCTGGCATACCAGCGACGGCTGAGCCCCGCTCGAGGGCCGGGACCCGAGGAAGTAGAGCGTCAACATCTAACCAAATTTGCATGAACACATCACAAGTTAAGGCCCAGTGCCAGGCGCAACCCGCCTTGAGGTAGGGCCCGGGAGTCCCGCGCTGGCTCACAGGTGCCCAGATACACCTCGTCAGGCCCTACCGTGCCAGCCACGTGTTAGGGCGGGCTGTACACGCCTGGGCTCCTCCCGAGGGGAGCCCCTCCCACGCACTGCTGGAAGCACCATGCTCGCGCTGGCCGACGACACCGCCGAGGAGCGGCTATGCCCGTACACATACGGAAGCGCTTATGTCGTGTTGGTGATAAACAAGCGAGGGTGGCCCCGGCCGCATCAACCTCGTGGAGCCCAGAGCTCAATGTCGGCCTCATCATAACGCCTCCCCTCGGGAGTGCCGCGAGGGGCTGGGCACGGGCTACGCCTGGTCATGCCCCAGACGACGCCACCCAGCCAGCCCCTCGGCCTGGTTCGTCGTGACGCCTCTCCCGAGCGGAGCCAAGGTACGAAGCCGCTTGAACGTCAAGGGGACTCCTGAGCATCGCGACTCAGAGCCTAACTGGTCACGTAGCCCTCACCCCTTAGTTCCGAAGGCTAACGGCAGCTTGAGGTATGCTGGGGCGGGCTCGCCGACGTAGAATGGTAAATTCACCCATACATCTCACCTCCCTACTTGTTGTTCGTGCGTCAAGGGGGACTCCTGAGCATCACGACTCAAGAGCCTAACTTGTCACGTAGCCCCTCACTCCTTGGTCCCGTCCTGGTTTCCGGTCGGGGCTAACGGCGGCTGAGGTATGCGCGGGGCCGGGCTCTGCCGACGTAGAACGTAAGCAAGTAGGAAGGAAAAGCGCAAATCTCAAGGAATTTAATAGCAAATATTACAGCCCATAACTATTTTCACAACGCCAAACACAAGTTTAAATGCCTGCACGAGGCATGATACATGTTGCAGGAGCTGAAAGCAGGACAGGAGCCACGAAAGAGTCACTTGTCGGCAGCACCGTCGCTGGCGACGGAGCTGCGCTGGGCGGGTTCGCCTCGTGAAGCCTCAGGATCGGCAGCGCCTCGCTTTGGCTTGGTGTCAAGGTCTGAACTCGCCACAGAGCCTCCGCTCGACCCTTCACGGCCTCAGCAACGACAGTGGCAAGCTCGCCGCTCACGGGCTCCAACAGGCTATCAAAGTCAACATTGGGGTCACGAAGGTAGACGTCGCTGAAGACGTGCATCAGCGCTGCAGAAGACAGGACACGCGCCTCGGCCTCAGCCGTGGGGCCGAGGCCAAGGGTGACATCTTCAAGGGCGCGGACTAGGAAGGGAAGCAGCTTGGCGAGGCCGTCCTCGGCGCCGGCCAGTGGGCTTTCCAGGCCGCTGTCATAAAGCGACCTTAGCAAGGAGCGAGCCTTCACCTCCAGCTTCGCGAAGGCCACGCGGTCCTCGGCCAGGACCAGCGCCTTAGCATCCAACTCGATCCTCTCCGCCTCCAACTCCTGCTCCAGCGCACCCAAGCGGCCATGGCGCTCATCAAGCTTGGCATCCCGGTCCATGGCGGCCGCCTCACGAGCCTTCATGTCTTCCTCCTTCTCTTGGCGGACGCGGGCCTCCTTGGCAAGCTGGTCGCGCAGGCCCTGCAGCTCGCTCTCCAGCGCCTTGCAGCGACCTCGGACATCGGCTACCTCCCCCAAGGCGGCGTCGCGAGCGGCCTTCGCCTCAAGGACGGCCTGCTTCTCCTCGTCGCAAGCCATCGCGGCCTGAACCAGCGCCTGCTCAAATTGAAGCATCAGAGCGAACCCAGCCTGAGGCCAGCTCCAAGCGTCCGGCCACCAAGCGAGGATCGGCGCCCAGAAGATCTTTCCGCAGCCGGTCCAGTTCAGCAGCAGCACGATCCAGGACAGTAGAAGGAGTCGGAGAAACGACAGCCATGGAGTAGTAGGAGGAGAGGATGGCAGCGAATCACAGCACCATGAGTCGGGACCTTCTCGCGCCTGACGATCGCGGGCGATGGCATCGTGCAAGGATACCTCGAGTCGCCGGGCCATGGGGGCTGAGCTCGCCCCAGCTAGCCCCGCCAGGCCTCGCGAGGATGACCGGGTAGGAGAGGCCCGCGTCTTGCCGTCCCCTTCTTCCGCGGATGGAGGTGCTGTCCCGGGCGAAGCCTCAGGAGCCCCCTTCAGCTTTTTCGCCGCAGGCGCCGGCCTAGCCAAGGAATACAGATATCAAACCTCAACGACGAAGCAAGAAGAAAAACGAGAATCAAGCACTTACTGGTCATCGCTCGCGGGCTCAAGCAACCTCCGGCCAAACTTGAAGCCCGAGAGCCGGCTGCTGGGATCAACCTCAAGAGGCTCGGGAGCAGGAGGCGCGTCTGCAGATCGCCTCGGAACCGGGGCAGACCCGCGGGGAACCAGCCCCATCCTGTCCTTCTTCGGGATCAGGGGCGAGCTCTCGCCACCTCGCTCATCGCCATCATCATCGTCGTCCAGCAAGAGGCAGAGAGCGCGGGACCTGCTCCGAGGAAGGGGCGCTCTCGACTCCCCGTCGGTCGCCTCGGAGTCGGGCCCCTCTCCCTGCTCCTTTTCTTCCTCCTCTTCGCTGGAGTCGCCGGAGGACACGTTCACCATCGCCAGGGCCGCAGAGTCCTCGGGAACCTCCGCGGGCACAGGCCCGTCCCCGTTGAAAGCGGGCATGGAGTCCACCACCTGCTCCCAATCATCTCGAAGGAACAGGGGCACAGAAGCGCCCTCCAGCCTCGCCACGCCTCCCCGACCAAAGATTGAGGACCGCGCCAGATCTTCGCCGGCCAAGACTACGGGCTCGGAGAGGCCTCCACAATGAAGCGAGTATTGCAAGCGGGGCCACCCGTGCTCCAGAACTCCCTCAGAGCGACGCCCGGTCAGCCTTCCGTCGCCATGTTGCCCGACCACAGGTTCAAGGCCCATCTTCTCCAAGATCGGCTTCGCTGGAATCCACGATTTCCGCGAGACCAAGCTGCCGATGGGCGTGGGCTGCTCCGTGGGCAGAATCAGCCGAGGATGGATGCGCCCAAGATCCACCATGACCCAGCTTGCTCTCAAGCCTTCAATCCTCTTCCCGGCTTCGAGATGGCGTTGGAGCTGCAGACGCGATAAAGCTCAAGACGCTGTGATGGGGCAGCTGGAGGCCCGGAGGTAGAAGTAGTGGCGCAGCAAGGCCACCGAGGGCTGCACCCGACATGAGCCTCATAATAGTAGGCGAAGATCGCCAGAGAAGAACAGAGTTGGGGTGGAGGTGCAGAGCTTGCAGTTTGTAATGGCGGAGGATGAAAAGAAGAGCTCGAAAAGGAGGCACCAGACCGGCGGCAATGGCGCCACGAAGAACGGATAGAAGGTGATTCCTTGGTCCTCGTGAAGGGCAGAGCCAGCCTTGTGCACCGCTGCCCCGTCGTTGCCTTGCGCCGTCATCATCCGGCGCGCCCGGGCAAGGCTCTTCTCCGACACGTTCGGGGAGTCCAAAGCGGGCGAGTACCAAGCTCCGGTCGGGGTCTGGCAAGGTGCCATACCATGCTAGGGCACGGGGTCGTAGTAGATCTGGGGATTTCGGAAGCAGGAAGGATAGGAGCGAGAAAGGGGATCTGGGCAATGACTGGAGAAGGAAAAGGAGGTAAAGCCTAGACGGGTACCGCTCTCTTGTCGGTTCGTGCAATTGCCAAGGCGTCGCTGGGAAGTGGAGACGCCCACGTCCAATCAACCGCCACGCGGTGCCCAAGGCCGCAGGCTGTTAGGGCCAGCGGCTCTTCGCACTTGCCCCTTCGCTTCTCTGCTAAGCCAAGTCCAGGCGCGCCTTGGGCCCGGGGGCTACTGTCGGCGTTCTAGGAACGGGGTACCAGACTTGCTCGCTCATGCCTGCGGCATGGCTCAAGGGGTGGCCCACTACGGCCCATCTTCACAAGACAAGCTCAAGACCTCGCGAGGGGCCAAGCCCTGGGCGGACGACAGAAGCTTCTCGTGCATGGCCTCGTCAGGTGGCTCATGAGGAGGCGAGAGATCAAGGCGGGTACCTCACGAGGTTCCCATGATGCAAGCCATGACGACCAAGGGCGCCAGGCGGGCGCCAGCCCGCGCAGTGTCCTCGTTTCCTCTTTGTGCAAAGGAGGCAAGCGCAGGCCAAGAGCCTCAAGCAAAGGCAACCATTTCGGTGCAACAAGACCAAGACCTATACAACGGCAGGAAGGAGGTCATCGTGGAGCCCAAGCCGGCGTCATCGTCAGAGCCTTTGGCAGGCGAGGACCGACTTTAGTCAGGATAAGGTGTACTAGATGTTCCCCTTCAAAATGGCCAATTGTTGGCGCCCTTTCCGCTCAATATTTGGGAAGAGGCCCAAGGCCTCTGCCTATAAATAGGACTAGCCACCCACAGGGTAGAGAGAGATCGGTCAAGCTAGAGATCAATCTTGAATCCAGAGAGAGAGAAGCGATGAATTCCCTAGCAGTCGTCAGACTGCCAAGAATGCACTCGCGAGGCTGTTCTTCCTTGTACTGTTCATCATCAGCCCCTAAGGCAATCCACCACACCACACACTGGAGTAGGGTATTACACCACAATGGTGGCCCGAACCAGTATAAACCTTGTGTCCCTTGTGTTGCTCTTTGTGTAGTTTAGATCCTTGCGAGGCGACGAGGTGTAGGTAGGTTGGAGGTGAGATCTCCGCGTGCACCCCAGAGTTCGAACCTAGAGGGTCTGCCGGTACCCGAAATCCGACATAACCGGCAAATTTGTAATCTCTTGTACATATTTTCTCCCTTCTATAAAGCTAAGGTACGCCTTTGGCGTACCCTCGAAAAAAAAGTCGCTAAAAGTCCCTCCTGTTTGGTCTAGATGGGACTAAAAGGGACTTCTTTTAGTCCCTTTTAGTCCCTACACCAAAAAGTCCCTGTAAACAAACACCCTCTAATAATGCCGCTGGAAAATTGAAGCAATGCCATAGTTAAAAGCAAATTACATGTATAAGGAATTTTATTGTTAATATAATCTCTCTGCTAATATGAATCAATGCCACCGTTTGAGGAATGCTACTGTTTTGCTTTCTTTTTGTGGGCTTCTGTGTCATCCACCATTATTGACCAGTAGTTGTTTCCTTTGCACCTTTGTGTAAACAGGGTTATCTACTTCACCTCGTTGCTATTGCGACCTTTTGTTGCACTGCACAAAACACTTTTGTTCTAAGAGTGTTTTGTGCAGTTCAACCAAAATGTCACACCGACAATGTTGCTTGATTGCTTGATCTTAGTGGAACTGCACAAGAGAAGATCCGACTTCCTATCCGTGTTGGCAAATTTGTTTCAGATCTTCTTCTTGTGAGTTGTTTGAATTCCGCGTCAAGAGATGTCAGTACTAGCCTTCTTTCACATGATTGTGTAGTGTGCTTTCATATGTTGTGCTACTTATATGGTAATGTTGCTTGACTTTAGTGAACTGCACAAATGGAGACAAGACTTCCAATCTGTATGTGCATGGTAATATCCCTTTGAGGTAAGATAATGATATTTCACAACTGTTGGCCTGTATTTTGCTACTGTCATCAGAAAATTAATGTCGTTGTTTAGTGCTATACTTGTGCTCCCTAATTGACATGCCAAATCTTACATGAAGGCGAAGCTTGTCTGTTATTGAACCAAGTGATGAAGGGGAAGAATAAGTGGAAGAGGAACAAAAATCAACTCCCGGTGTCAGAACGGTTAATCGGAACTGTGATGACACAAGTAATGATATAGTTTTGCATCTTAATTTATTGCTATGGCTGGAACAAGCAATTGTTTTACCACTGTGATATGATGCCACTTCTAATGTAATATGTAATTATCTCTACTTGTGCAAACATGGATCTTGTTTGAAGATAACATATATTTTAGTGGAACTGCATAAGAAGATATTGTAAACATTAAACTAATCGAGGAGTTTATAGTAAGCTTGGCAACCACAGTAGATAATAATGGTTGGTTCCCAAGAAGTGCTTCATCAGTTCATCTGCTAGCTCTACACAATAAGCCTCCTGACAAAGGTTGGTACCGGCCCACGGATTTCATCCATATGATTGAGCTTTGTCATCTCTATTGGTGTTGTGCTACTCTTTAGCTACTCTCATGAGAAAGTGGTATTGTTTCGCATGTTAATCTAAGGCTGCTAAGAAATTGATCCACCGGTTTGCCACCGTTATAGCCACTGATAAAATGAAGTAACAATACAGTTCAAGTTGAGTTGCTGTGTTTGGTATCATATCATTTCTTATGAGGATAATGAGGAGATGCATCTCTTTGTGACTATACATTTCATTAGTTACTCCCTTTGTTAATGTAATGGTTGTTTTAAGTATTTCATTTCCCTTTTTTTCGAGCAAATAGATGCTAGCATTCAGTTGTTCTCTAGTCTTTACACAACAGGATCATCCTCCTCTAAAAAAGAATATGGAGTACGTGAAGTGACTAGTTGCGATTATGCCAGGATGAAGAAGCCCAGTCTATTTTCTCATCGGAAGGAGCAGTTGAAGGATGGTTATATTACTCCCCACAAGGCAAATCTAACTTCAACTCAGAAGGACTCACAAATTTTCATCTTTTTTGCTGTGATGCGCAAGTACAATGTTGTTCTAGGATTCTTTTCGGTGAGTTCCATTTTTTATAAGTGTGCTCTACATGGACCATGTAGGTGCCTGTTTAAACTGTAAATTCATAATACAGTTTGCTTTACTAATCTTTTTTTGTATTTATGCAAACAAGGGTGCTCAGCTTAATTTCAATGGGAATCATTCATTTCCACCACAAGAAAGGAGGTGCCAATATGTTCAAGGCGTTGCAACATATAAAAGGCGAAATCATACAAGCTACACGTGAATTTGGTTGATTTTGGTGGAACTGCATAAAAAGAACAACTGGTTTATTTAGCACGAGGTGCCATGTCAATGTCTGAACTGATGGCAAACCCTGCCCATTCCACAATCGTAGGCATTTGATATTTTGGAATGGGAAAACCTTGTCAAAGTTTGCTAATTGATGTACGCAAAACAACACACATTTGACATTTTGGAATGGGACAACCTTGTCAAATTTTGCTCATTGATGTTAGCAAGAAGACATGCATTTGATATTTTCGAATGGGACGCCCTTTCCTGTCAGCAGCATCGATCAGTTTTTCTTTATTCTTTAGTTGTGAAGTAAATATTGGCTCTGACATGTGAATCGCTGAGATGCACAATCATCGATTGTTTTGAATGTTCTCTATGAATTGCCAGGCATGTGTGTTTGATTGCAATGTACAGGAACGCTAAAAAGCTGCTCAAACATTTTGTACTCCCTCTGTTCCTTTTTACTTCGCATATTAGATTTCTTTCAAGTCAGTTGATTTTGCATTGTGAATGTTGATGCTTTTTTCTATAAGATTGGTCAAAGTAGAGATACTTTGACTTCAGACAAAACTTATATGCAGACCAGAAAGGACCAGAGGAAGTACGTGTGATTCTTCTACAAACGAGGTGATCACCCTGGGAATAATGCTAGTACGTATTGTTTTGCATGTTCATCCAATGCCAGTGATAAAAGAATTCGAACTAATCAAACTAAATTCATTCATACATGGCCGGATTTCATATAAACATGTCGGATTTCATTACATTTCATACATTCTTCAACTAGAAAGGGGTGCGCTGGAGGTATAATTAATTAAACGAAGCTACCCACCCGTGTCCGGCTCAGCCGAATAGAATTTCAGTGACTTAGCTACAGTTGCAGTTGGGTCACTCACATGTGGGCCAGATGCTTATTGGGCCCACACGTCAGCGACCCAACTGCACTGCAATTAAGTCACTGAAGCAGCGTCTTTCTCCAACACAACTCTCCGACTCCACGTCGCTGCCAAGAAGCTAATCGACCGTCAATGGTCAACCCGCCAAGCTTGGCATCACCCGGAGGGTAGCAGTGGTGGCCTTACTTGGACCCGAGCGGCGAAGACCAACCGTGTTCTACTCTTCCTCGTTTTCTATGTGGCGCGGCCTCTTTGGCAGCGGAGCGGGGCCTCAACGGAGCCAGTGATGTCCTCTGTCTCGTTGCCAGCGGGGCGGCACCTCGGTGGAGCGGGGGAAATCCTCCCCCTCATTACCGGCAGGGCGGGGCCTCGGCGGAGCTGGCGATGTCCTCAGCCTCGTTGTGGGTGGGGCGGGGCCTCGGCGGAGCAGGGCCTCGCCGAAGCCAGTGAAATCCTCCACCTCGGTGCCGGCAGGGCGGGGCCTCGGCGGAGCCGGCGATGTCCTCTGCCTCATTGTTGGCGGGGCGGGGCCTCGACGGAGCAGGGCCTCACCGAAGCTGGCGAAATCCTATGCCTCGGTGCCGGCGGGGCGGGGCATCGGTGGAGCTGGCGGTGTCCTCTGCTTCATTGTTGGCGTGGCGGGGCTTTGGCGGGGCCTCGGCGGAGCATGGCCTCGTCGACGCCAGCAGAGCGGGGACTCGGCGGAGTCCTCCGCATCATCCTCGGTCTCGCCAAACAGCGCCTCGCCCGCTTCATCGCCCTCTTTGTAGGCGGCCGCAACCTCCGCCACCTGCATGCGGTACCACCTGCGCGTGAGGCGGCTCTCGCGGGAGGAGTAGTAAGAGTCGAGCAGCGCCTCCTGCACCACCCGCTCTGAGGCCATCTGGTCTCGCGCCTCCCGGAACTGCCCCTGACGCTTCTGCCTCACCGTGTCCATGTATTGGGAACGGGCCTCGTCGATGGTCATCGTGTAATGCACCGGCGAGGATGGCATGGAGCAGGGGGGTTGGCGCCGGATCCTCGACTACCATGTTCTCCATTGGGACGTCATCGTCCTCCGGCCGCCTGCCATTTCCTTGTGTCCGTCGTCTGCCCGTCCCAAAGAGCGCTGGAGCGCGAGGAAGCCATGGTGGCGGCAGTAGTGGTGTGGACAGGAGAAAGGGAACGGAGCCGGATGACTGCGGCTATGGCCGGCATAGCAGTTTATATCGCAATGTTGGGCAGTGGAGGGACGGACGGGTGGCGCCGGTGTAGCCGCCTCAGCAACCGCATATCATTAATGTGGGCGGTAGACGGACGGTGGGATGGCACTTGTGTCATTTGAACGCGGAGCAATCTCCTGCACCAGGAAGCGGCGCGGGCGGCGCTGACTGTTTCGGGCGGAAAGCACGCGCGGGGGAGGGAGGCGGTCTGGGTGGGCCAGGGCAGTTAGACTCGTGCTTGGTAGAGGGTCGGTCCAGCAGCCGGACATGCTGGCTGGCCAGCGAGCTCGCCAAGCTGAGCAACGACAATCAGACGATGGACGTAGCTTCCGACCAGGAGCCGGCGCCACTGTCCAAGCCGGTTCATGCCGTGTTCACCATAGAGCAGGTGCAGCCGCACTTCGACGCCCTAACGGCGGAAGAGCTACCAGCGTAGGAGGACTTGTGTTGAAACCTTCGTCTCCTCAACGAGCACCGGCGAACAAGCGAACGACAATGTCGTCGTGGACATGCGGCCCTATGATCCTGGCTTCCTGAATGAGCAGAAGGCGATGTATCACACCATCTGTAGGGCCTGCGAGGCCCTCTCTGTCGTCCTTTGAGTTGTTACGCTCGCCGTGGTGCCGCCGTCTCGCGTTGTCAACATGGTCAACGGACATGAGGAATGAGGAGATGACTTTACTTGGAGAGCATGACAGTGGGGACCCATTAGAGCCATAGCCGCACGTACGCAAGTGCCTCCTTATTATATACAACTATAATTTTTTTATTGAGTGATGTTTTTGTTGTTGTTCAGAGGAGAGCAGGGTAATCAACTGGGCGGGCTATGGCCCGTCTAGCCCAGGCCAGATATACAGCCCAGATATTAATTTTTTTTCAAGCTGAAAATGGCTAGCCCAGCTATACTTATTTTTTAGGAATACCCAGGCAAGGTCAACTTGTTATTCTCCGCCCGTTGGGCTGCAAATCTTTCCTAGGAGGGATGCATTAGGCTTAAAAAGAAAATGGGCTTTAAGAAATAATAAATGGGATGTAATTATAAAAACTGGGCAGAACTATAAAAAATGCACCAAACACGTAATTACTTCTAAAAAATATTATTTTTGGATTTTGAAAATTTTAATTTCATTAATTGTTGTGCGTGCAATATTTTGTTGGATTTTTACGTAATACAAATTTATTTTGAAATTATATTTAATCTGACTAGAAATTTTGAGATAAAAATATTTCGGATCCCATCAAAATATGGGAAATTTTATTGAATTTTGTTTCGAGCGGTTGGTTGAAATTATTAATCGTTGTCCTACCTAGAAAATGGGTTGTACTTTTAACAAACTGTAAACGGGTTGTACTAAATACCATTAGAATCAAAAAATGGGTTACATTCTTACAAATCGCAAATGGGCTATATGTTCTGTGCCACACACTTGTGGGACTACTAAGTTGACGCGTCCCCTAAAAAACCTAAGTTGACGCGTATGCAAGGCTTTGTCAACTTATAGTCAAGACACGGTTCTAGCAGCAGCGGCCATTGGATGTCCATCCAACGGATGTCGTGCTTCTTCTTCAATCTCAGATTTTTTTGCTTCTACCGCCCAAAAAATGATTCATCTCCCTGACATTTGGGGCGCACCGTTTCAAAGGCTGACCTGTGGGCCTACTAAGTTGACGCGTACCAATGGCTTTGTCAACTTAGTCAATATAAACGATTCTAGCTGCAGTGACTGTACGATGTCCATCCAACGGCCGTCGTGCTTCATCAACCTGTGGTCTTCTTGCTCCAGCCACCCAAATCAGCGTTGGCCGTGCCGCCTTCTTCTGTCTCCCGTGTCCGGCTGTGCTGGCACCGCTGGCCATGTCATCACTCTATACTCATCCACACCTCCTGTTATTCTCCGGCGATGGCAGCCTTACACCACAGCCGAAGCAGTCAACCCACGTACTCCCCTCCGCGTGGGCATCCACTGTCGCGTCTTCCCCTGCTCCGTGTCGTTCCCTTCCTAGGCCTCGTCGTCGTCCACCGCCTTGGTGCTCTCGGCGTGGCGTGGTCAACATGGTCAACGAAGGACAGCCATCGGAAGAGGACTTTAGGCGGTGAGGCTGACAGTTGGACTCACCAGCTACATCTTCGAACACAAGGAAGTGCCTCCTTATTACTCTCAAAATAAAAATGATTCCTCCCCCTGACAGCTGGGACCGACCAGTTATATCTTCGCACGCAAGGAAGTGCGTCCTTATCCTCCCTAACCGTTGGGACCCACCCGGGTAAAGCATACGTAGTGTTGTCTGTCTGGTCGCGAACGTGTACGTACATACTGGTTGATCGGTCTCTCTTAAAGTATGAACCATGGCCGAGTAAGTAGCAGCACGTGTCATTGTAGAGCACCCGACATAGCAGTTCACACAGTCCCGTCTAAGTCATGTACACATACGTACAGCCACAGGGCAAAAAATACGGCCACGTACGTACAAACCGGCGGAGTCTTGAGCGTGTACTTGCGCATATATACGGATGGCCAGGGCTTGTGTACATGGAGAGGCAACGGACGCAGCAACATCGGCCTGTTCATCGGGCAGCGAACCGGCTGGGTCGGAACGGAGAAACAACATCCTGTTCATCGGGAGGCAACCGACTGGGTCCGAATGCGTCCTGTTCAACGGGATCCAACCGGCTTGGACGGAACAGCCGAAACAGGGTCTGGCGTACCGCAGAACGGAGGAAACGGCCTTCTGTTCGACCGGCCACGGTCGAAACGGGATCCTGTTCACCGGGAGGGGTCTGGCGTACCGCAAAACAGAGGAAACAGACTTGTGTTCGAATGCCTACGGTCGAAACGGGGTCATGTTGATCGGGAGGGGTGTGGCGTACCGCAAACGGAGAAACGGACTTGTGTTGGAGTGCCTACGGTCAAAACGGAGCCCTGTTCATCCACCGTCTACTACCTCGCTCCAACCTCCACGGGCTACTGTCCATCCACCATGGACCGCCTCCACCCTCCACGGGCTATTGTTCATCCATGACTATTGTTCATCCAGCCTCCAGCGATGAGAACCAAGGTATCAATCCAGTAGGAGACAACGCGCAAGCCACCGAATACCTGCACAAACAAACACCAACTTGCACCCAACGCGATAAAGGGGTTGTCAATCCCTTCCCGGTTATTTGTAACATGAGATCTAATAGAGATGGACAAACGGTAAAGTAATGTTTTTGGTATTTTTTGTTTATGGAACGGAAAGTAAAAGATTGCAAAGAAAGTAAATAGGAAACTAAAACCGTAGGTCGGAAATTTATATGATGGAAAATAGATCCGGGGGCTGTAGGTTTCACTAGAGGCTTCTCTCGAGATAGAAATTATTACGGTGGGTGAACAAGTTACAGTCGAGCAATTGATAGAAACGCACAAAGTTATGACGATATCTAAGGCAATTATCATGAACGTAGGCATCATGTCCGTGTCAAGTAGACCGAAACAATTCTGCATCTACTACTATTACTCCACACATCAACCGCTATCCAGCATGCATCTAGAGTATTAAGTTCATAAAGAATGGAGTAACGCCTTAAGAAATATGATATGATGTAGAGGAATTAACTCAAGCAATATGATGAAAACCCCATCTTTTTATCCTCGATGGCAACAATACAATACGTGTCGGTTCCCCTTCTGTCACTGGGAGCACCACAAGATTGCAAGGAAAGCCAATCTAGTTGGCCAAACCAAATCGATAGTTCAAAGAGACTTGCAAAGATATCAAACCGTGCATAAAAGAATTCAGAGAAGATTCAAATAATATTCATAGATAAGCTGATCATAAATCCCCAATTCTTCGGATCTCAGCAAACACACCGCAAAAGAGTATTACATCGAATAGATCTCCAAGAACATCGAGGAGAACTTTGTATTGAGAATCAAAGAGAGAGAAGAAGCCATCTAGCTACTACCTATGGACACGTAGGTCTGTGGTAAACTACTCACACTTCATCGGAGAGGCAATGGTGTTGTTGTAGAAGCCCTCCGTGATCGAATCCCCCTCTGGCAGGATGCCGGAAAAGGCCCCAAGATGGGATCTCACGGGTACAGAAGGTTGCGGCGGTGGAAAAGTTGTTTTGTGGCTCCCCCGGAAGTTTTTGGGGTATTTGAGAATATATAGGAGGAAGATCTAGGTCAGGGGGTCACCAAGGGGCCCTGTAGCAACCTGACCTCAAACGGTCAAGTCTCTGTGCTTCAGTGTCATCCCTGGATCGGTAATGCTGACACAGACAGTACTCGAAGGATTTATAACAGAGTAGCAATCACACACTTATTACGTCGAATGTCTCAAAGGAGAACTTATTACAATAAATATGGCTTAAGGCTATCTAATACGATAACAGCGGAAGGCTTGGAAGATAAAGTGAGTTCATCAAATCCAACGGCATAGCTGAGCTGCACGGCAATGACCTAACGAACCTTACTCCTCGTCTGAAAAGTCTGCAACATGATACGTTGCAGCCCGAAAACAGGTCAGCACATGGAATATGCTGGCAATATAACACAGTAGAGCAAGAATAGAATAATGCTATCACTACATGCATATTTGGCTGGTGGAAAGCTCTATGGTTATAGTTTTGCGAAAAGCCAATTTTTCCCTACAACAAAGGAATAAGTTTTATTTTAACTATCATGATAGTTGAAACATTATTGAGAAGGTTCCTCCAACTCAATCCCAACTAAAAGTAATTATCAACCCAACAATGTTAAATTAGAGTGATGAGATACTTAGGATAATCCAAGTACTAGATACTCAAAACTGTCCATAACCGGGGACACGGCTAACCATGATTAGATTGTACACTCTGCAGAGGTTTGCGCACTTTTCCCCACAAGACTCGGTCGCCTCCGTTGGATTTCTCGCACTACATGGTGTTTGAGAAACGGATGACCGAGACACAGTCTTTCAAAAACATTAACTCTTTACTCCGGGTAGACCATACCAACCTACATCCCTCTACCTGTTGATCCACCTCTTCAAGAGCTCATGCAACTTACTCAACTGTGCTAGAGCCCACAATAGCTTATGGCTACACACGGACGTTTCTAGCATGAAAATATCTCAGTTCCCTTTGAGCCTGGGTGGCGGACCTTAGGATGATCACACGGGTACTCCGGGATATCCTAGGACAACACTGGATTCTCCAGGTGCCCGACAAGCAATCCACCCAGATGTGTATTAAAGTTGCCACCTTAAGTTGTACCATTAATTAATCATCTCACATCTGTCATGGATTCACTCACCCAAACCACTTCTACGAGCATAGCATAGCAATATAAGCAATACGTAGAAGTAACTCCCAAGGGTTTGAATATAACAGGGCAATAGGTTCTACCTCATCAACTACTTCCCAGTACCCACAAGTTAATCATATCGTAATCATGCAGCATTTGAGGATTGGAGCTAATGCATAAAAACTGGGTATGAGAAGAGTATGATCAATGTGTTACTTGCCTTGCTGACGATCCGCAAAACCTAGGGACTCGTAGTAGCACGCTTCGCACTCCGGGAATTCTATTACAAGAAAACAATAGCATACATAAGAAATCAAGCAAATAAGCACGGGTAAACTCAAATAGGAAGATCTAACCAGAAAGTTCAACTTAAGAACTCCGGTTTGCAAAAAGAATCAAATCAAACGCAGCAACGAAACTCAAACTGCGAAGGAAACAAGATCCGTTTACTAATCTGGACTAAAGTCAAATTTTACAGTACAAAAATCTTGTCCAAGCTGATTAAACAGAAAGAGGGTTTTGAGACGAAGATCTAGGCGCTTGAATCGCCTGATTCCGATAAACGAGCGAAAAGATAAACTGAAACGAAAATCGGATCAGAAATCACGATCAAAAAATAATCGCGGAAAATCTGAGAAAAAGAAAAACTGACGAACAGGCTAACGAACGAACGTTCATTGTCTGTAACTAACGAGCGAAAACCGTTTGTTAAAACGAACGTCCGCTAAATAACGAAACCGAAAAAAACCGGTCGATACAAACACGAACTAGGTTTTCTAAAAAAAATTGGATCAGTTTTCTAAAGAAAACGGGCGGCGGCAGCTACCTCGTCGGATCCGGCGGGGCTGGGTGGCGTCGGCGGCGATGGCGGAGGATGGCGGGCGGTTTGGCGGCGGCGGCGCAAGAAGCAGCGCGGCGGCGGCGGTAAGCGGCGAAAGAAGCGGCGTGCGGTCACGGCAGCGGCAAGCAGCCGACGGCTCGGCTTGGGGCTCCACAGGGGCCCTGGGTCGGCTTAAAGGGGTGGCTTGCGGGAGGGGGGGGATCGCGGCCGACTCGGCCTGGCGGGCGGCGGCGGCGGGCGGTCGCGGTCTCCGTGTGGGAGAGGCAATGGGAGGCGGTGGCGAGGGGTGGGCCGGCCTGGCTCGGCTAGGCTTCGGCCCAGTCGGGCGCTGAAGTTTTTTTAATAATTTCACCAAAAATTAAATAAATCCTAGAAAATAAAATAAAAATCTAAAAATGCCAAAACAAATTTTCGCCGTCTAAATAAAATATTTAGAACAAGATGAACATTTTCTTGGCCCTAAAATGCAACTTTGAAAAACGTGCAATTTTTCTAATGCAAATAAAATAGCAATAAACTCCGAATAAAATCAAATATTTGATTTTAATATTTTTCCTCCACTATTTCATTTATGTTGGAGAAGTCATATTATCTCCTCTCATATATTTTAATATGAAATATTTTTGGAGAGAAAAATAATTAAAACCAAAATCCTCGTTTCAATATTTGATAGAATTCAAATATGAAAATAGTGAAATCCCCAACTCTCTCCGAGGGTCCTTGAGTTGCTTAGGATTTTGAGGATCGCGAAACGAAATGCAACAAAAATATGATATGCAGGAATGATCTAGGTATAACATTCCAAATTGAAAATTTGGGATGTTACAAACCTACCCCCTTAAGTTGAATCTCGCCTCGAGATTCGGGTTGGCTAGAAAATAGGTGTGGGCGGTCTTTGCGAAGATCATCCTCTCGTTCCCAGGTGGCTACATCCTCGGTATGGTGGCCCCACTAAACTTTGCAAAACTTGATAACCTTGCTGCGGGTGACTCGGCTGGCAAATTCAAGAATCCTGACTGGCTTCTCCTCATAGGTCAGATCGCTGTCCAACGGAATCGCCTCCAAGGGCACTGTATCTCGTAACGGTATATCGTCCATCTCAGCATGACACTTCTTCAACTGTGAAACGTGAAACACATCATGAACTCCAGATAGTCCTTCAGGTAATTCCAACTTGTAGGCAACTTCTCCCATTTGTTCCAATATTCGATACGGTCCTACAAATCTCGGGGCTAACTTTCCCTTGACTCCAAAACGTTTCACTCCTCGCAGAGGTGACACTCGCAGATATGCTCTGTCTCCAATTTCATAGATTACCTCCTTGCGTTTCGAATCTGCATAACTCTTCTGCCTGGACTGAGCTACCTTTATTCTATCACGAATCAACTTAACCTTCTCTTCAGACTCCTTGATCAAATCTGTTCCAAACAACTGTCGATCTCCAACTTCATCCCACATCAACGGTGTTCTGCACCTTCGTCCATACAGGGCTTCGAACGGTGCCATCTTCAAACTGGCTGGTAGCTATTGTTGTATGAGAATTCCACGTAGGGCAAATTGTCATCCCAACTAGATCCATAATCCAGCGCGCAGGCTCTCAACATATCCTCCAGAATCTGGTTGACTCTCTCGGTCTGTCCATCTGTCTGCGGGTGGAATGTTGTACTGAACTCCAACCTTGTCCCCAAAGTCTGGTGCAGCTGATGCCAAAACTTTGAAGTTCACTGTGTTCCCCTATCTGATACTATGGTCCTCGGAACTCCATGCAGACATACGATCTTGGTCATATATATCTTGGCCAACTTCGCACTTGTATAGGTGGTTTTCACTGGGATAAAGTGAGCCACTTTGGTCAAGCGATCAACTAATACCCATACAGAATCATATCCTGATTTGGTCCTGGGCAATCCGGTGATAAAATCCATGCCAAGTTTATCCCACTTCCATTCGGGTATTGGCATAGGCTGTAACAATCCTGCTGGCTTTTGATGCTCAGCCTTCACTCTCTGACATACATCACATACGGCTACATACTCGGCAATATCCTTCTTCATACCAGTCCACCAGAAAAGTTCCTTCAAATCCAAATACATCTTGGTGTTTCGGGTGTATCGAGTATGGTGAGTCATGAGCCTCCAAGTATTAACTTCCGATCTACGTGTTATTGGGCACATAAACACGGTCCTCAAACCATAAGGTGTCGTGCTCATCCTCACGAAAACCTTTGGCCTTTCCTTTGCTCATTCTCTCTTTTATCTCGGCAATCTCTTTGTCATCCTTCTGAGCTTCTCGAATCTTTCCTAACAATGTAGACTGAACCTCCATTGTTGCAACAAAACCTCTAGGAACAATCTCCAATCGAAGTTCCCTGAGATCCTCTGCTAACTCCTTTGGCAATCCCGTGCTTACTAGGGTGAGCATAACTCTTCTGCCTCAAAGCGTCTGCTACGACATTGGCCTCGCCTGGATGATAGTGAAGCTTCATTTCATAATCCTTTATAAGCTCCAACCATCTCCTCTGCCTAAGGTTCAACTCCTTATGTGTGAAAATGTATTTCAAACTCGTATGATCCGTGTACACATCACAACGGTTTCCAATAAGGTAATGTCTCCAAGTCTTCAACGCATGCACTACGGCAGCCAACTCCAAATCATGTGTGGCATAATTCAATTCATGCGGTTTTAGTTGTCGTGAGACATACGAAACAACTCTTCTGTCCTGCATAAGCACACTTCCAAGTCCTAGGCGAGAGGCGTCGCAATACACTTGGAAATCCTTGCGTATATCCGGCAGAATCAGCACTAGGGTTGTAGTCAAATGTTTCTTTAACTCCGGAAAACTCGCCTCACATTTTTCCGTTTAAATTTGGTATCCTTCTTCAGTAACTCCGTCATTGGCTTCGCAATCTTGGAAAAATTCTTCAATGAATCTCTGATAGTACCCTGCGAGTCCAAGAAAACTTCGGATCTCGCTAACTGAAGTGGGTGCCAACCATTCAGTGACTGACTGAACCTTGGTGGGATCTACTGCTATACCTTCTCCTGATATAACATGTCCAAGGAATCCGACTTCCTGCAACCAAAACTCACATTTGCTGAACTTGGCATACAACAGGTGTTCCCTGAGTTTCTTGAGAACTAAACGCAAATGCTCCTTGTGCTCCTCCTCATTCTTCGAGTATACCATTATATCATCAATGAACACCACAACAAACTTATACAAATATTCCATGAACACCTTGTTCATCATGCTCATGAAGTAAGCAGGGGCGTTAGTCAGTCCAAATGACATGACCGTATATTCATACAACCCGTACCGTGTGGTGAATGTTGTCTTCGGTATATCCTTCTCTCGAATCTTCAACTGGTGATATCCTGATTGCAGATCGATCTTTGGAAACACCTTAGCTCCTTGCTGCTGGTCAAACAAATCATAGATCATCGGCAGTGGGTATTTGTTCTTGATCGTCACCTCATTTAACGCACAATAATCCACAACCATTCTTAGAGACTTATCATTCTTCTCAACCAAAAGCACTGGGGCTCCCCATGGGGATGAGCTCCGTCCAATGTAACCTTTCTATAATAACTCCTTGATCTGGTTCTTAATCTCCTCCAGATCATTTGCGGGCATCCGGTATGGTCGCATCGATATAGGCCCAGTGCCTGGCAATAGCTCTATCAAAAACTCGATGTCTCGATCCGATGGCATGCCTGGTAATTCCTCTGGAAAAACATCCGGGTAATCCTTCACTACAGGCACTTCCTCCTGAACAACTCCTGTAAGGGTATTTACTTGGCTCCTCCTAAGCGCATGCCTAGATACATACTTAATCCTTTTTCCCTCAGGGGTGGTGAGATAAATCGACTTACTAGCACAGTCAATGCTTCCTCCATACTTTGACATCCAGTCCATGCCTAATATCACATCCAATCCTTGTGACTCCAAAATTATTAGGTCTGACGAAAAGACATGGCTACCAATGGTTAAGGGTATCTGATCGCACCATCGGCTAGCCATATACTCTGCTCCAGGTGAACTCACTAACAGAGGGGTCCTAAGGGTTTGGGTTGGTAGTTTAAACTTATCCACGAATCCCTTGATATGTATGAATGCGATGCACGAGTATCAAAAAGAACAAGGGCGGTAAAAGACTTAACCAAAAACTTACCAATAACCGCGTCTGGCTGCTCTTCAACCTCCTCCACGTTAACGTGGTTCACTTGTCCTTTGTTGAATGGATTGGGCTTCTTCCCAGCGCTCCCATTACCGTTTCCATTATTCGCTTCAGGGCACTCCGTGGCATAGTGTCCAGTCTTTCCGCACTTGAAGCAAGTAATGTGACTTAGGTCTCTCTTGGCGGGTGTGGCTCGATTGGAGCGGTTCTAATTGTTGCTTGTTCTGTTCCCAGTCCCATTCTTAGAACCATTGTGGTTATGCGAACTTCCTCCAGTGTGGTTATGACCTCCATGCAAGTCCTCCCGAGTTCGGGGTTAGGCGAGGTTTCTGCTGAGCTCCTGAGTTATACCTGCCTTGCCCATACTTCCTCTTATGGCTCTCAATCTGCTGCTGCTTCCCTTCAATCATAAGAGCCTTATCTACCAACTCCTGGTAGTTTTTGAATGTTGCCACCATCAACTGCATGCTCATCTCATCATTCAGCCCTTCCATAAACTTCTCCTGCTTCACGGCATCTGTGGCCACATCGTCAGGGGCATAGCGAGATAACTTGCTAAACTCATCCATGTACTAAGCCACAGTACGGTTCCCCTAGCGTAAGTTGCGAAACTCACGCTTCTGCATATTCATAGCTCCAGTTGAGACATGGGCTGTATGGAAAGCTTGCTGAAACTGATCCCAAGTGACGTTGGCTATGGGGAAAGTGGCCGTATAATTCTCCCACGATGAGGCTGCTGGTCCATCCAATTGATGTGCAGCAAAGCGCACCTTCTCAGCATCTGTGCAACCTGCGGTGGTCAACTCCCTTCCAATACGGCATAGCCAGTCATCTGCAACTATAGGCTCGGTGCTACTAGAAAACACAGGCGGCTGCAACCTCAGAAAGCGAGCTAAGTTGTCAACTGGAGGCGGGTTGTTGTTGTTGTTGTTGTTGTTGTTGTTGTTGTTGTTGTTGTTGTTGTTGTTGTTGTTGTTGTTGTTGTTGTTGTTGTTGTTGTTGTTGCTGCTGCCTTGGTTCTGGACTAACAGTTGCATCAAGGCATTCTGCTACTGGATCAATTGAGTGAGTTCTGGCGGGAAGGCAAATCCGGTGTCACATCTCGGAGGCATCTGGCGGGTTTAGAGGGGAGAGATTAGAGTAGAAAAGGGGTCTAGTGAGAAAGCACTACCCATATGCACATGAGACAAACACAATCATTTCACTCAATCAAACAAGCAAGGGCATACAAACGGTCTAGAACTATCATAAAAAGTGCTCAACTACTACTATATACATGGGGGAATACTACTAATCATTTGGTGGTTATCTAGAAATTTTGATCGGTGGAAGACTCTGTGATGTCTGCTCCAGCTTCATCTCCAAAGTCATCTTCACTTGGGTCGGAGTCGGTGTTGTCGATGATGATGTAGTTCTCCGGGCAAGTGGAATCGTCGTCCTCTCCTCCCAGCGTGCGGTCTCCCATGAATATTCCGATCTTATTTATCAAGTCGTCATTCTTCTCCAAAAGTGTTGCAATTTCCTCCTCATATCCATCACGTGTAGACTTAAGTTCTTCTTCCAGCTCGATGATCCTTGTCTTCGCCTTCTTCAAATCTATCATATCTGCGCATATCTTGTTCTCCTGGCGTCAAATGTGTTGGTTTAACTCCTGGATGAAAGCTGCAATGGATATGTCCTTCTTGGTGCTGATCATCTCCCATTGCTCATCCCGGCGCCCACATATCTGATAGATAGTGTCCTTAAGATCCTTGTTGTAGACTTCTCCAATGCGTCCCATGGTAATGTGGGCTGCCATGCTCTTTCCTAGGCTCCAGGTGGGTGCTTCAAAAGAAAACTCTATGGGCTTAGTGGTTGGCGAGAACGTCCTTCCTGGTACTTGAACTTGAATCATCCAGCGCTCCTCTTCTGGTAAAGTGGCGTTGTATGTCCCGGTGAAGCTTGGTATTCCGATGTTCAGGTACCTAGTGACTTCCTTCAAGTGGTGTCCAAAGGGGGTGTCTTCATCTGGTTGTGCAAACTTGTTCCTTGAATCCGCCATCCTAAGAGTAGAAAATGGAGAGGAGTCAGAAATGAGTAGAGAAGAGTGACCTATGGGTTATCTTAGTGTTCGTGTCCTACACTCAGCGTGTGCTCTGATACCATCTTGTAGCGACCCGACCTCAAACGGTCAAGTCTCTGTGCTTCAGTGTCATCCCTGGATCGGTAATGCTGACACACACACTCGAAGGATTTATAACAGAGTAGCAATCACGCACTTATTACATCTAATGTCTCAAAAGAGAACTTATTACAATAAATATGGCTAAAGGCCATCTAATACGATAACAGCGGAAGGCTTGGAAGATAAAGTGAGTCCATCAACTCCAACGGCATAGCTCAGCTGCACGGCAACGACCTAACGAACCTTACTCCTCGTTCAAAAGTCTCGCAACATGATACGTTGCAGCTCAAAACGGGTCAACACATGGAATATGCTGGCAATATAACACAAGAGAGCAAGAACAGAATAATGCTATCACTACATGCATATTTGGCTGGTGGAAAGCTCTATGGTTATAGTTTTGCGAAAAGCCAATTTTTCCCTACAACAAAGGAATAAGTTTTATTTTAACTATCATGGTAGTTGAAACATCATTGTGAAGGTTCCTCCAACTCAATCCCAACTAAAAGTAATTATCAACCCAACAATGTTAAATTAGAGTGATGAGATACTTAGGATAATCCAAGTACTAGATACTCATGAACATAGGCATCACGTCCATCTCAAGTAGACCGAAACGATTATGCATCTACTACTATTACTCCACACATCGACCGCTATCCAACATGCATCTAGAGTATTAAGTTCATAAAGAACGGAGTAACGCCTTAAGCAAGATGACATGATGTAGAGGAATTAACTCAAGCAATATGATGAAAACCCCATCTTTTTATCCTCAATGGCAACAATACAATACGTGTTGGTTCCCCTTCTGTCACTAGGATCGAGCACAGCAAGATTTAACCCAAAGCTAAGCACTTCTCCCATTGCAAGAAAAACCAATCTAGTTGGCCAAACCAAATCGATAGCTCAAAGAGACTTGCAAAGATATCAAATCATGCATAAAAGAATTGAGAGAAGATAAAAATAATATTCATACATAAGTTGATCATAAATCCACATTTCATCGGATCTCGGCAAACACACCGCAAAATAGTATTGCATCGAATAGATCTCCAAGAACATCAAGGATAACTTGTTGGGGAACGTAGTAATTTCAAAAAAATTCCTACGCACACGCAAGATCATGGTGATGCATAGCAACGAGAGGGGAGAGTGTGTCCACGTACCCTCGTAGACCGAAAGCGGAAGCGTTAGCACAACGCGGTTGATGTAGTCGTATGTCTTCACGATCCGACCGATCAAGTACCGAACGCACGGCACCTCCGATTTCTACACACGTTCAACTCGATGAAATCCCTCGAACTCCGATCCAGCCGAGCTTTGAGGGAGAGTTTCATTAGCACGACGGCGTGGTGACGATGATGATGTTCTACTGACGCAGGGCTTCGCCTAAGCACCGCTACGATATTATCGAGGTGGATTATGGTGGAGGGGGGCACCGCACACGGCTAAGAGATCAAGAGATCAATTGCTGTGTCTATGTGGTGCCCCCCTCCTCCGTATATAAAGGGGGGGAGGAGAGGGCCGGCCAAGGGGAGAGGCGCGCCCAAGGGGGGCAATCCTACTCCAAGTAGGTTTGGCCCCCCCTTTTCCTATTCCAACAAGGAGAAGGGGTGAGGAGGAGGTGGAGAGAAGGAAGGAAAAGGGGGCCGCCACCCCTTCCCTTTCCCAATTCGGATTGGGGCAAGGGGGGCCGCGCGGCACCTCTTGGCCTCCCTCTCTCCTTTCCACTAAGGCCCATTGTCGGTGTCAAAACCGGCGGATCTCGGGTAGGGGGTCCCGATCTGTGCGTCAAGGCTGATGGTAACAAGAAGCAAGGGACACATGTGTTTACCCAGGTTCGGGCCCTCTCGATGGAGGTAAAACCCTATTTCCTGCTTGACTAATATTGATGATATGGGTAGTACAAGAGTAGATCTACCACGAGATCGTAGAGGCTAAACCCTAAGAGCTAGCCTATGATGGTATGATTGTAATTGTGATCGGCCTTATAAGGACCAACCTCTCCGGTTTATATAGGCACCGGAGAGGGCTAGGGTTTACATGGAGTCGGTTACAAGGAAGGAAACATAATATCCGGATCGCCAAGCTTGCCTTCCACGCCAAGGAAAGTCCCATCCGGACACGGGGAGAAGTCTTGAGTCTTGTATCTTCACGCTTCAATAGTCCGGGACGTGGTACACATCCGCTGTCCGGATACCCCTAATCCAGACTCCTCAAGAGTCTCTGAACCAGGCTTCAATGACGATGAGTCCGGCGTGTAGTATTGTCTTCGGCATTGCATGGCGGGTTCCTCCTCCGAATACTCCAAGGTAATTATCGAACACTCAAACCGTGTCCGGATCGACAAGATGATCTTCGTATACCGCCGTAGAGAGAATGATGTTTCACAAATGCAATCTGCTGACAACTTTTTTTAGGCAACGCGACGTGTCACTACGGTCAGGTCTTTATTCGAACCGTCTTTCCACAACCAGCCACAGCGTATATTGCAAGGCGGTTTCCTTGACACATCTTGTCAAAGCAGAGATCGTGCCCCCTCATCACGGGATTCTCATCAATACGGGTACGGGTAATCCCACCACATCATTAATCGTGGCGCTTGGGAAGCAAGCGATTCCCAACGGGCAAGTGGGGAGGCGCACCGCTTTCGTTGCCTCTATAAAGGGATAAGATTTCCTCATTTTTACCCACGCCTTCTTCCTTCCATGCCCACTCCTGCCTCCTCGAGCTCCAGCGCCCAAGCCCAAGTCTCCTCCGCACAGCTAGACATGTCCGGAATAGGAGGCAAGTGGGTGGCTTCCACCGTCGAGGAGAAGCACATCACAGATCTTGGCGGCGGACACTTGGTCGCAGACATAGCGCACCGCCACGGACGCCTGGGCAGGTCATTCCGATCCTGTGACCCCACGAGAGAGTCGTGTTCGCCGCCCATTTCGTCCGTGGACTGGGATTTACTCCATCCTTCGCTCAAGGGCTCATGTTCTACTACGGGCTATATTTCCATGATCTAGCCCCGAATTATGTCCTCAACATCTCGGCGTTCATCATCGTTTGCGAGGCTTTCCTCCGCATCCGGCCTCACTTCGGCCTGTGGCTGCAAATCTTCTGCGTGAAGCCGAAGATTGTACGCGGCCAACAAGAGGAGCACGGAGGGGCCATGGTGGGCAAGATGCCTAACGTCACCTGGCTGGACGGCTCCTTTGCAGAGACCGTAAAAGGACGGCAATCAAAGTGGTTCTACATCACCGAGCCGCGCGGCGTCAACTGGGCGGCGGTCCCCGAGTTCCGATCTGGAATCCCTATGTGGCTCACCTCCTGGGGAAAGTAGGGCCTGTCCTAGGGCGATTCCAAGGAGCTGGCCGGACTCAAGACATGCATCAAAAGAATGAAGGACAAGAACATCAAGCTCGTCAATGTGGTCCAGGTCATGCTCGTTCGCCGGATCCTGCCCTGCCAAAGGCGGGCGGTAAATCTGTGGGAGTTCGTCCCGTCCGAACACCAGACGCTCCGGAAGCTCTATGGCATGACGCACAAAGGCGCATGGAAAGTGTTGTTCAAGGCCTCCGAAGTACCTCCTCCCACATCTGAGGACCGCGGACTTCATGTAGCGCGGCCCCTGAATCCGGTGAGTTTTGGGACCATCACCGGGTTTAGTTTTTTCCCAATACATTCATGGGGTAGTTTTAAGCATTTATATATATTTGCCTCAGGATTATGTGAAGATAGCGCAGCAGATTGACTGTCCGGCTCCGTTGCCGGAAGATCCAGCGGATGCTCTCCTGACGGAGATGTTGGTCCCGGCACCGTACTAGGTGCCGGAGAAGAAGGCCGAAAAGAAGGCCCCGGGGACCAGGAAGGGTCTCCGGCGTAAGGTTGCATCCAAAGCCTCGTCCGAAGACGACGAGGCGGACTCCTCCCACGAGGGGGAGGAGGAAGAAGAAGAAGAAGCCCCATCCGAGAAGGATGAGGGGCCCGGCGAAGCGGGCCAGGGGGCCGGAAAAGGCCCTCGGTGCAAGGCCGTTATTCCTCTGTCTTCCGATGACGACGAGACTCATTCTTCCCGCGGAGGCGGGGTAAATCAAGAAGAAATTCCACCTCCCCGCACTAGGGGGAGAAGAAGAGAAAAGCCGCCCGGAGGGGGAGGCTGGGGCGTCCAAGAAGGGGAAGGTAACCCTTCCGGACTATTCCGCCACGGCCGCTTACAGCGAGGAGGGGTGGCTGCCCCGGGGGAAGCCCCCGGTGCGATCGTAAGTGTCCACATCCTATCATGGTTTCACTTCATAGTTTTTATACTTATAGTGCCGAACATATATGCAGTCCGGCCAGAGCTCACCCTGTGGAACCCTCCTCCGGGTCCCTGAGCGATTCGGTGATAAATTCGCTCCTGACGGCCACTACCCCTCCTCACGCGGATGACACGGAGGTGTTGTCCCGAAGGCTCTCAGAGCAGGGGGAGGTGACTCTGGAGACGCCCCACGGCGGGATTCCAGATGTCGGGCATGCGAAGTTGACGATCCCCGCGGATCGCGTCGACGAGAGCCGCAACAAGGCGAACTCCCAACCGAACACTGCCCCGGAACCTCCAACGGTTCCGGACTTGGGCAGGCAGCCCCTCGTTAGGGAGGGCGAGCTGCCCGTGCCGAGGACTTCCATCGCATCAATGGCGCCGGATAGTCTGGTGGAAGCGCTTCGAGGCGCTTCCATGGAAGAAGAGCACCGTACGCTTATGAGTGCGGTGATTCAAAAGGTCGTGTCCGCCAAAAGCGGACTAACCGAAGCCTGCACAAGCCTCCTGACGGGCTTTGAGGTAAGTAATAAAAATGTATAAAATTACCACCCGATAGGTAGTAGCCCCTGATACTCTGTTTGGTGTTCGGAAATAAAATCCAAACGGAGGGTCAATTATAATCCACAGGAGTCTTATAATAAGTATTGTTGTGAATAAGCAGGCTGTGCTGCTTGCTGCTGCTGCCCGTACTGCCGAGGTTGCCGAACTGAAGTGGCACCTGAAGCAGGCGCAGGGAAAGCTCGTCCTCACGAAGAGGCAGCTCGAAGAGAACAAGGGTAAGTAATTCCCGCTCTTATGTGTTTAAGGATAGGCAGAATTGATGAGTCTAACACTTAAGTGTCGTGACCGTGTAGCAGGGGCCACCGCCGAATTGGCGTCCCTGAAGAAGGCGTTGTCCGAGGCCGAAAACAAGGCGGCCTCGGAGTGTAAGGAGCGCGAAAAGCAAAGTGCTAGAGTGGGTGAGGTACAGCAGGAGCTCCAGGACCTCGGCAAGAAGTGTGAGTCCATGGAGCATGAGCTGAAGGCGAAGGAGGCCGAGCTTGCGAAGGCCCTTGTGAATTTGAAAGATGCCAAGGCCGAAGCCGAGAAAGCACAGCAGGAGATCCAGGAGGCCAAAAAGATAGCAGCGGGAAAGAAATTCGTTATGCAAAGCATGAAGGAAATATGCCCTAGAGGCAATAATAAAGTTATTATTTATTTCCTTATATCATGATAAATGTTTATTATTCATGCTAGAATTGTATTAACCGGAAACATAATACATGTGTGAATACATAGACAAACAGAGTGTCACTAGTATGCCTCTACTTGACTAGCTCGTTGATCGAAGATGGTTATGTTTCCTAACCATAGACATGAGTTGTCATTTGATTAACGGGGTCACATCATTAGGAGAATGATCTGATTGACATGACCCATTCCGTTAGCCTAGCACTTGATCGCTTAGTATGTTGCTATTGCTTTCTTCATGACTTATACATGTTCCCGTAACTATGAGATTATGCAACTCCTGTTTACGGAGGAACACTTTGGTGCTACCAAACGTCACAACGTAATCGGGTGATTATAAAGGAGTACTACAGGTGTCTCCAAAGGTACATGTTGGGTTGGCGATTTCGAGATTAGGTTTTGTCACTCCGATTGTCGGAGAGGTATCTCTGGGCCCTCTCGGTAATGCACATCACTATAAGCCTTGCAAGCAATGTAGCTAATGAGTTAGTTACGGAATGATGCATTACGAACGAGTAAAGAGACTTGCCGTAACGAGATTGAACAAGGTATTGGATACCGACGATCAAATCTCGGGCAAGTAACATACCGATGACAAAGGAACAAAGTATGTTGTTATGCGGTTTGACCGATAAAGATCTTCAGAGAATATGTAGGAGCCAATATGGGCATCCAGGTTCCGCTATTGGTTATTGACCGAGAATAGTTCTAGGTCATGTCTACATAGTTCTCGAACCCGTAGGGTCCGCACGCTTAATGTTTCGATGATGTTATATTATGAGTTTATGAGTTTTGATGTACCGAAGGAGTTCGAGTCCCGGATGAGATCGGGACATGACGAGGAGTCTCAAATGGTCGAGACGTAAAGATCGATATATTGGACGACTATATTCGAGTTCGAAAGGTTCGAATGATTCGGTATTTTCGAGTACCGAGAGTTACGGGAATTCGCCGGGAGAAGTATTGGGCCTTATTGGGCCCTGCGGGAAAGAGAGAGGGCTGCCTAGGGCAGGCCGCGCCCCATGGCCTAGTCCGAATTGACTAGGGGAGGCCGCACCCCTCCTTCCTTCCCTCTCTTTTCCCCTTCCTAGTCTCCTACTCCTACTACTTGGAAGGACTCCTAGTTGGACTAGGAAAGGGGAATCCTACTCCGGTGGGAGTAGGACACCCCTAGGGCGCGCTCTCTCCTTGGCCGCCCCTCCTCCTTGCTCCTTTATATACGGGGCAGGGTGGCACCCCATAACACACAAGTTGATCTACGGATCGTTCCTTAGCCGTGTGCGGTGCCCCTTCCACCATATTCCACTTCGTCATATCGTCATGAGCTTAGGCGAAGCCCCGCGCCGGAGAAGTCATATCGTCATGAGCTTAGGCGAAGCCCTGCGTCGGTGGAGCATCATCATCATCACCACGCCGTCGGTTGACGGAACTCATCCCCGACACTTTGCTGGATCGAGTCCGGGATCGCCATCGAGCTGAACGTGCAGAACTCGGAGGCCCGTGACGCTCGGTGCTTGGATCGGTCGGATCGTGAAGACGACGACTACATCAACCGCGTTGTTATAACGCTTCGCTTTCGGTCTCACGAGGGTACGTGGACGACACTCTCCCTCTCGCTGCTATGCCATCACCATGGTCTTGCGTGTGCGAGGAAATTTTTGAAATTACTACGCTCCCCAACAAAGGGCATCCGAGCCTGGTTTTATGCGTTGATGTCATATGCACGAGTAGAACACAAGTGAGTTGTGGGCGATATAAGTCATACCGCTTACCAGCATGTCATACTTTGGTTCAGCGGTATTGTGAGATGAAGCGCCCGACCGACATTACGCAGACGCTTACGCGAGACTGGTTTCACCGCCGAGCACTCGTTGCATAAAGGTGACCGGCGGTGTCTGCTCTCTCACTTTAGTTGAACTGAGTGGCTACGCCCGTCCTTGCGAAGGTTAAAACAGCACCAACTTGACAAACTATCGCTGTGGTTTTGATGCGAGGTAAGAACGGTTCTTGCTCAGCCCGTAGCAGCCACGTAAAACTTGCAACAACAAAGTAGAGGACGCCTAACTTGTTTTTGCAGGGCATGTTGTGATGTGATGTGGTCAAGACGTGATGCTATATTTTATTGTATGAGATGATCATGTTTTGTAACCGAAGTTATCGGCAATCGGCAGGAGCCATATGGTTGTCGCTTATTGTATGAAATGCAAACACCATGTAATTGCTTTACTTTATCACTAAGCAGTAGCGATAGTCGAGAAGCAATAGTTGGCGAGACGACAACGATGCTACGATGGAGATCAAGGTGTCGCTACCGGTGACGATGGTGATCATGACGGTGCTTGGAGATGGAGATCACAAGCACAAGATGATGATGACCATATCATATCACTTATATTGATTGCATGTGATGTTTATCCTTTATGCATCTTATCTTGCTTTGATTGACGATAGCATTATAAGATGATCTCTCACTAAAATTATCAAGAAGTGTTCTCCCGAGTATGCACCGCTGCCAAAGTTTGTAGTACCTGACACCACGTGATGATCGGGTGTGATAAGTTCTACGTCCATCTACAACGGTGCAAAACAGTTGCACACGCGAATACTCAAGTTAAACTTGACGAGCCTAGCATATAACAGATATGGCCTCGAACACGGAGACCGAAAGGTCGAACGTGAATCATATAGTAGATATGATCAACATAGTGATGTTCACCATTGAAACTACTCCATCTCACGTGATGATCGGACATGGTTTAGTTGATTGGATCACGTAATCACTTAGATGACTAGAGAGATGTCTATCTAAGTGGGAGTTCTTAAGTAATATGATTAATTGAACTTTAATTTATCATGAACTTAGTCCCGTAGTATTTTGCAAATTATGTTGTAGATCAATAGCTCGCGTTGTTGCTTCCCTATGTTTTTATATGTGTTCCTAGAGAAAATTGTATTGAAAGATGTTAGTAGCAATGATGCGGATTGGATCCGTGATCCGAGGTTTATCCTCATTGCTGCATGTAAGAATTATGTCCTAGATGCACCGCTAGGTGACAGACCTATTGCAAGAGCAAGATGCGACGTTATGAACGTTTATTAGCTCAATATGATGACTACTTGATAGTTTAGTGCACCATGCTTAAACGGCTTAGAATCGGGACTTCAAAGACGTTTTGAACGCCATGGACCATATGAGATGTTCCAGAATTGAAGTTAATATTTCAAGCAAATACCGAGTTGAGAGATATGAAGTCTCCAACAAGTTCTATAGCTAAAAGATGGAGGAGAATCGCTCAACTAGTGAGCATGTGCTCAGATTGTCCAGGTACTTCAATCGCTTGAATCAAGTGGGAGTTAATCTCCCGATAAGATAGTGATTGACAGAATTTCTAGTCACCATCACTAAGTTACTAGAACTTCGTGATGAACTATAGTATGCAAGGGATGACGAAAACGATTCCCGAGCTCTTCGTGATGTTAAAATCGCGAAGGTAGAAATCAAGAAAAACATCAAGTGTTGATGGTTGACAAGACCACTAGTCTCAAGGAAAATGGCAAAGGGAAGAAGGGAACTTCAAAAGGAACGGCAAGCAAGTTGCTGCTCGAGTGAAGAAGCCCAAGTCTAGACCTAAGCCACGAGACCTGAGTACTTACACCGCATAGGAAATGGTCATCGAAACGGTAATACCCCAAATATTTGGTGGATAAGAAGGATGGCAAAGTGAACAAGGGTATATTTGATATACAGGTTATTGATGTGTGCTTTACTAGTGTTTATAGTAGCCCCTGAGTATTTGATACTTGTTCGTTGCTAAGATTAGTAACTCAAACAGGAGTTACGAATAAATGTAAACTAGTTGAAGGGGAAGTAACGATGAGTGTTGGAAGTAGTTCCAAGATTGATATGATCATCATCGCACACTTCCTATACTATCGGGATTAGTGTTGAACCTAAATAAATGTTATTTGGCGTTTGCATTGAGCATGGATATGATTTGATCATGTTTATTGCAATACGGTTATTCATGTAAGTTAGAGAATAATTATTGTTCTGTTTACATGAATAAAACCTTCTATGGTCATACACCCAATGAAAATGGTTTGTTGGATCTCGATCGTGTGATACACATATTCATAATATTGAAACCAAAAGATGCAAAGTTAATAATGATAGTGCAACTTATTTGTGGTAATCGCCGTTTAGGTCATATTGGTGTAAAGCGATGAAGAAACTCCATGCCGATGGATTTTGGAATCACTTGATTATGAATCATTTGATGCTTGCGAACCGTGCCTTTTGGGCAAGATGACTAAAACTCCGTTCTCCGGAACAATGGAACAAGCTACTGACTTATTGGGAATAATACATACCGATGTATGCGATCCAATGAGTGTTGATGCTCGTGGCAAGTATCGTTATTTTCGACCTTCACAAAGATGATTTGAGCAGATATGGGTATATCTACTTGATGAAACACAAGTCTGAAACATTTGAAAAGTTCAAAGAATTTCAGAGTGAAGTGAAGAATCATCGTAACAAGAAAATAAAGTTTCTACGATATGATCGCAGAGGAAAAATATTTGAGTTACGAGTTTGGCCTTCATTAAAACAATGTGGAATAGTTTCACAGCTCACGCCACATGGAACACCATAACGTAATGGTGTGTCCGAACGTCATAACCGCTCTTTATTGGATATGGTGCAATCTATGATGTATCTTACCGATTTACCACTATCGTTTTGGGTTATGCATTAGAGACAGCTGCATTCACGTTTAATAGGGCACCATCTAAACCGCTGAGATGACACCGTATGAACTATGGTTTAGCAAGAAACCTAAGCTGTCGTTTCTTAAAGTTTGGAGTTGTGATGCTTATGTGAAAAGTTTTCACCGATAAGCTCGAACCCAAATCGAGAAGTGCGTCTTCATAGAATACCCAAAAGAAACTGTTGAGTACACCTTCTATCACAGATCTAAAGGCAAAACATTTGTTGCTAAAATGGATCCTTTCTAGAGAAGGAGTTTCTCTCGAAAGAAGTGAGTGGGAGGAAAGTAGAACTTGATGAGGTAATTGTACCTTCTCCCTTATTGGAAAGTAGTTCATCACATAAATCAGTTCCAGTGATTCCTACACCAATTAGTAAGGAAGTTAATGATGATGATCATGAAACTTCAGATCAAGTTGCTACCAAACCTCGAGGTCTTCCAGAGTAAGATCCGCACTGAGTGGTACGGTAATCCTATTCTAGAAGTCATGTTACTAGACCATGATGAACCTGCGAACTATGAGGAAGCGATGATGAGCCCAGATTCATGAAATGGCTTGAAGCCATGAAATCTGAGATGGGATCCATGTATGAGAACAAAGTATGGACTTTGGTTGACTTGCTCGATGATCGGCAAGCCATTGAGAATAAATGGATCTTCAAGAGGAAGACGGACACGATAGTAGTGTTACTATCTACAAAGCTCGACTTGTCGCAAAAAGGTTTTGACAAGTTCAAGGTGTTGACTACAATGAGATTTTCTCAAGCTGTAGCGATGCTTAAGTCTGTCCGAATCATGTTAGCAATTGCCACATTTTATGAAATCTGGCAAATGAATGTCAAAACTGCATTCCTTAATGGTTTTCTTAAAGAAGAGTTGTATATGATGCAACCGAAGGTTTTGTCAATCCTAAAGGTGCTAACAAAATGTGTAAGCTCCAATGATCCATCTATGGACTGGTGCAAGCATCTCGAGTAGGAATACACACTTTGATAAGTTGATCAAAGCATATAGTTTTATGAGACTTTGGTGAAGCCTGTATTTACAAGAAAGTGAGTGGGAGCACTACAACATTTCTAATAAGTATATGTGAATGACATATTGTTGATCGGAAATGAAGTAGAATTATTCGCAAAGCATAAAGGAGTGTTTGAAAGGAGTTTTTCAAAGAAGGACCTCGGTGAAGCTGCTTACATATTGAGCATCAAGATCTATAGAGATAGATCAAGACGCTTGATAAGTTTTTCAATGAATACATACCTTGACAAGATTTTGAAGTAGTTCAAAATGGAACAGTCAAAGAAAGAGTTCTTGCCTGTGTTACAAGGTGTGAGATTGAGTAAGACTCAAAACCCGACCACGACAGAAGATAGAAAGAGAATGAAAGTCATTCCTATGCATCAGCCATAGGTTCTATAAAGTATGTCATGTTGTGTACCAGATCTATTGCATACCCTACCACTAAGCTTGGCAAGGGAGTGCAATAGTGATCTAGGAGTAGATCAATGGACAGCGGTCAAAATTATCCTTAGTAGAATAAGGATATGTTTCTCGATTATGGAAGTGAAAAAGGTTCGTCGTAAAGGGTTACGCCGATGCAAGTTTTAACACTAATCTAGATGACTCGAGTCTCAATCTGGATACATATTGAAAGTGGGAGCAATTAGCTAGAGTAGCTCCGTGCGAGCATTGTAGACATAGAAATTTGCAAAATACTTACGGCTCTGAATGTGACAGACCGCTGACTAAAATTATCTCACAAGCAAAACATGATCACACCTTAGTACTCTTTGGGTGTTAATCACATGGCGATGTGAACTAGATTATTGACTCTAGTAAACCCTTTGGGTGTTGGTCACATGTCGATGTGAACTATGGGTGTTAACCACATATAGATGTGAACTATTGATGTTAAATCACATGGCGATGTGAACTAGATTATTGACTCTAGTGCAAGTGGGAGACTAAAGGAAATATGCCCTAGAGGCAATAATAAAGTTATTATTTATTTCTTATATCATGATAAATGTTTATTATTCATGCTAGAATTGTATTAACCGGAAACATAATACATGTGTGAATACATAGACAAACAGAGTGTCACTAGTATGCCTCTACTTGACTAGCTCGTTGATCAAGATGGTTATGTTTCCTAACCATAGACATGAGTTGTCATTTGATTAACGGGTCACATCATTAGGAGAATGATCTGATTGACATGACCCATTCCGTTAGCCTAGCACTTGATCGCTTAGTATGTTGCTATTGCTTTCTTCATGACTTATACATGTTCCCGTAACTATGAGATTATGCAACTCCATTTACCGGAGGAACACTTTGGTGCTACCAAACGTCACAACGAATCGGGTGATTATAAAGGAGTACTACAGGTGTCTCCAAAGGTACATGTTGGGTTGGCGATTTGAGATTAGGTTTTGTCACTCCGATTGTCGGAGAGGTATCTCTGGGCCCTCTCGGTAATGCACATCACTATAAGCCTTGCAAGCAATGTAGCTAATGAGTTAGTTACGAATGATGCATTACGTAACGAGTAAAGAGACTTGCCGTAACGAGATTGAACTAGGTATTGATACCGACGATCAAATCTCGGGCAAGTAACATACCGATGACAAAGGGAACAAATTATGTTGTTATGCGGTTTGACCGATAAAGATCTTCAGAGAATATGTAGGAGCCAATATGGGCATCCAGGTTCCGCTATTGGTTATTGACCGAGAATAGTTCTAGGTCATGTCTACATAGTTCTCGAACCCGTAGGGTCCGCACGCTTAAGGTTTCGATGATGTTATATTATGAGTTTATGAGTTTTGATGTACCGAAGGAGTTCGAGTCCCGGATGAGATCGGGGACATGACGAGGAGTCTCAAATGGTCGAGACGTAAAGATCTATATATTGGACGACTATATTCGGAGTTCGGAAGGTTCGAATGATTCGGTATTTTTCGAGTACCGAGAGTTACGGAATTCGCCGGGAGAAGTATTGGGCCTTATTGGGCCTGGGGAGAGAGAGGGCTGCCGCGCCCCCATGGCCTAGTCCTAATTGGACTAGGGGAGGGCCGCACCCCTCCTTCCTTCCCTTCTTTTCCCTTCCTAGTCTCCTACTCCTACTACTTGGAAGGACTCCTAGTTGGACTAGGAAAGGGGAATCCTACTCCCGGTGGGAGTAGGACACCCCTAGGGCGCCTCTCTCCTTGGCGGCCCCCTCCTCCTTGCTCCTTTATATATGGGGCAGGGGGCACCCCATAACACACAAGTTGATCTACGGATCGTTCCTTAGCCGTGTGCGGTGCCCCTTCCACCATATTCCACTTGGTCATATCGTCGCGGAGCTTAAGCGAAGCCTGCGCCGGAGAAGTCATATCGTCATGAGCTTAGGCGAAGCCCTGCGTCGGTGGAGCATCATCATCGTCCACCACGCCGTCGTCTTGACGGAACTCATCCCGACACTTTGCTGGATCGAGTCCGGGATCGCCATCGAGCTGAACGTGTGCAGAACTCGGAGGTGCCGTACGTTCGGTGCTTGGATCGATCGTGAAGACGTACGACTACATCAACCGCGTTGTTATAACGCTTCCGCTTTCGGTCTACGAGGGTACGTGGACAGACACTCTCCCCTCTCGTTGCTATGCCATCACCATGGTCTTGCGTGTGCGTAGGAAATTTTTTGAAATTACTACGTTCCCCAACAAAGCAAACATGTGGAGGAGGCGTTTCTTTTACTTACTCGAATACGGAGCTCTCTAGGGGCATTTGCAGATCTGCCACGCAGCGTCTCAGACACTGCGGAGTTCTACCGTGCCCGGGAGGGGAGCTCAACGGAGAAGCTGTTCTGGTCCCAGTATGCTGGGGCCGATCATCTGATGCCTCTGGCGACCAACCGAAGCAGTTGGTCGAACTCCACGAGGCGGCGAACGGCTATGAAGGACTTCATAGTCGAGGATGTGGCTGGTGAGCTACCTGCCCAAAGAGCTACTTTGGCCTGATCAAGAGAATGGTGGATGCCTGCCCGCGGCTTGAAGTGATCAAGCGATCCGTCTGCATCGAAGGCGCCCGCCGAGCTTTTGCCCACGTCAAGGTGCATTGGGGCAAGCTGGATGCGGAGAAGCTGGTCAAGGACGGGCCGCCGGAGGGTAAAACGCGTCGCCATCCCGAAAGGTACTACGATGGCGTGATGAAGGGTGCTCGTCTCGTTGCCAATGAGTGTACCAAGGATGCCATAATTGAATGAATTCACTTCTGTCATGTTTGTAATTAAAGACGAAGTTACTTGCGCTATGTAGCGCTTTTGTTATTTAAAATATTACCTTCTGTGCAGCTGTTTATAAAATCCTGAAAGTAGGCCAGTCGTCGGCTTCCGCCCCCACGTGACTAGCACTAGGGTGTTCGTGGAAAACCCGGACACTCTTTACCCAAATGTTTGGTCCCTTAAGGAGGTGTCCGGCGCAGCGAACAAGGCAATCGGACTATGCGGCTTTATAACTTTCACTTAGCCATAGAAGTCTACAATTTTAAATTTCGGTGAAGCCCCTAGAATCCGGAAGACCGAATCGGGGCGCTATACACGCCTAGATCGGACGAAGCCGATTTATCGCCTAAAGCAGAAAATCCTTAAGGATTTTGAAACCTCTCGAACAGCGACCAGCTCACACCGCATCATGCCAGTCAGTTTTCGTCTTTCTCTACTGAGGTGCTCGTCCGGAAGAACCGGGACACAATCGCAGTAGTTCTCCCTGCGCTACCTTAGCCGATATAACGGAATATAAGGCACCAAAACAAGGGAGCCGGGCTATCCCAACTGTAGACCCAAGACATGATTCAGAGCTGATGCATATAGTGCTATAAGTTCGGGGTGCCGCACTGTTGAAAGTGTCCGGACTTTAGTTGCCATATAGCGGGGTGCCATAAGAAGCCCCTAGCAAACTGGCCGCACCAAGGTGTACGGATGCAATAAACATTTATAAGAGAAAAATGCTCAAATAAGAAAAATAAGCTGACGCTATATATAATCTCCCATTGACTAAAAATACGTTTAAGCGTACATTTACAATGGGTGCGTTAAGCAGAGATAAAATAGGACTATTTGACATGTCCTATCCAGGGGCAGGCTGTGTTCAGGTAGATAAAGCAGGTATAATGATCGTAAATAGATTCCACTGGGTATTTCTTACGCACAACGTCTATTGCCTCCTTGGATGTCTCTTCCCTATAAGTCCGTAATTGGCTCTTTTGAGGATGTTGCGCCTTGTAAGAGTGTCTGAAAGGTAAGAGGGAAAGAGTATGAAAGTATTTGGCGGTTACCCGCACTATTGGTTGAGTCGTTGATGCGCCTCCGCCTATGCCCATGGTATTTTAGTGCGTAATTGTGTGCACGTGGCACGAATGCTGCTTTGATGGGGCTTAAGCGGAGGCCGGACTGCTAGTCGCGCTCTTGGCGTGCCTGACGATCCTGTTGCGGGGTGCTCCGGACTCGCTTGACTGTGCTCGAAGTTGTTTTCGCCGGATTGGTTTGTCGGAGAAGGCCGCATTGTACTTCCGCCGCAAGGGATGCAGTATGTTCTTCTGTTCGTAGGGAGCGGTCCATATTTCCGTTCACCGTTATAACCCCGCGTGGTCCTGGCATCTTGAGCTTCAGATATGCGTAGTGTGGTACCGCATTGAATCTGGCGAATGCGGTTCGTCCGAGCAGTGCATGGTAACGACTACGGAAGGGGACGATATCGAAGATTAACTCTTCGCTTCGGAAGTTATCCAGAGATCCGAAGACCACTTCCAATGTTATAGAGCCCGTACAGCGGGCCTCTACTCCAGGAATTACACCTTTAAAGGTGGTTTTTTGGGCTTGATCCTTGAAGGGTCAATGCCCATTTTGCACACTGTGTCCTGGTAAAGCAGGTTCAGGGTGCTGCTGCCATCCATAAGGACGCGCGTGAGGTGGAATCCGTTAATGATTGGGTCTAGGACCAATGCGGCTGAGCCACCGTGACGGATGCTAGTAGGGTGATCCCAACGATCGAAAGTGATTGGACAAGCTGACCATGGGTTGAATTTGGGGGCGACTGGCTCCATCGAATAGACGTCCCTTAGTGCCCGCTTTCGTTCCCGCTTGGGGATGTGCGTGGCGTAGATCATGTTGACCGCTTTCACCTTGGGGGGGGGGGGAATTTCTTCTGTCCCCCCGTGTTCGGATGTCGGGGCTCCTCGTCGTCGTCGCTGTGCAGCCCCTTGTCCTTGCCTTCGGCGTTTATCTTGCCGGCCTGTTTGAATACCCAGCAATCTCTATTGGTGTGGTTGGCTGGCTTGTCCGGGGTGCCATGAATTTGGCACGAAGCGCTCAAAGATGCCGTCGGACCGGACGGTCCCTGATTATTTCTTTTGAACGGCTTCTTCCGCTGACCGGGCTTGGATCCACTGAATCCAGCGTTGACTGCCGTGTCTTCAGTGCTGTCGCCGTTGTTACGTCGCTTATGTCTGTTACGCCGTGGCTTGCCATTATTGTCGCGGCCATCCAAATTGCCAGACTGTGGCGTAGTGTTGCTGCGAGCCAACCAACTGTCCTCGCCCGTGCAAAAGCGGGTCATTAGTGTTGTGAGAGCTGCCATGGACTTGGGGTTTTCCTTGCCGAGGTGTCGAGCGAGCCACTCGTCATGGATATTATGCTTGAAATCCGCTAGGGCTTTGGCGTCTGGTTCTTTTTAGTGAGGAACTGAGTCCAGAATTTCCTGGCTGACTCTCCGGGATGTTGAGTGATGTGGCTCAAGTCATCGGCGTCAGGTGGTCGCACATATGTGCCTTGTAAGTTGTCGAGGAATGCGTCTTCCAGGTTTTCCCAACTGCCAATGGAATTTGCTGGCAGGCTATATAGCCAATGTCGGGCTGGTCCTTTGAGCTTAAGGGGAAGATATTTGATGGCGTGCAGATCATCTCCGCGGGCCATGTGAATGTGGCGAAGAAAATCTTCAATCCATACTGCGGGGTCTGTTGTGCCATCGTATGATTCGATGTATATGGGTTTAAACCCTTCTGGGAATTCATGATCCATTACTTCGTCAATGAAGCAGAGGGGGTGCGCGGCGCCTCTGTGCCGGGCTATGTGGCTACGCAGGTCAAATTGCTTTGGGTGGCTATATTCGGCCCGGACGGACTTGTTAAAGGTGTGTCCGGCGTGACGGTCCTCATCGCGTACCGAGCCACGCCCCCGCTATCCGTAGATCGATCTTGGTTGTCCCGTTTTGTTGCCCCGGGCCATAGTATGTTGGCGTGGGGGTGTTGGCTGGTATGCGGACTGGTATGCCATTTTATCCCAGCCACGAGGTGGCTGGTCAGCCGTATGGTGCTCGAGTCCGTATTCCTCGGCTGCCAGGACTTCCGTCCATCTATCTGTGAGCAGATCTTGATCAGCTTGGAGTTGTTGTTGTTTCTTTTCGTGCTCTGGCGGTGGCTATAAGTCGACGCTGAAGCGCTCTCGCTCACGGGATCCTCGAGCACGCCGAACTTATCGCCGCCGAGGCTAATATCGCCTCTTGAGGGGGGCATGTAGCTGTCCTCCTCCGGGTATTCGTCCGTCGCTTTGTTCTTACAGGCTGACCTGCTCATCCTCCTGCTCGCCTGCTCGAAGGTGGGCTGATCTGGGTTGTATTCTTCTTTGGCGCCATTCGGATTGTTTTCGTCTCCTGGGCCGGTATTGGTGTGGCGGGGCTTGGAGTGGCGCCGACGTCGTCCATTCTTTGCTTTTTTCCCGAGGTTTTATCATCCGTTGCCTCATCGCCATTTGTTTCCTTTGGAGTGTCCACCATATATATAGGAAAAAGCAAACCTATGAAGCTTCGCTGTGGCGGCTGCAATCACGAGCGCCCACTCGTGTTGGGATCTGTCCCGTCCCCTTACCTCTTTTGTATTTTTGTTTTATAAGTAGTTTGATATTTATTTCCTCTTATAGAGAAAAATGGACCACACTGCATGCGAGAGAACATAGTGCGCAGCACTAGGCTGGCACAATGGCAGGCAGGGCCCATCCCGCCTTGGGCTCCAACGGTTCCTAAATGGTTCCTGGTCACAACGGTTCCAAGATGATTTTTTAGTTCTTATAATTTCCGGCAACACGCTTCCTGTGTCATGCTGATTCACTTGGCTATTCACGCACTCCCCATACCGCTTCGCACTTAGGATTGGGGAGACCGCACCACTCTAATGTGATGAACTTTTTAAAATACAAAAAGTAGTGTTTAGATAACGACCCCGATAAGTATACTAACGTGATATAAGTGTACTAATGTGATGAACTTTGTAAAATCCATTTTTTTAACGAATATTATTACATGGGAGTGTACATTTTCCCCAAATCCTAACACATTGATCCCACATGGCGTTTTTTTAAAGCTAATCGCTGGATGGCCATTAACAGTACCAGCCTGGCCGCCAGCTTTTTTTCTATGGTCATGGCTATGCTATCTCGATAGACCCGTGAACACTTACCAGCCCTGCACCGCCAACTTTTTTCTATGGTCATGCATATGCTATCCGATAGACCCGTGAATAGGAGACCCATGACCAACAGCGGGACAAACGGCGGGTGACGCTTGCATCTTTCTTCCGAGCTCGCCCAAGACAAAGGAGAGAAGCCGATAATGGGAGCAGTGTGAGAACAGATACGATCGCGGCAAGATCAGTGTCGTGGAGTCCGGAGAGCGAGCGGTCTGTTTGGGTATGGGGGAGAACGGCGGTGCTGCACATACGCATGACGTCGATGACCTGAAAGGTAAGCCTACTAAATCATTTTTTGCTGCTTGGAATATTCTGTATGAAACCTTTTTGGCGATTCTTTTCTTATAGACCATTACTTGCAATAGTAGTTATTTCTCTTCACATTGATCCATCTGATTTTTAGGAGAATCTACTCCATCTGATTATTTTGGACTAGATGGGTCCACAGAGACCTGAGTTTGGATCAAACTGAACCAACACCATGCAATAAGAACACGACCGCACTCGAGACGATTGATGCGGATCACACGGACAAAGAAAAGGACAGCAAACTAGTGGAAGGCGCTGAAGCAGCATAAAGTGTTCGGTGGAGGAGGGATGGACAAGACGGCAAAGGTAATACTCGCACTAGGCAACCATTCAACACTACAAAAAATTGCCGTCAGTTTACGTAGTCACCTTGATACATCATTTCAGTCTCATATAGTTTATTATCACAACACGTAACACACGATACACCAGCATGGTTTACAAACAAGCTTAGACGTCAGTATTAATTTTACAGAACAGAGAAGGAAGCCATTCGAACAGGTGGGACGGAAGCCGGGGCGATCGAGAACGGAAGATGCGATCAAACTCAAGTTGTGTTGAACCAGCTGTAGTGCCCAGCGGCGAGCCGATACTATCAATCAAACGACGGGGAGTTGCGGTGTTCATGCAGCGGCAGCCCGCGGCTCAAAAGAGGATGTGCTAGCGCCATAGTGAAGCTTATTTTTGAAACGAAGGCAAAAACTTTGCCTCATCCATTAATTAAGAAGAAGTTTAGAGTTGCTTTTACACGAAAAGCAAAAGGAAAAATTACATGGCCACTACTCTCCCGGCATGATCTGGCCCAAGCGCTTTGCGCCCGCAATAACCCACAGTTTGGCGTCACTCTGAATCTTCGATAGCAACAAGGACGGAAGCGTGGACTTGTAACGGAAAACCCACGCATTTCTCTCGCACCAAACGGTCCAGCAGGTCAGCATAGGAATTTCTGAAATAGTTATTGGGCTGCCCCAATATAGACTAAATTCCAGCAGGACGTGCTCCAGGAGGACGTGCATGCGGTACCGTGGCCGCACGAGCTCGCTGTCATTGTCAGGCGAGAGGCGGAATGGCGTGGCTCGGTCGTCGTGTAACACCGTCACCGATGCAACTCGATCGCGCCACCCTCCATCTGTGAACCGAACGAGGAAGGATTGCACGGAGAGGATGGACACGTCAACGGCTGCTCTCCGAATGTCGGTGAACTCGGCGAGGATGGCTTTCTTCACCGCGCACGGATCGACGCATGCCGCGGTGGCTCGGAGACGATTCTCCTCACCCACCATGGCCCGTGTGCGCTCAATAACACAGTGAGACACGAACGGACGGTTGTTTGGTCGGCGGTAAACGACATCGGCGAGCACATGTTCTCCATCGATGGCGTGGTTTGGGTTGGCTTCTAGTAGTGCAGCGCTTTTCACAAAGGCTGTTTCATGGTTTTGGCATGACCCACCGAGCCTGCCGCCCATCGCCGGGCTCTGATCGCGGCGGCGCAACGCCTTGGTTAAACTAAAGCCGTGAAAACAGGGTCACGGACGGATGCGTCGGCGTCTTAACAGGACGTACATGGGGCAATGTGAATGACAGACGGGCTCAAATTAGGGACTGTGTGTGTATGAATGACAGACGGATGCAATTCTGAAACCTTACCATTCGTGATTCGAGACGTTTTGACCACAAATCGGGACGTGTCATACGTGGCCAGCGAAGATCTGAAATTGCAGGTGCGTGCGTCTTGCTTGTACTATCCGTTATCGATCGCAGCTGTTTGTATCAGCAGATGCACACATAGCAGCGGACCACCTAGTGGTGGCCTTGCAACAGAACTAGGGATGAAACTTTTTTAGACCTAAAGGTGGTAGGAAAATGGGGCGGCCACGCGAGGCCTCTTCTACACCGTGCAAAGTTTTTTCCGGGCGATGATTTCGTGTTGCGATGACATGACATTTTCTTTTTTGTTTTCATAACCCATTGACAACGTATCATCATATCACTAGATTACACGGAACCTTCATTTTTTGCATTGTGAAAGCATCTACAGCCGGGCACCGCAAACCCCTCTTATACGCCCAGACGGACGGCTCGGTAACTGAGCGGTAAAAAAAAAGCCAACCGAGACGGGCGCCTCAAATCGGCCTGAAACACCAGGGCTAACTGGCACCCCTCATATGCAACTGAAATATGGGGCAGATATGGAGAGGCTCAAGCGCGTCGCGCCATGTTGGACCCGGCCCACGCTGGCCCATCCGACCCCACATATATCCGTCCCCATCCACTCCTCGAACCTAACCCTAGCCACTCCACTTTGCCCCCAAGCTCCAGTGCAGCGATCTCCGGCCTTCCCCGACATGGCGGACAGCGGATCTGACTCCGACTAGTCCGGATCCGTCGCTGGGTATCGTCTCGTCGGGTTGGAGGAGGCAATGGCCATTCGCATTGCACTCCGCCGCTCCCGGAGAACTACACCCGCCGACGGCTGGTTCTGGTCGGCGTGAGTCCATTGAGTCGGCGCGATCGGGCGCCTGGATCCTCGGGGCTGGATCATCGCGTCCTCCCGGAGCTTTCCAATCTCCTTCTCCCATCACCGGTCAGCCGGAGCATCGATCCTTGCCGGACTGTTGTGCCCATCTTGTAGGAAGGAGAGGATGTCGGTGGTCGAGGCCCGCCTCGCTGCTGCCATGGCGGCGGCAGATGCGGTAGTGCGGGCTGCCACAAAGGAGAAAACCATCCGTGTCGCGGAGGAGGAAGAAGTGGATCCGGCTTGATTCATAGCGTGTCTTCGACCCCTACTTCCGCGAGATGGACGGCAAGGGCACCGGGAAGGTCAAGGATGACCGTGGATGATCCTCTCCATAGCTAGTATGTAGGTACAACATGCCAAAATTTGATAGTCCAATGGCATATCCAAATTTTGGTCCCGTAACCCGTTGGACAAGTCTTCACCGTATCGATAGATTACATGGCTGTTTTTCTTTGTGAGAACCACCCATTTTGGGAGCACCATTTTTTGTGTATGAGAACCTTGTTTACGTGCGTGTTGGCCTACACGATGGAGGAATAGAGAGATACTGTGTGGTAGATAGGTATAGATATATAGAGAGAGGATTGTAATTGGGGTGAGAGATAGGTATAATGTAAATGAACCCTCATTTGACACAGCCAGAACCATTCACACACAACGGGGGGCACCCTTCTTTTATGCACGCAGACCTTTTCTTCATTGCTTACATTACATCGGATGTTATTGGAAAAAGAGGGAGAGAGAGAGAGATAGATTGCTAGATATAGCGCCCGTGTCGCTTACATGGAAGGGTGCCGATAGGTGCAGCGTCATCGGTAGATGAAAGGTTCGCTCACAGAAAGAGATGCCCCGTGCGGTGTGCATCATTCCGACAACATAAAATGGAGGTTCTGTGGAATTTAAAACAACTCCAGCAGGCCGACCCAAGCGAAGCAGCGATTTAAATGCGCTTTTTGTCCGTTTGGATCGGCCGTCCGCCCGACATCCGCCCTGTTTTTGATATGGGTCGGCAGCGCGTCCAACACGCCGACCCATATGTGCAGGCGTGGCCGGCTGGCCGCCCAAGTATACATTGATTTGCATTCAAATATATTGTGAAATGAAAATGTTAACAAGCCAAATAGTCTGGCCGCCCAAATAAATAGTATAGTTTTACAAGCCAAATAAAAATAAAAACGTTTCACATAGTTTTGCAAACGAATAAAAGAAGATATATCTATTGGTTGCCAACATGAGTCCGCATATACTCAACCAAATCATTTTGCAGTTGCACGTGAGTTTCCCAATCACGCATGTCTTCGTGAAACTGAGTGAACTGCTCAAATGTTGCCACTACTCCATGCTCAGGCACAACATTCTCACCCTGAAACTGAAAGCCTTGATCGTATAGACATTCCGGGCGCTCGTCTTCTACGATCATATTGTGCATGATCACACAAGCAGTCATCACCTCCCATAGTTTCTACGTGCTCCAAGTATTAGCAGGATACCGAACGATGCCCCATCGAGACTGCAAAACACCAAAGGCACGCTCGACATCCTTCCTAGCACTCTCTTGCTCTTGGGCAAATCTTTTCCTTTTCTCTCCGATAGGGTTGGGTATTGTCTTGACAATAGTGGTCCACTGAGAATAGATACCGTCACCCAAATAGTACCCTTTGTCGTAGTTGTGGCCGTTGACAGTAAAGTTCACCAGTGGGCTGTTGCCTTCGGCAAGCCTAGCAAACACCGGCGAGTGCTGAAGCACGGCGATATCATTGTGTGATCCAGCCATGCCAAAAAAAGAGTGCCAGATCCGGAGATCTTGAGATGCCACGACCTCCAGTATGACAGTGCAAGCCCTGACATGTCCCTTATAGTGCCCTTGCCAAGCAGAAGTGCAGTTCTTCTATTCCCAGTGCATGCAGTCTATGCTGCCAAACTGGATGTATCTTCAAATGTCGGCTCTCTCAAGTACTCAGGGTCAAACACAGCAATCACAACCTTGCAGAATTTATACAGGTACTCTAGGCATGTAGACTCGCTCATACAGACGTACTCATCAATGAGATCACCGGGCACTCCGTATGCAAGCATTTGGATGGCGGCAGTGCATTTCTGATAAGAGGAGAAACCAATCTTGCCGACGACATCCTCTTTCCTATAGAGATATGTAAAACAGAGGCTCACCCATGGTTCCTCTTTGCACTCGAACAACGGGTTTGTTGTATCAAAGTAGTCCTTGCGGAAAAAAGGGTGTTGTCGGGTGGTGTGTGCATGGTTCCAACAGTGTAAAACAGAGGTTCTTCATATGTAATGTTAGTGTTGCGATTCAACGCCGAAAGCCAATATCTCCTCCTATAGAGATATGTAAAACAGAGGCTCACCCATGGTTCCTCTTTGCACTCGAACAACGGGTGTGTGCCGGAAGCCAATATCTGTTCTTCATATGTAAAACAGAGGCTCACCCATGGTTCCTCTTTGCACTCGAACAACGGGTTTGTTGTATCAAAGTAGTCCTTCCGGAGAAGGAAATGCCCGCTCTCTCGGTTGCGATTCAACGCCGGAAGGTGGCCCGGAATGGAGCCACGAAACAACGGCCGCTGGCTGTTGAGGTGGTGATGGGGCGCGGCGGTTCTACATGAAGGTGCCCTTGGGTGAGCGTGCATGGTTCCGACAATGTAAAACGGAGGTTCTACATGAAATGTAAATGTTTTGGTGATTGTTCATCATCTAAGACGAACATGCAGGCTCCCATTCTTGTTATCATCTAATGCAAACATCCACCTCATAGGGAAGTTTCTCGCGCACACAAAAGAAGGGTTATCTCGGGTGGGTATGCATGGCTCCAACAAATGTAAAACAGATGTTCTTTTTGTAATGTAAGAGTTGTGGGTGACGATGATCGAAATGTCTGATATTAACATCTGATTTTAACGTGCACGCATAGTAAAAAGCTTACACAGGGTCGAATGATGACGATGGTTGAATCGTCCACCCTATAGAGAAGGTTTCTCGTGTGGAAAAAAGGGTGTTGTCGGGTGGTGTGTGCATGGTTCCAACAGTGTAAAACAGAGGTTCTTCATATGTAATGTAAGTGTTGCGATTCAACGCCGGAAGCCAATATCTCCTCCTATAGAGATATGTAAAACAGAGGCTCACCCATGGTTCCTCTTTGCACTCGAACAACGGGTTTGTTGTATCAAAGTAGTCCTTCCGGAAGCCAATATGTGTAACAACGGCCGCTGGCTGTTGAGGTGGTGATGGACCAACACGGCAGCCAATATCTCCTCCTCATCGTCGGACGACGAATCGTCGGAGTCGCAAAGGAAATTGTGGAAAAAGAACTCGTTGGCGGAGTCCATTTCGTACCTTGGCAAACTGTCGAACAGCTTGCGGGCGTCGACAAAGGAGACGAACGGCGAGAGGAGTCACGGCGCCCACAGACCAGCTAGCTGCCCTGCCAGTGTCCGACGAGTGTGACGACGTCCGACGAGCGTGCCGGTCGGATGTGGCAGGGGCGGCGATGCGGCTCCTTGGTCGCGGGCGGCTGTGCGGTGGGGGAAGCGGTGGTGGGAAGCAGTTTGCTCCCCGACGGCAAAACGGCGGTGGAGGGCGACGAGAGGGGAGGGGGCGGCGTTGCTGGGCAGATGTGGAGGCGGCGGCAGTTGGAAGAGTCGCCGGAAAAAATGGGCGGCGACGTCGGCGACGGAGAAGGCGGGAGGGTTGCTTCGTTGGCCGCAGGGTGAGACGGGAGGCCAATGTGCCACAGACCAGCGGGCCCGAGGACAGGAGTAGGCGAGCACGCGCGCGTCCGTCGCGTGTCCGCGCCGACGCAAATCAGACTCAAAAATGGGCCGGGAATGGGTCGCCCGCGGACGAAAACGGACGCGCGTCCATTTAGGTCGGCGCGTTGGGCCGCCTTTTCTGTCCACGCCGACCCAAACGGACGGCCGCGGACGAAATGGGTCGCCCCATTGGAGTTGCTCTAACCGGTGCATTGATCCCATATATAGCTATCTATCAATCCCTCTCTCTATCCTTTTATCACTTAACTTAACATGCATGCATCGTAAAAGCTTACGCGGTATCGAATGGTAGCATCCATCTTTAGAGAAGGTTTCATGCACAAAGGAAAGGGTCCCTCGGGGGTTCCGTGTAATGTAAATGATGGGGTGGTAGGCTGGGAATCGGATATGGAACTACTTACTTCATACCACTCTCCCACCCGACAAAAATCCTCTCTTTCTCTCTCTCTCTAACAATCTATTTATCTACCACCCACCAACAGAGCTTGTGAGGTGCACGTTGCACCCTACCCTCAGTATAGAAGGTTGTCATGCATACAAAAAGGTGATCTCGGGTGTGTGTGCATGGTTCCAAGAATGTAAAATGGAGGTTCTACATGAAATGTAAACTTCATGCACGCTCCCATCCTTGTTATCATCTCATGCAAACATCCACCTCATAGGGAAGTTTCTCGCGCACAGAGAAAAGGGTTATCTCGGGTGGGTGTGCATGGTTCCAACAAATGTAAAACGGAGGTTCCTTTTGTAATGTAAGAGTTGTGGGTGACGGTGGTTGAAACGTCTGATATTAACATTTGATTTTAACGTGCACACATAGTAAAAAAGCTTACACAAGGTCGAATGATGATGATGGTTGAATCGTCCACCCTATATAGAAGGTTTCTCGTGCAGAAAAAAGGGTGTCGTCGGGTGGTGTGTGCATGGTTTTGACAGTGTAAGACATAGGTTCTTCATGTAAGGCTCCCGGGGAGGACCGCGATGATCCAGGCCCAGAGGGCACCCACCAAAAAATCTTGCAGAACCATGCATACTCGGCATGAGGGGAACGCTCCTAATGTGGACATGAACCTTATTCACCCTGACATAGTACTCGTGTAAGTATTTACGTTGCGTGCGGGTTGGTCCAGATGTTAAAGGCTTATAGATAAAGCGATAAAATAGCCAAGTAAAGTATTACTATGTCGCGGCGGGTGTGCGGGATCCGGCTGTGGGGGAGTAATGGATGCATGCAAAACATATTTAAATTGACTAAAGATTGAGGAAGCAATAGATAACTAGACACAACGTCACCGCAACACTTACATTACATATGAAGAACCTATGTTTTACACTGTTGGAACCATGCACACACCACCCGACAACACCCTTTTTTCCGCACGAGAAACCTTCTCTATAGGGTGGACGATTCAACCATCGTCATCATTCGATCCTGTGTAAGCTTTTTACTATGCGTGCACGTTAAAATCAGATGTTAATATCAGACATTTCGATCATCGTCACCCACAACTCTTACATTACAAAAAGAACATCTGTTTTACATTTGTTGGAGCCATGCATACCCACCCGAGATAACCCTTCTTTTGTGTGCGCGAGAAACTTCCCTATGAGGTGGATGTTTGCATTAGATGATAACAAGAATGGGAGCCTGCATGTTCGTCTTAGATGATGAACAATCACCAAAACATTTACATTTCATGTAGAACCTCCGTTTTACATTGTCGGAACCATGCACGCTCACCCAAGGGCACCTTTTTGTATGCATGGGAACCTTCTATAGTGAGGGTATAGGGTGCAACGTGCACCTCGCAAGCTTTCTGGATGGGTCGTAAATAGATAGATAGATAGATAGATAGATAGATAGATAGATAGATGGAGAGAGAGAGAGAGAGAGAGATGAAGGAAATATGCCCTGGAGGCAATAATAAAGTTGTTATCTTATATTTCCTTATTCGTGATAAAGGTTTATTATTCACGCTTAAATTGTATTGATCGGAAACTTAAATACATGTGTGAATACATAAACAAATACCGTGTCCCTAGTGAGCCTCTACTAGACTAGCTCATTGATTAAAGATGGTTAAGGTTTCCTAACCATAGACATATCTTGTCATTTGATAAGGGATCACATCCTTAGGAGAATGATGTGATGAACAATACCCATCCATTAGCTTAGCATATTGATCGTTCAATTTATTGTTATTGCTTTCTTAATGTCAGATACATATTCCTTCGACTATGAGATTATGCAACTCCCGGATACCGTAGGAATACCTTGTGTGCTATCAAACGTCACAACATAACTGGGTGAACATAAAGATGCTCCACAGGTATCTCTGAAGGTGTTTGTTGAGTTGGCATAGATCGAGATTAGGATTTGTCACTCCGAGTATCGGAGAGGTATCTCTGGGTCCTCTCGGTAATACACATCATAAGAAGCCTTGCAGGCAAAGTGACTAATGAGTTAGTTGCAAGATGATGTATTACGGAACGAGTAAAGAGACTTGCCAGTAAAGAGATTGAACTAGGTATGAAGATACAGATGATCGAATCTCGGACAAGTAACATACCGATGGACAAAGGGAATTACATATGTTGTCATAAGGTTGACCGATAAAGACCTTTGTAGATTATGTAGGAGCCAATATGGGCATCCAGGTTCCGCTATTGGTTATTGACCGGAGAGGTGTATCGGTCATGTCTACATAGTTATCGAACCCGTAGGGTCCGCACGCTTAACGTTCGTTGGCGATATAGTGTTATATGAGTTATATGATTTGGTGACCGAATATTGTTGGAGTCCCGGATGAGATCACGGACATGATGAGGAGCTCTGAAATAGTTCGGAGGTAAAGATTGATATATAGGACGATGATATTCGGACACTGGAAGAGTTGCGAAGTGCACCGGGTAGTCATCGGATCACCGGAAGTGGTTCTGGATCCCAAGTAGGATCTTGCCTACTTGGGGCGCCTCCTTGGCTGCTCCCTCCTCGCCCCCACCTATATATATATGTGGGAGGGGGGCGCCACACATAACCAAGACAATCTCTTAGCCGTATGCAGCGCCCCCCTCCACAGTTTTGTCCCTCGGTCATATTTTCATAGTGCTTAGGTGAAGCCCTGCGGAGAGAGCATCACCACCACCGTCACCACGCCGTCTTGCTGCCGAAACTCGTCCACTACTTCGTCGTCTTGCTGGATCAAGAAGGAGAGGACGTCACCGAGCTGAACGTGTGCTGAATGCAGAGGTGCCGTGCGTTCGGTACTCGATCGGTTGGATCGTGAAGAAGTTCGACTACATCAACCACGTTAACAAACGCTTCCACTTACGGTCTACGAGGGTACGTAGACACACTCTCCCCTCTCGTTGCTATGCAGCTCCATGGATAGATCTTGCGTGTGCGTAGAATTTTTTTTGTTTTTCTTGCAACATTCCCCAACATTCTCCATGAATAGATCTTGCGTGTGTGGTATGAAGTAAGTGGTTCCATATCTGATTCCCAGCATACCACCCCATCGTTTACATTACACGGAACCCCTGAGGGACCCTTTCCTTTGTGCATGAAACCTTCTCTATAAGATGGATGCTGCACCCACCGACACCATTCGATACCGCGTAAGCTTTTACGATGCATGCATGTTAAGTTAAGTGTTAAAACACTAGATAGATAGATAGATAGAGAGAGAGAGAGAGAGAGAGAGAGAGAGAGAGAGAGATGTCGATAGATAGCTATATATGGGATCAATGCACCAGTTAAATTCCACATGAACCTCCATTTTAAGTTGTCGGAACCATGCACACCGCACGGGGGCATCTCTTTCATGTGAACGCAAACATTTCATATACCGATGACATTGCATCTATCGGCACCCTTCCATGCAAGGTTTTCTCGGTGGGGGTCCTCTGGGGCTGGATCATCGCAATCCTCCCAGGAGCCTTTCAATCTCCTTTTCCCATCACCGGTCCGCCGGAGCATGAGTCATAGCGGGACCAGTGTGCCCCCTCGTTGTCGCTATCGCGGTGGCTGTTGCGGCGACACGGGCTGCCGCAAAGGAGGAAAAGGAGTGGAGCGATGGGTCGGACAGTTTCAATGAAGAGCAGATCTGGCTTGATCCATACTGTGTCTTCTACCCCTACTTCCACGAGATGGACGGCAAGGGCGCCGGGAAGGGCAAGGGCGGCCGTGGATGATCCTCTCCATGCATACCCACCTCCGTTTTACATTTGTCGGAACCATGCATACCCACCCGAGATCACCCTTTTTTGGGCACGAGAACCTTCTCTATGAGGTGGGTGTTGCGTTAGATGATAACAAGGAATGGAGCATGCGTGTTGGTGTTAGATGATAAACAATCACCAAAACGTCGGGCGGAAAATCACGCGGACGATGGTGAGGGTTTTGGGTCGGCCACTGTTGCCAGACCTGGTCGTGGCATCTGTGACGCCTGCAAACGCCCCCCTCCCGCCGCCCCACAAAAATACTTTGTTTCCGGTTTGTGGGGAAAAGTGCATCCGTACGACAGAGCGGACCGATATAGGACCGCGTTGCATGGCAAAACATATCCGAATCGCGTTGTATGGTTATCAGTGGTTTGGGTGTCCGTGTTGGAGACCCCCTAATAAAAGAAGAATTTTTTTGACAAGTCTACATGTGTTTTGTTTTTACCATAATACGACTTTATTCCTCAAATAATAGATCGATCGTTCAGAAGGGTAGAATCCCAAAGTCTACATGAGTTTTTTACGCGCACGGCAGAGAAAAGACATAGGATTTATCGAACAAAGTCAATGCTCAGCTCAAAAGAAAACACCGGAAGGGGAGGAGAGATTTGTGATTGGTTGTTAGATGGAAAGAGTGTGTAAAACCTGTAAATCTTTGTATGTCTAGCATTTTTGGCCCGTGGCTCATGGAATCCCAGGTTCAGAGTACATCTAGCCCAAGGGAAGGAGGAGGATCACTGGCCTTCCAAGCAACGCCCTAAGGGAAAACGCCATGGAGACGATGTCGCGTTGCCGCTTTACCGAAGAGCTCGATTCGAAGTAGATGAAGCACATGAACACGACGAGCCCTCAAGTGGATAGCGACATCCGCAGCGTCGCTGCCGCCCGGCTAGCAAGCGCCGCAAGGCTTTCATCTGTAGCAACACAGCCCATCACCTCCACGCAGCCGCCAAGGCCGACAAGCACTTCCGCTGCCCGCACACCCCGCCGCAAAGTGGCGATTAATGTCGTTGTAGTTCTTCACAGGCCTGCGTAAACAAGTGGCAACATATGTTTTCAGAGTTAGGAATGCAGCAATCGCTCAACTCGACGAAAAGTGAAGAGAAAGTTCTCTTTAGTCAAAAACCTGATGGAGTACACTCGGATGTGCGTGTTAGAATCCCACCTCTTTATGGAGCCATTAACGACTATGTAGTCTCCATTGTTGCGTCGTTGTACAAAAACAGTCCAGTTCGGTGTGAGGCAAAACAAAACGACCCTTGCAAAATGACAACAATAAATCCCAAGCGCTTACGCAAGGCCTGCATGTACTCCCAGTCGATTGTTACGAAAAGCAGCAGATGAAGTTGTCGGCGTCTAATGAAGGCATGATACTATATTTTTTACAGTTTGTGCGGTGAGAAAATACCAAATCTTGGCCTCGATAGCCCCAATGCCATCGTCGAGAATGAAGTTGATCTCTTCGCCGAGTCCGTGCGGTTCCACATCTTACCGAGAAGCCGCTCATCCAAATAAAAATGGCTGAGAAAACATCAAAACCAGCATATATCGACAAAGTGCCCGCCGTGCTCGCCCAAGGAATTGACATGGAAACTTGCTTCACACACCGAGGGACTAAGTTGTTGGGCGGATAAAGGTCTTCGAAAACAACCATTGAATTTTTGTCACAAATAAAACTTCCGCTCGTAAACAAAAACCCAAGAACACATACACACACCTGTTGGCGTGAGACCGCTGCAAAGAGCGCCGAGAGCATAAGGGAGCAAGATTCTAAATATATATGCAAAACAAGAGTTGGACGGTGGTGTTAGTAATTACACGCTTGAAACCCAATGGAGCGACAATAACTCGCACTCCTTTGTGGATGCATCCCAAAAGCCTCTTTCATCTGCAAAATCTAGCTCATCATCCAGCAGGTCATTACTACAAACCGTGCAGAACTATATTCAAATTACCTTGATAAAAACGGCGAAGCTTCCCACCTCGCACCAGCGCAGGCGCAAATTGTTTTTGCCACTCTCAAACGGTGCGAACAGTGTCCAGCTAGCTAGACGAAAATAGCAATTTAACACTACCGACAAGTACCCACATCTAGAACCTTTTGTAAATAGCCAGAATTAGCCGATTCGTCACCGCCCAAAGAAGCTCTTGGGGCACTCTGCTGGTTCAAAAGGTGAGTGCTCTGTTTGCCTCAAGTACACCTGCAAAGCCGGATGCTAGGTTTCCTTTTTCGGACCGACACCATAAAGGCTCGGCTCAGCTTTCCTTCTAAGCCATGGCGAAATTCAATAAATGATAAATTCAGAACCTTATCCACCAAAGGTGCGGATCTCAAAGCAAGCGAAGGGTTCGATAAAAGCCATCTGAGCTAGTGTGGATAGCAAATCCATCCTCTATATATATATATATATATATATATATATATATATATATATATATATATATATATATATATATATATATATATATATATATATATATATATATATATATAAGAAGAGGTGGCTGTCCACCACCCAGTGTGCGGTGGTTCATGTCCTTCTCCTGCATCGTCGTCCATACCGTCAATGTCTTTGGAGTCGAAGTTCAGTACCTCAGTTAAGTCATCGACCGTGGCAATGAAGTGGGTGGTGGGTGGGCAACGAATTCCTTCGTCGTCTGCCTCCCACTCGAGTCGGACATAGTTCGGCGAAGAGCCTCTTGACAAAGAGAGAGACTTTATTGAGTCCAGCATGTCGCCAAAGGGCGAGTGCTGGAAGATATCCGCAGCGGTTAACTCCATTACCGGAGCCCATCATGGCCAGACGGGCTCGGGAGTGTACGGACTGGAACCGACGTCCGGATACGAATCCAGGGGTTCGGAGTCGCGGGCCACCGCAGAGGTAAGACCTGTGCTCGGCTCCACCACCGATGAGGGCGCGACCTGGGGGGCGGGGTCCATCCCTCCGTCCTTAGGCAGCGCAGCCTGCTCCGGATCTAGGTCCGGAGATACTACGGGGGCGATACCCCGAGCTTCGTCCGATGGCCGGTCTAAGCCGTGCTCGTCGAGACTGTCCGGTGCTCCTGGCATGGGCCCAAATCCATCGAAGGTCAAGTCTCCGCGGATGTCCGTCGTGTAGTTCAGGTTTCCAAACTTGACCTGGTGGCCAGGGGCGTAGCTGTCAATCTGCTCCAGATAGCCAAGCGAGTTGGCCCGCAGTGCGAAGCCGCCGAACACGAAGATCTGTCCGCGGAGGAAAGTCTCACCCTGGACAGCATCGTTGAAGATGACTGGAGGAGCCATTGAGCCTGACGGCGACGACACAGAGGAACTCTCAATGAAAGCACCAATGTCGGTGTCAAAACCGGCGGATCTCGGGTAGGGGGTCCCGATCTGTGCGTCGAGGCTGATGGTAATAGGAAGCAAGGGACACAGGTGTTTACCCAGGTTCGGGCCCTCTCGATGGAGGTAAAACCCTGCTTCCTGCTTGATTAATATTGACGATATGGGTAGTACAAGAGTAATCTACCACGAGATCGTAGAGGCTAAACCCTAAGAGCTAGCCTATGATGGTATGATTGTAATTGTGATCGGCCTTCTAAGGACCAACCTCTCCGGTTTATATAGGCACCGGAGAGGACTAGGGTTTACATGGAGTCGGTTACAAGGAAGGAAACATAATATCCGGATTGCCAAGCTTGCCTTCCAAGCCAAGGAAAGTCCCATCCGGACACTGGCCGAAGTCTTGAGTCTTGTATCTTCACGCTTCAATAGTCCGGACGTGGTACACAGTCCGGCTGTCCGGATACCCCCTAATCCAGGACTCCCTCACCCATAAGGCCCAATAGCTTCCTGGGGGTTCCGGTAACCCTCGGTACCCTGATAAATATCTGATAACCCCCGGAACCATTATGGTGTCCGAATAAAGTCGTCCAATATATCAATCTTCATGTCTCGGCCATTTCGAGACTCCTCGTCATGTCCGTGATCACATCCGGACTCTGAACAACCTTCGGTACATCAAAAATCATAAACTCATAATATAACCGTCATCGAACTTTAAGCGTGCGGACCCTACGGGTTCGAGAACTATGTAGGCATGACCGAGACACGTCTCCGGTCAATAACCAATAGCGAAACCTGGATGCTCATATTGCCTCCCACATATTCTACGAAGATCTTTATCGGTCAAACCGCATAACAACATACGTTTTTCCCTTTGTCATCGGTATGTTACTTGCCCGAGATTCGATCGTCGGTATCTCAATACCTAGTTCAATCTCGTTACCGGAAAGTCTCTTTACTCGTTCTGTAATACATCATCCTGCAACTAACTCATTAGTTGCAATGCTTGCAAGGCTTATAGTGATGTGCATTACCGAGTGGGCCCAGAGATACCTCTCCGACAATCGAAGTGACAAATCCTAATCTCGAAATACGCCAACCCAACAAGTACCTTTGGAGACACCTGTAGAGCACCTTTATAATCACCCAGTTACGTTGTGACGTTTGGTAGCACACAAAGTGTTCCTTCGTTAAACGGGAGTTGCATAATCGCATAGTCATAGGAACATGTATAAGTCATGAAAAAAGCAATAGCAGAATACTAAACGATCGAGTGCTAAGCTAACGGAATGGGTCAAGTCAATCACATCATTCTCCTAATGATGTGATCCCGTTAATCAAATGACAACTCATGTCAATGGCTAGGAAACATAACCATCTTTGATCAACGAGCTAGTCAAGTAGAGGCATACTAGTGACACTCTGTTTGTCTATGTATTCACACAAGTATTATGTTTCCGGTTAATACAATTCTACCATGAATAATAAACATTTATCATGATATAAGGAAATAAATAATAACTTTATTATTGCCTCTAGGGCATATTTCCTTCAGTCTCCCACTTGCACTAGAGTCAATAATCTAGAGCACATCGCCATGTGATTTAACATCAATAGTTCACATCACCATGTGATTAACACCAATAGTTCACATCGTCATGTGACCAACACCCAAAGGGTTTACTAGAGTCAATAATCTAGTTCACATCGCTATGTGATTAACACCCAAAGAGTACTAAGGTGTGATCATGTTTTTCTTGTGAGAGAAGTTTAGTCAACGGGTATGCCAAAATTCAGATCCGTATGTATTTTGCAAATTTCTACGTCTACAATGCTCTGCACGGAGCTACTTTAGCTAATTGCTCCCACTTTCAATATGTATCCAGATTGAGACTTAGAGTCATCTAGATCAGTGTCAAAGCTTGCATCGACGTAACTCTTTACGACGAACCTTTTGTCACCTCCATAATCGAGAAACATATCCTTATTCCACTAAGGATAATTTTGACCGATGTCTAGTGATCTACTCCTAGATCACTATTGTACTCCCTTGCCAAACTCAGTGTAGGATATACAATAGATCTGGTACACAGCATGGCATACTTTATAGAACCTATGGCTGAGGCATAGGGAATGACTTTCATTCTCTTTCTATCTTCTGCAGTGGTCGGGCTTTGAGTCTTACTCAATTTCATACCTTGTAACACAGGCAAGAACTCTTTATTTTTATGATCCATTTTGAACTACTTCAAAATCTTGTCAAGGTATGTACTCACTGAAAAAACTTATTAAGCGTCTTGATCTATCTCTATAGATCTTGATGCTCAATATGTAAGCAGCTTTACCGAGGTCTTTCTTTGATAAACTCCTTTGAACACTCCTTTATGCTTTGCAAAATAATTCTACATTATTTCTGATCAACAATATGTTATTCACATATACTTATCAGAAATGTTGTAGTGCTCCCACTCACTTTCTTGTAAATACAAGCTTCACTGCAAGTCTGTATAAAACTATATGCTTTGATCAATTTATCAAAACGTATATTCCAACTCCGAGATGCTTGCACCAGTCCATAGATGGATCGCTGGAGCTTGCATATTTTGTTAGCACCTTTAGGATTGACAAAACCTTCTTGTTGCATCAGATACAACTCTTCTTTAATAAATCCATTAAGGAATGCAGTTTTGTTTATCCATTTGCCAGATTTCATAAAATGCGGCAATTGCTAACATGATTCAGACAGATTTAAGCATAGATACGAGTGAGAAACTCTCATCGTAGTCAACACCTTGACCTTGTCGAAAACCTTTTTGCGACAATTCTAGCTTTGCAGATAGTAACACTACTATCAGCGTCCGTCTTCCTCTTGAAGATCCATTTAATCTCAATGGCTCACCAATCATCGGGCAAGTCAATCAAAGTCCATACTTTGTTCTCATACATGGGTCCCATCTTAGATTTCATTGCCTCAAACCATTTCGTGGAATCTGGGCTCATCATCGCTTCCTCATAGTTCGTAGGTTCGTCATGGTCTAGTAACATGACCTCCAGAACAGGATTACCGTACCACTCTGGTGTGGATCTTACTCTGGTTGACCTACGAGGTTCGGTAGTAACTTGATATGAAGTTTCATGATCATCATCATTAGCTTCCTCACTAATTGGTGTAGGTGTCACAGGAACCGATTTCTGTGATGAACTACTTTCCAATAAGGGAGCAGGTACAGTTACCTCATCAAGTTCTACTTTCCTCCCACTCACTTCTTTCGAGAGAAACTCCTTCTCTAGAAAGGATCCATTCTCAGCAACGAATATCTTGCCTTCGGATCTGTGATAAAAGGTGTACCCAACATTTTCTTTTTGGGTATCTTATGAAGACACACTTCTCCAATTTGGGTTTGAGCTTATCAGGTTGAAACTTTTTCACATAAGCATTGCAACCTCAAACTTTAAGAAACGACAGCTTAGATTTCTTGCCAAACCATAGTTCATACAGTGTCGTCTCAACGGATTTAGATGGTGTCCTATTTAACATGAATGTAGCTGTCTCTAATGAATAACCCCAAAACAATAGTGGTAGATCGGTAAGAGACATCATAGATCGCACCATATCTAAAAAAGTACAGTTACGACGTTCGGACACACCATTACACTGTGGTGTTCCAGGTGGCGTGAGTAGTGAAACTATTTCACATTGTTTTAACTGAAGGCCAAACTCGTCACTCAAATATTCGTCTCCGCGATCAAATCGCAGAAAAACTTTATTTTCTTGTTACAATGATTCTCCACTTCACTCTGAAATTCTTTGAACTTTTCAAATGTTTCAGACTTGTGTTTCATCAAGTAGATATACCCATATCTGCTCAAATCATCTGTGAAGGTCAGAAAATAATGATACCCACCGCGAGCCTCAATATTCATTGGACCACATACATCAGTATGTATGATTTCCAACAAATCTATTGCTCGCTCCATTGTTCCGGAGAATGGAGTGTTAGTCATCTTGCCCATGAGGCATGGTTCGCAAGCATCTAGTGATTCATAATCAAGTGATTCTAAAATCCCATCAGCATGGAGTTTCTTCATGCGCTTTACACCAATATGACCTAAATGGCGGTGCCACAAATCAGTTGCACTATCATTATTAACTTTGCATCTTTTGGCTTCAATATTATGAATATGTGTATCATTACGATCGAGATCCAACAAACCATTTTCATTGCGTGTATGACCATAGAAGGTTTTATTCATGTAAACAGAACAACAATTATTCTCTAACTTAAATGAATAACTGTATTGCAATAAACATGATCAAATCATATTCATGCTCAACACAAACACCAAATAACCTTATTTAGGTTCAACACTAATCCCGAAAGTATAGGGAGTGTGTGATGATGATCATATCAATCTTGGAACCACTTCCAATAAACATCGTCACTTCACCCTTAACTAGTCTCTGTTCATTCTGCAACTCCCATTTCGAGTTACTACTCTTAGCAACTGAACCAGTATCAAATACCGAGGGGTTGCTATAAACACTAGTAAAGTACACATCAATAACATGTATATCAAATATAGCTTTGTTCACTTTGCCATCCTTCTTATCCACCAAATACTTGGGGCAGTTCCGCTTCCAGTGACCAGTCCCTTTGCAGTAGAAGCACTCAGTTTCAGGCTTAGGTCCAGACTTGGGATTTTTCACTTGAGCAGCAACTTGCTTGCCGTTCTTCTTGAAATTCCCTTTTCTTCCCTTTGCCCTTTTCTTGAAACTAGCTGTCTTGTTAATCATCAACACTTGACGCTCTTTTCTTGATTTCTACCTTCATCGATTTCATCATCATGAAAAGCTCGGGAATCGTTTTCATCATCCCTTGCATACTATAGTTCATCACGAAGTTCTACTAACTTGGTGATGGTGACTAGAGAATTCTGTCAATCACTATTTTATCTGGAAGATTAACTCCCACTTGATTCAAGCGATTGTTGTACCCACACAATCTGAGCACATGCTCACTGCTTGAGCTATTCTCCTCCATCTTTTAGCTATAGAACTTGTTGGAGACTTTATATCTCTCAACTTGGGTGTTTGCTTGAAATATTAACTTCAACTCCTAGAACATCTCATATGGTCCATGACGTTCAAAACGTCTTTGAAGTCCCGATTCTAAGCCGTTAAGCATGGTGCACTAAACTATCAAGTAGTCATCATATTGAGCTAGCCAAACGTTCATAACGTCTGCATCTGCTCCTGCAATAGATCTTCACCTAGCGGTGCATCAAGGACATAATTCTTCTGTGCAGCAATGAGAATAAACCTCAGATCACGGATCCAATCCGCATCATTGCTACTAACATCTTTCAACTTAGTTTTCTCTAGGAACATATAAAAAATAAAACAGGGGAGCAAAAAACGCGAGCTATTGATCTACAACATAGATATGATAATACTACCAGGACTAAGTTCATGATAAATTTAAGTTCATTAATAATATTACTTAAGAACTCCCACTTAGATAGACATCCCTCTAATCCTCTAAGTGATCACGTGATCCAAATCAACTAAACCATGTCCGATCATCATGTGAGATGGAGTAGTTTCAATGGTTAACATCACTATGTTGATCATATCTACTATATGATTCATGCTCGACCTTTCGGTCTCAGTGTTCCAAGGCCATATCTGCATATGCTAGGCTCATCAAGTTTAACCTGAGTATTCCGCGTGTGCAACTGTTTTGCACCCGTTGTATTTGAACGTAGAACCTATCACACCCGATCATCACGTGGTGTCTCGGCACAAAGAACTTTCGCAACGGTGCATACTCAGGGAGAACACTTGTACCTTGATAATTTAGTGAGAGATCATCTTATAATGCTACCGTCAATTAAAGCAAGATAAGATGCATAAAAGATAAACATCACATGCAATCAATATAAGTGATATGATATGGCCAACATCATCTTGTGTTTGTGATCTCCATCTTAGAAGCACCGTCATGATCACCATCGTCACCGGCGCGACACCTTGATCTCCATCGTAGCATCGTTTGTCGTCTCGCTGACTTATGCTTCTATGACTATCGCTACCGCTTAGTGATAAAGTAAAGCATTACAGGGCGATTGCATTGCATACAATAAAGCGACAACCATATGGCTCCTGCCAGTTGCCGATAACTCGGTTACAAAACATGATCATCTCATACAATAAAATATAGCATCATGTCTTGACCATATCACATCACAACATGCCCTGCAAAAACAAGTAGACGTCCTCTACTTTGTCGTTGCAAGTTTTACGTGGCTACTACGGGCTGAGCAAGAACCGTTCTTACCTACGCATCAAAACCTCAACGATAGTTCGTCAAGTTAGTGTTGTTTAAAACTTCTCAAGGACCGGGCGTAGCCACACTCGGTTCAACTAAAGTTGGAGAAACTGACACCCGCCAGCCACCTGTGTGCAAAGTACGTCGGTAGAACCAGTCTCGCGTAAGCGTACGCGTAATGTCGGTCCGGGCCGCTTCATCCAACAATACCACCAAACTAAAGTATGACATGCTGGTAAGCAGTATGACTTGTATCGCCCACAACTCACTTGTGTTCTACTCGTGCATATAACATCTACGCATAAAACCAGGCTCGGATGCCACTGTTGGGGAACGTAGTAATTTCAGAAAAATTCCTACGCACACGCAAGATCATGGTGATGCATAGCAACGAGAGGGGAGAGTGTGTCCACGTACCCTCGTAGACCGAAAGCGGAAGCGTTAGCACAATGTGGTTGATGTAGTCGTACGTCTTCACGATCCGACCGATCAAGTACCAAACGCACGGCACCTCCGAGTTCTGCACACGTTCAACTCGATGACGTCCCTCGAACTCCGATCCAGCCGAGCTTTGAGGGAGAGTTTCGTCAGCACGACGGCGTGGTGACGATGATGATGTTCTACCGATGCAGTTCTTCGCCTAAGCACCGCTACGATATTATCGAGGTGGATTATGGTGGAGGGGGGCACCGAACACGGCTAAGAGATCAAGAGACCAATTGTTGTGTCTATGGGGTGCCCCCTCCTCCGTATATAAAGGGGGGAGGAGGAGAGGGCCAGCCAAGGGGAGAGGCGCGCCCAAGGGGGGGCAATCCTACTCCAAGTAGGTTTGGCCCCCCTTTTCCTATTCCAACAAGGAGAAGGGGCAAGGAGGAGGTGGAGAGAAGGAAGGAAAAGGGGGGCCGCCGCCCCCTTCCCTTTCCCAATTCGGATTGGGGCAACGGGGGCCGCGCGCCACCTCTTGACCTCCCTCTCTCCTTTCCACTAAGGCCCATAAGGCCCAATAGCTTCCCAGGGGGGTTCCGGTTACCCCCGGTACTCCGATAAATATCCGATAACCCCCGGAACCATTCCGGTGTCCGAATATAGTCGTCCAATATATCAATCTTCATGTCTCGACCATTTCGAGACTCCTCGTCATGTCCGTGATCACATCCGGGACTCTGAACAACCTTCGGTACATCGAAACTCATAAACTCATAATATAACCATCATCGAACTTTAAGCATGCGGACCCTACGGGTTCGAGAACTATGTAGACATGACCGAGACACGTCTCCGGTCAATAACCAATAGCGGAACCTGGATGCTCATATTGGCTCCCACATATTCTACAAAGATCTTTATCGGTCAAACCGCATAACAACTTACGGTGTTCCCTTTGTCATCGGTATGTTACTTGCCCGAGATTCGATCGTCTGTATCTCAATACCTAGTTCAATCTCGTTACCGGCAAGTATCTTTACTCGTTCCATAATAAATCATCCTGCAACTAACTCATTAGTTGCAATGCTTGCAAGGCTTATAGTGATGTGCATTACCAAGTGGGCCCAGAGATACCTCTTCGACAATCGGAGTGACAAATCCTAATCTCGAAATATGCCAACCCAACAAGTAACTTTGGATACACCTGTAGAGCACCTTTATAATCACCCAGTTACATTGTGACGTTTGGTTGTACATAAAGTGTTCCTTCGGTAAACGGGAGTTGCATAATCTCATAGTCATAGGAACATGTATAAGTCATGAAGAAAGCAATAGCAGAATACTAAACGATCGAGTGCTAAGCTAACGGAATGGGTCAAGTCAATCACATAATTCTCCTAATGATGTGATCCCGTTAATCAAATGACAACTCATGTCAATGGCTAGGAAACATAACCATCTTTGATCAACGAGCTAGTCAAGTAGAGGCATACTAGTGACACTCTGTTTGTCTATCTATTCACACAAGTATTATGTTTCTGGTTAATACAATTCTAGCATGAATAATAAAAATTTATCATGATATAAATAAATAATAACTTTATTATTGCCTCTAGGGAATATTTCCTTCATAACTTTGTATTGAGAATCAAAGAGAGATAACAAGCCCTCTAGCTACTAGCTATAGACACGTAGGTCTGTGGTAAACTACTCATGCTTCATTGGAGAGGCAATGGTGTTGATGTAGCAGCCCTCCGTGAACGAATCCCCCTCCGGCAGGATGCCGGAAAAGGCCCCAAGATGGGATCTCATGGGTACAGAAGGTTGCGGCGGTGGAAAAGTGGTTTAGTGGCTCCCCCGGAAGTTTTTGGGGTATTTGAGAATATATATATATAGGAGGAAGATCTAGGTCAGGGGGTCACCGAGGGGCCCATAAGGTCGGGCGCGCACCCTACCCCCCTGGGCGCGCCCTCCACCCTTGTGGCCGCCTCGTGGCTCTTCTGGCTTGCACTCCAACTCTCCTGGGTGTCTTCTAGTCCAAGAAAAATCATCGAGAAAGTTTTATTCCATTTGGTATTCCTTTTCTGCGAAACTCTAAAACAAGGAAAAAGCAAGAACTGGCACTTGACTCTAGGTTAATAGGTTAGTCCCAAAAAATCATATAAAATAGCATATTAATGCATTTAAAACATCCAAAACAGATAATATAGTAGCATGGAACAATAAAAAAATTATAGATACGTTGGAGACGTATCAAGCATCCCCAAGCTTAATTCCTGCTCGTCCTCGGGTAGGTAAATGGTAAAAATAGAATTTTTGATGCGGGATGCTACCTAACATATTTATCCGTGTAATTCTCTTTGTTGTGGCATGAATGTTCAGATCCATAAGATTCAAAACAAAAATTTAATATTGGCATAAAAACAATACTACTTCAATCATACTAACAAAATAATTATGTCTTCTCAAAATAACATGGCCAAAGGAAGCTTATCCCTACAAAATCATATAGTCTGGCTATGCTCCATCTTCATCACACAAAACATTCAAATCATGCACAACCCCGATGACAAGCCAACCAATTGTTTCATACTTTTGATGTTCTCAAACCTTTTCAACTTTCACGCAATACATGAGCATGAGCCATGGACATAGCACTATAGGTGGAATAGACGGTGGTATGGAGAAGACAAAAGGAAGGAGATAGTCTCACATCAATAAGGCGTATCAACGGGCTATGGAGGTGCCCATTAATAGATATCAATGTGAGTGAGTAGGGATTGCCATGCAAAGGATGCACTAGAGCTATAAGTTTTTGAAAGATCAAAAATGAAACTAAGTGGGTGTGCATCCAACTTGCTTGCTCATGAAGACCTAGGGCATTTTGAGGAAGCCCATCGTTCGAATATACAAGCCAAGTCCTATAATGAAAAATTCCCACTAGCATATGAAAGTGATATCATAGGAGACTCACTATCATGAAGATCATGGTGCTACTTTGAAGCACAAGTGTGGCAAAAAGGATAGTAACATTGTCCCTTCTCTCTTTTTCTCTCATTTCTTTTCTTTTCTCTTTTTTCTTTTTCTTTTTTTGGGCCTTCTCTTTTTTATTTGGCCTTTCTCTCTTTTTTTGGGAAAACTTTATTTTTGCCACTCTAGCTTTTTCCCACTTTGCTTATGCCACTCTAGAATTTGACATTTCACTTTTGCCACTCTTAGCTTTTGACAGTATATCACTTTTGCCATCCTGTGGCAAAAGCAAAATTTTCAGAGTGGCAATTTTTGATACATTTCAAAAGCTAAGGTGGCAAAAGTGAAATGAAAAATTATAGTTTTTGCCATGAAATGGCATTTGTGATGTATTGTCAAAAGCTAAGAGTGGCAAAAGTGAGATGTTAAATTCTAGAGTGGCATAAGCAAAGTGGGCAGAAATTAGAGTGGCAAAAACAAAGTTTTCCCTTTTTTTCCTCACATGGGACAATGCTCTAATAATGAAGATCATCACACTTTTATTTACTTACAACTCAAAAATAACAAATCGATACTAGAACAAAAATATGACTCTATGTGAATGCCTCTGGCGGTGTACCGGGATGTGCAATGAATCAAGAGCGACATGTATATAAAAAATGATGAACGGTGGCTCTGCCACAAATACGATGTCAACTACATGATCATGAAAAGCAATATGACAATGATGAAGCGTGTCATAATAAACGGAACGGTGGAAAGTTGCATGGCAATATATCTCGGAATGGCTATGGAAATGCCATAATAGGTAGGTATGGTGGCTGTTTTGAGGAAGGATATGTGGTGGGTCTATGGTACCGGCGAAAGTTGCGTGGTACTAGAGAGGCTAGCACTGGCGGAAAGGTGAGAGTGCGTATAATACATGGACTCAACATTAGTCATAAAGAACTCACATACTTATTACAAAAACCTATTAGTCATTGAAACAAAGTACTACGCACATTCTTCTACGGGGATAGATTGGTAGGAAAAGACCATCGCTCGTCCCCGACCGCTACTCATAAGGAAGACATTCAAAACCCATCTCATGCTCCAACTTCGTTACATAATGGTTCACCATACGTGCATGCTATGGGACTCACAAACGTTAACACAAGTATTTATCAAATTCACAACTACTTACTAGCATGACTCTAATATCACCATCTTCATATCTCAAAACAATCATAAGGAATCAAACTTCTCATAGTATTCAACGCACTTTAGATGAAAGTTTTTATTATATCCCTCTTGGATGCCTATCATATTATAACTCATAAACAAGTTCCAAACCGCATCTTCCATTAGCAACTTGCAATATCCATTAGCTACAATAGTTCATCCATCATAAACAACACTACCTCATACATGAAATTTGCTCAAATCTCTGAAGACATAGAGATGGCCACAACAACAACACACAACAGGGCAATACCAAACAACAGTGTCCACACACGCAACATTTCATCTCGCTCTTTCAGTTTCTTCTTCAAAGTGTGCTTCTTCTTCGCCAGCTCTAGGTTTCTCTTCTGCAAATGATGACATTCGATCCACATCCGTTCAATCTCAGCATGCATCTCTTCAAAGGCAAGGGCAACGCGAGCTGGGGGAGGCGGATCAACCCAAACCGACCATTGGCACTCTTCTGGCAACTGCAATTTAGGCAAGGATCAGAGAACAACAAGGACACGTCCATATCCAAGATTAAGGATCTAAATGTTACTCTTACATCAAGTGGGCACCCTAAAAACCATCTGCCGGTGCTTCCCCCTTCCCAGGCGACTCGACGGGCTGGAACAAGGCCATGTCCAGCGCAGTGGTGCTTCGAGTTGTACTCCAAGCCGGTGTAGGTGTCGTCCGGTAGATAAAACTCAGATGCATGCTCCACAATGCCCACCCCGTCGACCTTCTCGAAAAATGTGAGATTTTTCCCCAAAACACACAAACCCTAACCCTAGAACAGAGGAGCCGGGGGAAATCCAAAGGGAATCACCAAGCGTTGCTTACCTCTCGAGCCATGGCGGGTGCCGACGAGAACTTTGATGAGATGCCCGGGCTCGACATCGCCAGATCCACCTCCTCCCGCTTCTCCTCCTCTCGTTTTGTCACGCCGCCGCTATGTTTTTTTTCACTTGAGCTCAATGAGGAAAAGTAGTAAGGGCAACCAGCCCAGGGGCAAAAATGTCCATAAACGGCCATCGGTTATGGTGAAACGGCACTGACCAGGCGGAGCCGTGACGGAAGGGCAAAAACATAAGTGAGACAACCGTGGTTGGGCAAGACTGAGGGTTTTTTGAATTTAGGGGCAAAACAAACGGGTGTGACACAACTAAGGGCTCAAATGTAATTATCCCTTTCCTCAAGGAGGTCCTTTGTGTCACCTAGTTGAAGCATAAGTGACTCAACCAATTTCTTGGTCTTACCATGAAGGTTCTTTATGAAAGAGGCCACTTCTTCCTCCTTCTCCTTGCTCCCTACATCCTCAACACAATCCAAAAGAGATGGTAGTGAGGAGTTAATCGTTTTAGATGGGGGAGTCACCTTGGATCCCTTAGCCATAAGGCACATGTGGTTGTTTTCCTTCTTCTTGTTCTCATTTGGGGCGTCGAAGAGAGACTTCAATTGTGGTGGAATATGACCAATGGCAAGGGCGACCATTCCCACCTCTTCACTTTCTTCTCTGTAAATGTACTCCTCTTGAGATTGAGAAGCAACCAACGCCTTTGGTGATGTCTTCTTCATGAAGTTCTTGGGCTTGGTGGAGAACATGTTCTTCTTCCAAATGAGTTGACCTTCATATTCTTCTCTTCTTTCATATGGGCAATCTATCACAAAGTGCTTGTGATTGCCACAATTGAAGCAAGTCCTCTTCTTCTCATATCCCTTTGAGTCCCTTCTTGAAGATCCACTTGGTGAGGTGCCTTTACCCTTGAAGTTCTTCTTTCCCCAAAATTGAGATGTAGCAAAAGCCACACACTCATGCCATTCTTTGTTCAACACTTCGGGGTCCTCTTCATCACTTGAGCTCTCTCGAACTCTACTCTTGCTAGCCTTCAAGGCAAGCTTCTTTACTCCACGAGTTGGAGTGATAATCCCGGCGGTGGCGGTCAAGGTATCCATAGTGACAAATTGTGACATCACTTGTTGTCATGGTGTCATAATCCGATCTTGCATGAATGCTCAACACCATGGCTCGATCATATGGGAGTATGGTCTTGAGAAACTTGGCCTTGACCCATTCCTCGTCTAAGTCCTTGCTTCCATAGTTCTTCATGGCCACTACAAGCTTGAGGAGTCTTCTATGTAGCTTGGTTGGTGTCTCCCCCTCACGCATAGCAAAGTTGTCCACTTCATGTTGGAGCACTACTTTCTTCGATCATTGAATGCTCGAGTTGCCCTCATGCAATGTGTCAAGAAAGTCCCATGCTTCTTTGGCGGTCTTGAAGGAGCGGACTTGATCAACATCGTCATCGGTCATTGCTTTCTCCAGCATGTATTTTGGCATTGCATCAAGTTGCTCATCAATGATTTCTTGTGGCGTGAGGTTCTTGGGGTCTTGTGGCTTGAACCCATCCTCGAAGACCCTCCAAAATTGTACGGAGGCACTATGAACATAAGACTCCATAGAAAGTTTCCAATTAACGTATTGATGACCCACAAGTATAGGCGATCAATCATAGTCCTTTCGATAAGTAAGAGTGTCGAACCCAACGAGGAGCAGAAGGAAATGACAAGTGGTTTTCAGTAAGGTAATGCTTGCAAGTGCTGAAGGTAGCAGTAACAGATAGTTTTGTGATAAGATAATTGGTAACGGGTAACAAGTAACAGTAGTAGTAAAAGTGAAGCAAGGTGGCCCAATCCCTTTTGTAGCAAGGGACAAGCCTCTTATAATAGGTAAAGCGCTCCCGAGGACACATGGGAATTACTGTCAAGCTAGTTTTCATAAGGTTCATATGATTCGCGTTCGCTACTTTGATAGATTGGTATGTGGGTGGACCGGTGCTTGGGTGCTGCCCTTACTTGGACAAGCCTCCCACTTATGATTAACCCCCTTCGCAAGCATCCGCAACTACGAACGAAGTATTAAGACATAGTCTAACCATAGCATTAAACTAGTGGATCCAAATCAGCCCATTACGAAGCAACGCATAAACTAGGGTTTAAGCTTCTGTCACTCTAGCAACCCATCATCTATTTATTACTTCCCAATGCCTTCCTCTAGGCCCAAATAATGGTGAAGTGTCATGTAGTCGACGTTCACATAACACCACTAGAGGAGAGACAACATACAACACATCAAAATATCGAACGAATACCAAATTCACATGACTACTATTAGCAAGACTTAACCCATGTCCTTAGGAACAAACATAACTACTCACAAAGCATAATTATGTTCATGATCAGAGAGGTAATAATTATCATTAAGGATCTGAACATATGATATTCCACCAAGTAAACCAACTAGCATCAACTACAAGGAGTAATTAACACTACTAGCAACCTTACAGGTACCAACCAGAGTTGCGAGACGGAGATTGGATACAAGAGATGAACTAGGGTTTGAAGATGAGATGGTGCTGATGAAGATGTTGATGGAGATGAGTCCCCTCCGATGAGAGGAGCGTTGGTGATGACGATAGCGATGATTTCCCCCTCGGGAGGGAAGTTTCCCCGGCAGGACAGCCCTGCCGGAGCTCTAGATTGGTTCTGCTCAAGTTTTGCCTCGTGGCGGCGGCGTATCTTCCCGAAAGCTCTCCCTTGATTTTTTTTCCAGGATATAACGCATCATATAGCAGAAGAGGGGACCCAGAGGGGCAACAGGGGGCCCACAAGCCCTATAGACGCGCCCAGGGGGGTGGGGCACGCCTACCAGGCTTGTGGCCTCCTGGCAGCTCCCCTCTGGTATTTCTTCCGCCCAGTATTTTTTATATATTCCAAAATAATTCTCCATTGAATTTCGTGGCTTTTGGAGTTGCGCAGAATAGCTATCTCCAACTTGCTCCTTTTCTAGTCCAGAATTCCAGCTGCCGGCATTCTCCCTCTTTATGTAAACCTTGTAAAATAAGAGAGAATAGGCATAAGTATTGTACCATAATGTGTAATAACAGCCCATAATGCGATAAATATCAATATAAAAGCATGATGCAAAATGGATGTATCAACTCCCCCAAGATTAGACCTCGGTTGTCCTCAAGCGGAAGCCGAGATCGATAAATATGACCACATGTTTAGAGATAGAGGTGTCGATAAAATAAAATACGGACATGCAGGCATCATGATCATATTTAGAACAGCGATATTATCATAAAATCTCTTATGCTAAAGTGACAATTCATTCACCGTGTAAAGTATGAATCAAGAACCTTATGGAGAATTAGCAACCAATAGTCTTTAGTCATTGAAGCAATTGCAATTTATCATAGCATCGGGAAGAGTCAGAAATATGAGCTTGTAAGGCAAATCCACATACTCAAACATCTTTTAGTCTTCTACAATTGCTAACACTCACGCGATACTTATGAGATCAAAGTTTCAATTGGACACAGAAAGATGGGGGCTTATATTTGCCTCCCAACTATTTACCTCAAGGGTGATGTCAACAATAATAAACCATGGCTACTCACTTCCAAGTTGATATATGAATATAGATCTTTCTCCAACATATGATGCTTGCCAAGATAACGGGATAAAGGAATTGGTGTTGATCACCATGACTCTTTTAGGGATAAAAAGTAAAGGTATAAGATAGGCCCGTCGCACAGGGGAGAAGAGGTTGCCATGCGCTTTCTGGATTTGGATGTGTGATCTCTTAGTGTGGACGAACGTCACTTTGTATTGCCCCCTATGATAAAGAACTTTATTATGCAGTTCGTCGCTTTTATGTCTTCCTCATCACAGGTTCGTACAAAGCTTATTTTCCACACGATAATAGAGCATACATATTTAGGGAGCAATTTTTATTTCTTGCACCGATGACAACTTACTTGAAGGATCTTACTCAATCCATAGGTAGGTATGGTGGACTCTCATCGCAAAACTGGGTTGAGGGTTTATGGATGCACATGTAGTATCTATACTTAGTGCGGAAGTTTTGGCTGATATGAGGTGGAAGCAAGCATCACATGTTAAAGGAGCTATAATCACATAACATTGTTCGGAAACAAGCAAGCATAATTGATTATGTTGTCTTCCTTGTCCAACATCAACTTCTTAGCATGTCATATTTTAATGAGTGGTCACAATCATAAAAGATGTCCAAGATGAGATATTTATATGTGAACCTCTCTTTCTTTACTACTTCCTATTAGTTGCAACAATGACCAAGGTCTATGTTTGTCAACTCACAACAAGTTTCAATCAACATTCTTTTTGTATGTGAAGTCATCACTCTCCATAAGATCACCACATGATCTTTCATGCTTGTTCTTTTTATTATTATTTTCTTTAGATCATGGCAGGAAGCAAAGCCCTTAACTAAAAGCACACTCTTTATTATATAACTCAAGAACTCGATTACATTGGGGTAACATAAAGCAAAACTCAAGGCTAAATCATACTAAAACTTATATGCTACTAGATCACGATATTACCAAAAGGATCAAACTAAGATAACGATGAAAGGTAAAAAGATGTGATGGTGATATGATACCGGGGCAACTCCCCCAAGCTTGGCACAAGCCAAGGGGAGTGCCCATACCCATGTGTTTAATTGTCTTCTTTCGGAGGTGATGGTGGTGGTGCGGCAATCCTCTCCTTCAGCTCGCATAAGCTAGATTTAAGATCCAGCAGCTCCCCGAGCACATGCTGAATTATGATAGTGTTCTTCTGAATTCCTTCCAAAAGGTGCTTGTTGGTTGGTCCCCATGAGCTTTCTCCTGCATTACTTTCACTCGGACGGGATATATCCCAATTGGAGGGTATGTGCATCCGAGGTGTATTTTCAACTCCATAGTTATGAATCAAATTGTGGAAGTTGTTCTGATGTAACCTGTGTAAGGGTCTCCTAGGAGAGAGCCCTTCCTGTGTCTGCTGGCCTTCGCGGTTGTTGACAGTTCCCATGGCTTGATGAGGGTTTGGAATAGTGGAGATGCCAGCCAAGGTCCCCCTCTCTGAAGCCGGAGGGTGAACCTCCAGTGAATCCCCATCATCTTCCTCCATGTTTGTCTCCCCGATTTCTAATCCTTGAGATTCCATCTGCATCAACCAAGCATCGTTGTTCATGTTGTTGGAGGCGGAAGACGACATGATGCCTGACCTTCGGGATTCTGCCAGGAAACAGCTCGAAATGAAAACAGAGAATAGTTGCGTGATACGAGGGTCAGACCTTTCAGGAGATTATGTAATAAATTTTTGCCGACCATAAAGAGTATACCACAAGAAAACGGAGTCCGGGAGGTACACGAGGTGCTCACAAGCCCCCCAGGCGCGCCCAGGGGGTAGGGGCGTGCCTGGCAGGCTTGTCACCTCCTCGTGCGCTTATCGGACTATTTTTAATTTTTCTATTTTTCTAAATATTCCAAAACGGATAAAATTTGCTATTGGAAAAGTTTTGGAGTCTGTTTACTTGCCGTAACTCATACCTCTTTGTTTTCGGAGTCCGAAACGGGCTGGTAGATATCCCTTATGTACACCTCCGGGGTTATGACATTAATAATATTACTTTCAACATTTATAGGAGTACCTGAGATATAATGCTTGATTCTTTGCCCATTCACAACTCTTTGAAAGGTTCCTTCCACGTTGTTGATTTTGATGGCACCGGAACGATATACTTCCTCGACAATGTAAGGACCTTCCCATTTGGAGAGAAGTTTGCCTGCAAAAAATCCTAAACGAGAATTGTATAGCAAAACATAATCACCTACATTGAACTCACGTTTTTGTATCCTTTTATCATGCCATCTCTTAACTTTTTCTTTAAACAACTTGGCATTCTCATATGCCTGAGTTCTCCATTCATCAAGAGAGCTAATATCAAATAACCTCTTCTCACCAGCAAGTTTAAAATCATAGTTGAGCTCTTTGATTGCCCAATAGGCCTTATGCTCTAGCTCAAGAGGTAAATGACATGCTTTTCCATAAACCATTTTATAAGGAAACATGCCTGAGGGAGTCCCGGATTAGGGGGTGTCCGGATAGCCGAACTATCACCGTTGGCCGGACTCCTGGACTATGAAGATACAAGATTGAAGACTTCGTCCCGTGTACGGATGGGACTTTCCTTGGCGTGGAAGGCAAGCTTGGCAATACGGATATGTAGATCTCCTACCATTGTAACCGACTCTGTGTAACCCTAACCTATCCGGTGTCTATATAAATCGGAGGGTTTTAGTCCATAGGACGAACAACAATCATACCATAGGCTAGCTTCTAGGGTTTAGCCTCCTTGATCTCGTGGTAGATCTACTCTTGTACTACCCATATCATCAATATTAATCAAGCGGGGTAGGGTATTACCTCCATCGAGAGGGCCGAACCTGGGTAAAAACATCGTGTCCCTTGTCTCCTGTTACCATCCGCCTAGGACGCAGTTCGGGACCCCCTACCCGAGATCCGCGTTTTGACACCGACATTGGTGCTTTCATTGAGAGTTCCTCTGTGTCGTCTCTGTCAGGAAGGATGCCTCATCCCGTCTTTAAAGACGATACTATCGCCAAAGGAGCCTTGGCCACTGGTCAGACTCTTCGGCTAGGTGGTTTTCTTATGACCGCCAGTTCGGCCACCGCGCCGACGATGACCTCTCGAGTCATCGAAACCAACCTTCACGTTAATTCGGAACTTGCCGAACAGTTGGATCCGATCGAGCTCTCCTCCGTAAACGAGCTCTTGGATTGCATCGCCGCCCTAGGAGTCGCCACAGATTACGACCGGATCGGGCCTAAAACCGATCTGAGAGAGATCAACTCTCCCCAGGCTACCCATCATGTTGCTGTGATAGAAGAGCAATACGGCGATTCTTCTTCTATCTTAAGGACTAGCTAGGTCTGGATTCCCGATCCCTCCATGCCGGATTCCCGCAGAGGGATGGATGTCGATCAAGCCCTGAACTTAAAGTCAGGCGGCGGGTTGGATTCATTGGATAGCATTCAAAAATCCAAACTTCCGAGTTCGGAAACTTCCCGACCCCTGAGTCTTAAATTGGACGGGGTTCCGGATCTAGTTCCACCCGCCCACCCAAACATTAGTGATCTATCTCGAATTCGGCAAGAGCCCGCTGAAACAGTACATCATTACTAGGCCAGATTCCTCCTGGTTATGGACAGGATAAAGGACTGCCGAGAGGAGGACGCAATCCCACTTTTCTGCAATAATTGCACGGACAAGGGAATCCTAAATGCCATAAGTCGTCGCGAAATTACACGCTTTGCTGACTTGGTGACCATAGTACAAAAGTACTATGCGATGGAGAGTGCTTGGAAAACCGAAAGTAAATTTTGGGATAATCCATTGAATACATCCCTAGTCCGAAATAAAAGGTGCATCATCACCAAGCACCTGGGTTAAACACCAAAAACCAAAACCCCTAAAAGTGCGGAACCGTCTTGGAGGTTTGGCTAAGCGGACCGTGCAAAATTCATAGCACGGAGGCGCCACTCCAACTCATAGCCTTGAGCATGTTGGATACTACGGCAGGTGGCCAAAAGTGGCGAAGAGCTTCTAGCCTCGAATCCCAGCCAAGCAACACCGAAGACGGTGTTAACAGTCTTGAGACTTTCGCATCAAATAACATGCAACGAACACTCCATAACCTTGCGAAGTCTACCAAGTAGCAACAATATATCCATGGGTAACACGGCTATTACCTTTAATGCCGTGGCGAACCTAAATTCGAACAGCCCGAGCACCGGCCGCATTGGTCCTCGATCCGATAGCGGACGGCTTTATTTACTTAGGTACTCATGGATGGCGGCAGCGGACTAAACCTCATCTACGAGAAACCCTCGAAAAATGGAAATAGACTGGAACCGCATTGGCGAAGCAGCACAACCATTAGAGGAATAATCCCTAGCCGGGAAGCATGCTGCAGGGAAAAATCACCTGGGCGTAGTGTTCGCTCACGGACAATTACAGGTCGAGGAGGTCACATTTCAAGTGGCCCCGTTCAGCAGCGGATATCATGCTTTATTGGGGCGAGAGGCATTCACAATTTTTCAAGCTATACCCCATTATGGGTACATGAAGCTTAAAATGCCCGGACCTAACGGAATCATCACTCTCGCTAGTGATCCGAACATACCACTCCGCGCCGAAAACAAGACAGCCACACTAGCCCTCGAGGCACTATCCAAAGCCCTAGCGGCCGAGGAACTCACTGCGATGCGCTCCACGGTGAACAGGGACGATGTGATACTTGATAAAAGATCCAAGTCCACCTCTTTTAAACCAGCGGATGAAATAGTCAAATTCCAAGTCCACCCAACGGACCTCGCAAAGAGCGGCCTCCATTGGAGCACAATTAAACCCTGATGTAGGCGCGACCTACGAGAATTTCTCTGAGAAAATCGGGACATTTTGCTGGCACCCTTCAAACATGCCGGGAATCCCAAGTCGGCTGGCGAGCACAGCCTAAATATACTAAAAGGATTTAAGCCAGTCAAACAGGCTCTTGGCGCTTTTCGAACCCAAGAGACAGGCCATGGGAGAGGAGCTGGCCAAACTTTTGGAAGCCGGATTAAATCGGAGATATAAAACATCCGGACTGGCTAGCAAACCTGGTGATGGTACCAAAGAAGGATAAATCCTGGCGCCTATGTGTTGATTTCAAAGACCTTAATAAGGCTTGCCCAAAGGATCCCTTCCCCTCCCTCGAATTGATCAAATTATCGGCCTTCTGAGCAGACACGACTCATTGTGCTTCCTCGGCGCATACTCGGCTACCACCAAATCAAGATGGCGGAGCAGACCAAGCTACAACAGCATTCATCACTCCATCGGCCCATTCGCTTCAACACAATGCCCTTGGGCTCAAAACGCCGGCGCAACATATCAACGCATGATTCAGACATGTCTGGCAAACCAGATCGGCAAAACAGTGGAAGCATATGTAGATGACATGGTCATCAAATCCAAGCATGTTGAAACTCTAGTAGACGACTTGAGGCTCACATTCGACAATCTCCGAAAATATGACATCAAGCTCAATCCGGAAAAATGCGTCTTCGGCGTTCCAGCCGGAAAGCTCTTGGGCTTCATTGTGTCCGGTAGAGGAATTGAAGCAAACCCAGCCAAGATCCGAGCTCTGTCACAATTGGATATTCCAAAAGACCTCAAACAAATACAAAAATTGACTGGATGCGTAGAGGCTCTAAGCCGCTTTATTTCCCATTTGGGAGAAAAGGTGTTACCCCTTTACCGCCTCCTCCGGCGCACCGAACACTTCGAGTGGACAGATGCCGCCACGGCCGGACTCGAAGAAATAAAAGCCATATTGGCGACAAATCCTGTCCAGGCCGCGCCCAACATGGGCGAACCAATGCTATTATATATCGCCGCAACACATCAAGTTGTCATTGCGGTGCTCGTCGTCGAGCGAAAGCGGACGGACACGGTTCCCTCTTCAAAGACCGGTTTATTATGTGTCCACTGTCCTCACTCCATGCAAGTCCCGGTACCCACATTATCAAAATATAGCATACGCGGTGTTCATGGCATCCCGAAAGCTGCGACACTACTTTCAAGAGTGTTCGATAACGGTAGCCTCCGAAGTACCTCTTAACGACATTATAAACAACCGCGACGCGACGGGCTGGATTGCTAAATGGGCCATAGAGCTCCTTCCATTCGACATAACCTATAAGCCACGACGAGCTATCAAGTCGCAGGTTTTGGCCGACTTCGTGGCCAAATGGACCGAAGCCGAACTCCCTAAAGAGTACGGCGCATACTCCAATTGGATCATGCACTTTGACGGCTCCAAAATGTTGGCGGCACTGGGGCTGGCGTCTTCTGGCGTCCCCACGGGACACGATCCAATCGTCCTTCAAATAATGTATACGGACTCCAACAACGCGGCGAATCTGAGGCCCTTACGCACGGCCTCCGGATGGCGTCTCCATGGGCATTAAACACCTAGAGGTGCGGGATTGAACCTCGCGATATCTCAAATAAGCGGAGACTTTGATGCCAAAGATCCGAAAATGGCAGCGTATCGCAATGCGGTCCTAAAATGTCAAGACAGTTGAAGGGCTCGAATTTCATCACATAGCCCGGGACAACAATCAGGCGGCGGACGTATTGGCACGCATCGGTGCAAAACGCGATGCCGTCCCGCCCAACATCTTCCTGGAATGGATGTTCAAGCCATCCGTACTATGGGAAGGGGAGTCCGGAAATAACGATTCGGGCCCAACCGCACTGCCTGACACCGAACACTCTGACACAATCGGAGGTTCTGCCACCGAGATAACGCTCACGAAATAATGGCGATTATCGCCCTGTGGACGGAACCATTCCTAGCCTACCTAACTAGGCAGGAACTCCCCGAAGACCAAAATGAGGCTCGCTGCATAGTACGGTGATCCAAAGCCTATAAAGTCCATGAGGGAGAGCTCTATAAGAAAAGCACAACATGAGTCCTTCAAAGGTGTATCTCCGAAGAGGAAGGGCGAAACCTCCTGGCTGAAATTCATGCCGGACTGGGTGGGCACCACGCCGCAGCCGGGCCCTTGTAGGCAAGGCCTTCCGACAGGATTCTATTGGCCGACGGCCGGGAAGATCTTGCAGGATTTAGTCCAACGATGCGTCGGTTGCCAGCTTTTGCTAACCAAAGCCACATGCCACCCACCGCCCTCAAAACTATACCCATCACTGGCCATTCGCGGTGCGGGGCTTGACATGGTTGGACCCCTTATGGGAGGAACCCACAAGCAAAAATACCTATTGGTCATGGTGGATAAATTCACCAAATGGATAGAGGCCAAGCTCTGTTAAAGCGGCGAATCCGGACGGTGATAGACTTCATATCAGGGGTAGTGTACCGTTATGGTGTCCCCCACAGTATCATCACTAATAACGGCACCAACTTCGCGGCCGATGAGGTCAAATTATGGTGCAAAAACATGGGCATTAAGCTCGATTATGCTTCAGTCTATCACCCTCAAACCAACGGCCAAGTCGAGCGAGCAAACGGTCTAATCATGAGCGGCATTAAACCCAGACTAGTGCGGTCCCTCAAGGAATCTAGCACGCCTTTGGGTTGAGGAGCTCGACTCCATACTGGGGCTGCGGACCACGCCGAATCATACTACGGATTCACACCATTTTTATGGTGTGCGGCGCAGAGGCGTCTTGCCTGCGACATAATTCATGACTCACCTCGGCGTGCGCATATACGAAGAAAGAGAAGCCGAGCTCGATCGGCAGGACAGTTTGGACGCATTGGAGGAGGGCGCGGCGTGGCAAAATCTCATTCCACATTTTATCAATAGCAGGCTCGAAGATATCAAAGCAGGAAATGCGGGCCAAAGCTTACAGCGTTGGCGAACTAGTTCTCGCTTTGCGGACAAGAAAAAGGACAAACTCAAGCCCAAATGGGAAGGTCCTTCATCATCGACCAGGTCGACCGGCGGAGCATACCGTCTGCTAAACGCATCGGATAACCGACTCGAGCCGAACCCATGGAGCGCGGCCCGTCTCACGAAGATTCTCGCCTAAGCGCGGACTCAAGTTCGTCTCCTTCCTCCGTCCACATTTTCTATTTTGATGTCTTTTATTTCTCCTCTTCCTCCTCCTTCTTCTTGAAGCCTTTAGAGGCTCGTTTACGCTTTGTTCGCACATATTTGGCGACCGTCCGTGCTCATTATACTGGGGCTTCTTTAACGAAGCTTATTTATCTGAGCTTCATTCCCAACACATCGTCAAACTTCCGCATGTACCTTTTATTCACCATTATATGCATCGATATGACTTAAGTTTTGGCCAAGCTGGGTTGCCTGGCTCCTGTGCTTACCCCTACGTTCCCGATTGTTCGGCTAGGTGGTAAAGGGAGCACCTCTGCGATTGTTACTGCCGGGTCAGCGGATGTGTACCTCGACGGGTGAAGCCGAAAGCTAAGCGTTCTCAAGGGAATATTCGGTCGGTGAACTGAAAGATGATTTTTAACTATTTACCCATCTGCCCCCAGATGATTTTCTGCTTTCCTAGCAGTTTTGACATGCACTTTAGGGCATGCATCCCAGCGAAAGGAACCCTTAACGGAACTATTCTCCCTGGAAGATGTTTCTTACTATCCATGTAATATAACATAACTAGTTGGGCACTTGTCTGATACAGCAATAATGACCCCTCGCCTTGTCTCCATGCATACCCGGTTCTTATATAACCGCAAAGGTATTCGACACACTCCGGACTATTGGGTCCCGAGGTTGAAGCGAAAAGGTCCGCTATGACAAACGATCTACAATCCGGCTAGAAGACATTTTTCATGTCATATTTAATTACATAGTCAACTCGACTCATTGTATTCCTCCTCAATGCCATCTAATAGGCTATCTAATTTACAATCTTGCTGGGAATACTTGGCGGCCAATTCTACTTGGCCGTACACTAAGCTTACAGGGATCTCCTTCCCATCAGGCCCCACAGGTCCGACCTCGGCCATGTGGTTTGGGTCAACAACCGTGTACCGCGTCTTTACCATGGCCCAGCCTCCTGGTGCCTTGACGGCAGGCCGATATCTTCCATAGTCGGAGCGCCGCCGTGCTCCTTGAAGCCGCTCTGCCAGCTCCCCAATGCCTTGAGGCGGGGAGATAGATAGCCACAAGGCATGGCCGGCGCCTTCGTCACCTACCGAACTTCGTTCGTGCAGGTGACGACGATTCGGGAAGAAGATCACCGACGAACTGGGCATCTCCTCTTCAGACGACCTGTGAGCAAACCTACATACATGTTTATGTTAGTCGCCTTCCTCGCCGAACTCTTTCAAAGTTCGCTCAAGCACTCTTGAAAATGCCGCGACGAAGCCGTCGATTCTCCTTCTGGTCGGACAACTGAGCACGGACATCCTTTAGTTCCTCACCCAGTTGGGTGTTGGCATGTTGGAGGTTATTTTTCTCCTGCCGCACCCTCGTAAGCACGCTCTCGCCGCCTTTAGCTGGCGCAGAGCTGTTGCTTGTCCGGATCTAGTCCGGCGCCATCTGCAATATTATTGTCGATTTACACATGTCGCACTTCATAACCTATTTATCTTTTGAAGCATATATTACGGAGGGGTCTCTGTGGCTCCCCTCATGGCGGCTAGTCTTGGCCTCAAGTTGGGCCTTGCATTATTCAAGCTCTGGGACGATCGGGCATTCTTTTGGTAAGAACTCTGATTCCAAATGATCCTTAACTCAGTTATCCTAACTATTTTAAGTCTCGGGGCTCTTGGCATATATAATCATCAAATTTCCTCACCCGTATGTCCTTTACATACTGCTCCGTGGCTCTAGCTAGACCATCTTGAGCGGCACGGAGGTGCGCATCTCCCGAATTGAAGGCATTCAAGGCCTCTTGGGAGAAACATGTGTCACGAAGAACTGTTCGGTGGCGCCTGTGATTCATGGCGCTCTCCACCTCAGAGTTGGTGGCGGACAGCCTGTCGGCATCCTTTGTCGGAGGAGCATCCGACGCACGCCTCGTGCTCGCCTCCGCTTCTGGACCCGGCTTTGGAGCCTGGCTGGCGGAGGTTCGATTGGCAACTTCTCCGGACTCAGTCCGTGGCGCTCTTTTCTGAAAGAGCACCAGCGTAATCGCCTTCCAGGAATCAATCCTGGGAATATGGTGACACGCCATACCGTTGCGGCGGAGTTTCGATCCGGACCGCACTTCTTTTTAGCCTGCGGGGCCGTACTGCCCCTTGTTGGCTAGCCGCCGCGGGCTCGGCCTCCTGCCTCGAAGGCACCCCCTGCGAAACACCATTGGTATATGGTGATCAAAAAATAAGCACGGATGGGTCATTTTCAGAGTATTGGGGCCTCGGTCTCAGTTACTTGTGAGGCTGGGAGTATTCCGGGGTAATCGGCCGTAATGGCAACCAAAGCATTGTCAATGCTAAGTTGGTGGAACACCCCGTCGATCAGCTCCACCTTTATATCCGGATCCTCTTCGGAGGCCGGATCGAGGGACCGTTCCGGATCCTCGGGTTGTGGGGGCGGGCTGTGTATCTTCTCCACGGCCCGGCGCAGTTCTCTTGAAACCATGAAATGAGATGTTTAACCACGGAACATGGATCGGACAAGCCACAAAGATATTTGCTTACCCAACTTCGAGGATTGTTCGAAGAAAACCCGCTCAGTGGATTGACGTGGAGAAAATCCTCCTCTTCCCCTTTGTACATGGCGGACAAGGTCTTCACCAGTTCGGTGACCGATCCCGGCCCTTTGCGGCCATGGCGGGTGGCATCGTCCTCCCCGTTGAAATCCCACATGGGTTGGCCCCTATATTGGAGCGGCTGCACTCCCCTCATAATGCAGATTACCATGACTCCAATCATGGTCAATCCGGCATGAGCCAGTAATCTTATTCGGCTCATCGGTAAAGGACGTCGGTCATTTTCCTCTGGGGGCTCATGAGCGCCCGGCTTAGGCGCTTCTTGAGGAGCATTGCTAAACTCCGGAAGGCCGATCCGAACAGGTTCCGGCAGCGGGGCGTCCTCCATGTAAAACAATTACGAAGGCCAGTCTTGGGCGCCTTCTTCGGGTTCGGATAGATATCCGGTCCCGGCGATATGCCATAGTTCGCTCCGCCCACTTGATATATTGACCCTTCGTGAGAACGGGTACTAGGCAGAATAATCTCTTCCACAGCGCAAAATGAGCCTCAATGCCCAAGAACAGTTCGCAAAGGGCCACGAAGCCCGCGATGTGCAAAATGGAGGCGGCGAAGGTGGTGCAAGCTGGAGGCCGTAGAACTCCAAGAGCCCCGGAGAAGCGGATGGATTGAAATCCGAGTCCTCTTACTAGATAAGAGATGAAGCATACCCGCTCTCCTTTAGAGGGATCGGGGACACTCTCCGCTTGCTTTCGCCCTTGTAGGTGGCAAGTCCGGCTCGAACGGAACCATGAAGGCGGGGAAGAAATCCCTTGGTTTGGAGTATAACTAGCTCGCTATATGCGGGGTGAGCATCTCTCCCAATTTCAGGCTGAGGGCTGGGAGTGCGAGAGGAGGAGCCGCGTCATTGTCCATGATGGAATGGGCTTTGGTCGAGGCGCTCGATGAAAGCTTCCTGAAGGGGGATGGTGTGACTCAGATCTAGATCCTCACCCCTTTTATAGGCGGCTCATTTGCGCAGCTAGGGGGTAAGTGTAAAAATACCCTGGCTTTTCGCATTCATTCAAACACGTGGAAGATGGCCATTATTGGGCGTAGAAGCCAAGAAACGCAGCATTTATCAGAAGCCAGACACTATTCGACAAGTATATGGAATTTGGAGAAGAACCCGCCTCCCAATACCGAAGAAAAACTACGCGCCGGACTCATCGTCAATGAAGCCTGGTTCGGGGGCTACTGAGGGAGTCCCGGATTAGGGGGTGTCCGGATAGCCGAACTATCACCGTTGGCCGGACTCCTAAACTATGAAGATACAAGATTGAAGACTTCGTCCCGTGTCCGGATGGGACTTTCCTTGGCGTGGAGGGTCAGCTTGGCAATACGGATATGTAGATCTCCTACCATTGTAACCGACTCTGTGTAACCCTAACCTATCCGGTGTCTATATAAACCGGAGGGTTTTAGTCCATAGGACGAACAACAATCATACCATAGGCTAGCTTCTAGGGTTTAGCCTCCTTGATCTCGTGGTAGATCTACTCTTGTACTACCCATATCATCAATATTAATCAAGCAGGATTAGGGTATTACCTCCATCGAGAGGGCCCGAACCTGGGTAAAAAACATCGTGTCCCTTGTCTCCTGTTACCATCCGCCTAGACGCACAGTTCTGGACCCCCTACCCGAGATCCGCCGGTTTTGACACCGACAATGCCCATGGGATTCTTATAAGCAGTTCTATAAGCCCACAGTGCATCATCAAGTTTTTTAGACCAATTCTTTCTAGACCTATTAACAGTCTTTTGCAAAATTAATTTAATCTCTCTATTACTTAACTCTACTTGACCACTAGACTGAGGATGATAAGGAGATGCAATTCTAGGTTGACATCATACTTAGCAAGCATTTTACGGAAAGCACCATGAATAAAATGTGAACCACCATCAGTCATTAAAAATCTAGGGACTCCAAATCTAGGGAAAATAACTTCTTTAAGCATCTTAATAGAGGTGTTATGATCAGCACTACTAGTTGGAATTGCTTCTACCCACTTAGTAACGTAATCAACAGCAACTAAAATATGAGTATACCCGTTGGACTTTGGAAAAGGTCCCATATAATCAAAACCCCAAACATCAAATGGTTCAATAACAAGTGAATAATTCATAGGCATTTCCTGACGTTTACTAATATTACCTATTCTTTGACATTCATCACAAGACAAGACAAACTTACGGGCATCCTTGAAGAGAGTAGGCCAATAAAAACCAGATTGCAATACCTTATGTGCAGTTCTATCTCCAGCATGGTGTCCTCCGTATGCCTCGGAGTGGCATTTCTGTAGGATCTGTCCCTGTTCATGCTCAGGTACACAACGTCTAATAACACCATCTACTCCTTCTTTATAAAGGTGAGGATCGTCCCAAAAGTAATATCTCAAATCATAGAAGAACTTTTTCTTTTGTTGGTAAGTGAAACTAGGTGGTATATATTTAGCAACAATATAATTAGCATAGTCAGCATACCAAGGTGTATTACATGAAGTACTGATGACATTCAATTGCTCATCAGGGAAACTATCATCAATAGGTAGTGGGTCATCAAGAACATTCTCTAACCTAGACAAGTTATCTGCTACAGGGTTCTCAGCACCCTTTGTATCAACAATATGCAAATCAAATTCTTGTAGCAGGAGAACCCATCTAATAAGTCTAGGTTTAGCATCTTTCTTTTCCATGAGATATTTAATAGCAGCATGATTAGTGTGAATAGTAACTTTGGAACCAACAATATAAGATCTGAACTTATCAGATGCAAAAACAACTTCTAAAAATTCTTTTTCAGTGGTAGCATAATTTATTTGGGCACTGTCTCAAGTTTTACTAGCATAATGAATAACATTTAATTTCTTATCAACTCTTTGTCCCAGAACAGCACCAACAGCGTAGTCACTAGCATCACACATAATTTCAAAAGGTAGGTTCCAATCAGGTGGTTGAACAATAGGTGCAGTTATCAAGGCCTTCTTAAGTATTTCAAATGTTTCTACACAATCATCATCAAAAACAAAAGGTATATCTTTTTGAAAGAGATTAGTGAGAGGCCTAGAAATCTTAGAGAAGTCTTTAATAAACCTTCTATAGAAGCCAGCATGACCAAGGAAACTTCTTATACCTTTCACGTCTGAAGGGCACGGCATCTTTCAATAGCATCAACCTTAGCCTTGTCAACTTCAATACCTCTCTCAGAAATTTTATGTCCCAAGACAATGCCTTCATTAACCATAAAGTGGCACTTCTCCCAATTCAAAACAAGATTAGTTTCTTCACATCTCTGCAAAACTCAATCGAGGTTGCTTAAGCAATCATCAAAAGAAGACCCATAAACGGAGAAATCATCCATGAAAACCTCAACAATCTTTTCACAAAAGTCAGAGAATATAGCCATCATACATCTTTGAAAGGTAGCAGGTGCATTACATAAACCAAAAGGCATACGTCTATAAGCAAAGGTACCGAAAGGACAAGTAAAAGTGGTTTTCTCCTGATCAGGTTGTGCAACAGGTATTTGGGAGAAACCAGAATAACCATCTAGAAAGCAAAAGTGTGTGTGTGTTTAGATAATCTTTCTAGCATTTGATCGATAAAAGGTAGAGGGTAATGATCTTTTTTAGTAGCTTTATTTAATTTCCTAAAATCAATTACCATTCTATAGCCAGTACAATTATTTGTGGTATCAATTCATCTTTATCATTAGGAACAATGGTAATACCTCCCTTCTTAGGGACACAATGTACTGGACTTACCCAATCACTATGAGCAACATGATAAATAATACTTGCTTCCAGGAGCTTTAATATTTCTTTTCTTACCACCTCTTTCATCTTAGGATTAAATCTCCGTTGATGATCGGCAACTGGTTTGGAATCAGGATCAATTTTAATTTTGTGCTGACATAGAGTGGGACTAATGCCCTTAAGGTCATCAAGAGTATATCCAATAGCAACACGATGCTTCCTCAGAGTTTTCAATAATTTCTTTTCTTCATGCTCTGAAAGGTTAGCACTAATAATAAGAGGATATCTTTCTTTTTCGTCAAGATAAGCATACTTAAGAGTATCAGGTAATGTTTTAAGCTCAAACACGGTATCACCTTTGGGTGGAGGTGGATCCCCAAGTAACTCAACAGGCAAATTATTCTTAAGGATAGGCTGTTGATCAAAGAAGATTCTATCTATTTCATTTCTTTCATTCATATGCATATCATTCTCATGCTCAAGTAAATATTGTTCTAACGGATCAGTAGGAGGCACAACAATAGAAGCAAGATCAAAAATTTCATCCTTACTAGGCAATTCTTTATCAGTAGGTTGTCTACCAAACTTTGAGAAATTAAATTCATGTGACACACCTCCAAAACCAACAGTAACAGTTTGCTTCTCACAATCTATTTGAGCATTAACAGTGTTGAGGAAAGGTCTACCAAATATGATGGGACAAAAGCTATCTTGTGTGGTAGCAAGAACAAGGAAATCAGTAGGGTACTTGGTTTTTCCACACAAGACTTCAACATCTCTAATAATTCCCACAGGGAAAATAGTATCTCTATTAGCCAGCTTAATAGTAACATCGATAAATTCCATCTCAACAGGTGCAATCTCATCTTTAATTTCATCATACAAAGTTTTAGGTATTGCACTAATACTAGCACCCACATCACATAAGCCATGATAACAATGATCTCCTATCTTAACAGAAACAACAGGCGTGCCAACAACAGGTCCATGTTTATTGTTAACATGAGGTTTAGCAATTCTAGCAGCAGTTTCACAGAATTGAATAACATGCCCATCAATATTATCGGCCAAGAGATCTTTAACAATAGCAATACTAGGCTCAACTTTAATTTGTTCGGGGGGTGTAGGTGTTCTAAAGTAGCCCTTACGTATCACGATTGAAGCTTTAGCATGATTCTTTATTCTAACAGGGAAAGGTGGTCTCTCAATATAAGTAGTAGGAATAATGGAATCATTATAAGCAATAATTTTCTCTTCAACCGGAACGGGTTTAACTACATTAACTTCTATGGGAGGATGATATTTAAACCACTTCTCCTTAGGGAGATCAATATGAGTAGCAAATGATTCACATAAAGAAGCTACTATCTTAGAGTCAAGTCCATGTTTGGCGCTAAAATCACGAAAGATATATGTTTCTATGAAGGATTTAATGCAATCAAACTTGAGATTCATACCTGACTCCTTACCTTCATCAGACTCCCAATCTTCAGAGTTGCGTTTAATTCTTTCCAATAGATCCCAACGGAAGTCAATATCTTTCTTCATAAAAGAACCGGTACAAGAAGTATCAAGCATGGTGCGATTGTTGTGAGAAAGCCGAGCATAAAAGTTCTGAATAATAATTTCTCTCGAGAGCTCATGATTGGGGCATGAATATAACATTGACTTAAGCATCCCCCAAGCTTGAGCGATACTTTCTCTATCACGAGGCCAAAAATTATAGATATAATTCCGATCACGATGAACCAAATGCATAGGATAAAACTTTTGATGAAATTCCAATTTCAATCGGTTGTAGTTCCATGATCCAGTATCATCACATAGCCTATACCATATTAATGCTTTATCCCTCAAAGATAAGGGAAAGACCTTCTTCTTGACCTCATCCTCGGGCAAACCTGCAAGCTTAAATAAACCACAAACTTCATCTACATAGATTAGATGCAAGTCGGGATGTGATGTTCCATCTCCTGTAAAAGGATTAGCCAGCAGTTTCTCTATCATACCCAAAGGGATCTCATAATAAATATTTTCAAAAGGTGCAGTAGGTTGAGGAGCAACTCTTTGTGCCTCAGGTCGGGGTGAAGATACCCCGAACAAGCCCCTCAAAGATTTGTTTCCATAGCAACAAGTAACAAAAAAATTCAGCACACTGTATAGATGTTTCCTTACCAAATTCCACTCACCAAAGGCGCTTCACTCCCCGGCAACGGCGCCAGAAAAGAGTCTAGATGACTCACAAGTATAGGGGATAAATCATAGTCCTTTCGATAAGTAAGAGTGTCAAACCCAACGAGGAGCAGAAGGAAATGACAAGTGGTTTCCAGTAAGGTAATGCCTGCAAGTACTGAAGGTAGCGGTAACAGATAGTTTTGTGATAAGATAATTGGTAACGGGTAACAAGTAACAGTAGTAGTAAAAGTGCAGCAAGGTGGCCCAAACCCTTTTGTAGCAACGGAGAAGCCGAAACGAACTCTTATAATAGGTAAAGCGCTCTCGAGGACACATCTGAATTACTGTCAAGCTAGTTTTCATCATGTTCATATGATTCGCGTTCGCTACTTTGATAGATTGGTATGTGGGTGGACCGGTGCTTGGGTGCTGCCCTTACTTGGATAAGCCTCCCACTTATGATTAACCCCCTTCGCAAGCATCTGCAACTACGAACGAATTATTAAAACATAGTCTAACCATAACATTAAACTAGTGGATCCAAATCAGCCCCTTACGAAGCAACGCATAAACTAGGGTTTAAGCTTCTGTCACTCTAGCAACCCATCATCTACTTATTACTTCCCAGTGCCTTCCTCTAGGCCCAAATAATGGTGAAGTGTCATGTAGTCGATGTTCACATAACACCACTAGAGGAGAGACAACATACAACACATCAAAATATCGAACGAATACCAAATTCACATGACTACTATTAGCAAGACTTAACCCATGTCCTCTGGAACAAACGTAACTACTCACAAAGCATAATTATGTTCATGATCAGAGAGGTAATAATTATCATTAAGGATCTGAACATATGATCTTCCACCAAGTAAACCAACTAGCATCAACTACAAGGAGTAATTAACACTACTAGCAACCTTACAGTTACCAATCGGAGTCGCGAGACGGAGATTGGATACAAGAGATGAACTAGGGTTTGGAGATGAGATGGTGCTGATGAAGATGTTGATGGAGATGAGTCCCCTCCGATGAGAGGAGCGTTGGTGATGACGATGGCGATGATTTCCCCCTCCGGGAGGGAAGTTTCCCCGGCAGGACAGCCCTGCCGGAGCTCTAGATTGGTTCTGCTCAAGTTCCGCCTCGTGGCGGCGGCGTATCTTCCCGAAAGCTCTCCTTTGATTTTTTTTCCAGGATATAACGCTTCATATAGCGAAGGGGATCGGAGGGGCAGGGGCCCACAAGCCACAGAAGCGCGCCCGGGGTGGGGCACGCCTACCAGGCTTGTGGCCTCCTAGCAGCTCCCCTCTGGTATTTCTTCCGCCCAGTATTTTTTATATATTCCAAAATAATTCTCCGTTGAATTTTGTGGCTTTTGGAGTTGCGCAGAATAGCTATCTCCAACTTGCTCCTTTTCCAGTCCAGAATTCCAGCAGCCGGCATTCTCCCTCTTTATGTAAACCTTGTAAAATAAGAGAGAATATGCATAAGTATTGTACCATAATGTGTAATAACAGCCCATAATGCGATAAATATCAATATAAAAGCATGATGCAAAATGGACATATCACGTATCTAGTGGAATCAAGCTTGGGAGGAGGACCATGAGGAGTATTAATATGAGGGTGAGTGGGTTTATGCACATAGTTAAAAGGCATAGCATTGTTAGAAGAAGGTGTTCCTTTAGGGAGTGTGTTCTTATTCATAGATGGGTCCTCCACATTATCTACCACCACTTCGTAAGGGACGGTAGATGATAAGGTAGCATTTTTAGCAAGTTAAGAATCCATCGTGGTGGCAACGTTAGCCATGAGATTTACTTCCATTTGTTTAAGGAATTTCATCATGACTCCCATTGTGACCGGAGCCTCCTCCACGATGGTTGTGTTTGTGTTTAGAGGAAGTCCGAGACCCGGATCAACCGGAGTCCCGTCATCACTTAACTTAGGATGTTCTTCCCCTCCAGATATCCTTCTCTTTAGGCGGTGAAGCCTTGATCAAAGAGACCTTGCTCTGACCAATTGAAATGATCGAGTAGGTTATCTAGAGGGGGGATGAATAGGCAACTACAAATTTTTCTTTTCTTTTAACAAATTAGGGATTTGCTCAAAATATAAGTTCTCTAGAAAGTGCAACTACGTGAACAATCCTATATGATGAGCAAGATACAAGCTAGCACAAGATACGATAAGTAAGCTAGCTAAACAAGTAAAGGCAAGGTAAAAGATAACAACACGGTGACACGGAGATTTATCCTGAAGTTCACTTCCCAAAGGAAGCTACTCTCCGTTGGAGCGGTGCAGAGTCACAAAGTGATCCCCGAATAGGCGTCAATGCCACGCCGTATCTCCTTCGTGTCCTCACCAAAGTGATACGACACGAACCACTATGTTGCCTTTGAGGTAGACAAACAAACCTTTACAAGGATGAGGCACACTCCACAACTCAATTGGAGGCTCTCACCAAATTACCGCGGCTCCCAAAGCAACAAGAATCACAAGGTCGAGGGGGACACTCCACAACTCAATTGAAGGCTCCTCAACTAGTCTCCACGGCTACCAAAACCACGGGGACGACCACTAACTGTCTAGGGCTCCTAAGAACCCAAGAGTAACAAGAACTCAATGGAATGGAGGGGGAAATCGAATTCCTTCGGTGAAAGTGTAGATCAAGGTCAACTCCCTCTAATCCTAGAAGGATAGAGTGTTTTGAGTGGGTAGGGAGAGAGATCTTGGTGATTTGAGCTTGCAACAATGGAGGGGGAAATATTTCTGGTCGTGGTAGTGTGTTTGGGGAAGAAGGGGTGACTTATATAGGTCCACTGAAAAACTAGCCGTTTTTTCCAGGAAATACACGTCCAGAATGGATCCGGAATTCATCTGGAATTCCGGACGCTCGGAATAATCCGAATCCCAGCTCACTGGTCTCCGGATGGAAAACAGGGACTGGAGACTCATTTCGGAACCAGTCCGGAGTGAGTTCGGAAATTCCGACTCGGCCCGAATTCTGAGTGAATTCCGAACCACTCGGAATTAATGCATTTTGCGAGTTTTCTGTGGTAGATCAAATTTCTGTCAACTTCCCCAATGATTGTAGGAATGTGGGAAGGTGTAGACGTGATTTGTGAAGGTGCAACATTTCCCAAACCATTCCAAAGAGACGTCCCTCTTGATAGTACGGGTTTCCTATGACTCAAATAAACGAGTAAAATTAGGGGCCACCGTCTTCAAGCTTTTTCCTTTCTCTGAGGGATCATCCGGCGATGTGCAATGCTTCTATGTTTCCTAAAACACTTGAGTACACAGTGAGATCATTTAATCATGTTGTTAACAAACACCAAAATATACTTAGGAGAAATATGTCCTTACATATGGCTCCCCTTGTGTCGAATCAACAAATTTGGGTTTTACTTCTCTCAAAGACTGTTGCGATTCCCTACACTTGTGGGTCATCAGCCCACTCGGGCAAGGAAAGCAAGAAGTCCAAGCCGGACCCAAACAAGGAAAACTTACCGTACAAGGCAAGAAGAAATAGAGATAGACTCCAACTCTTACTTGTAACCGACCTAGGGCACCCGGGACCCAGCCTAGTATATAATGGCACGGGAGGGGGCTCTCTACTTCTCTAGACACCGAACGCACAATCCACCGTAGTCCCACATAGCCATCATCAACCTCGTGCCAAGTCGCCTCTCGCCTTTGTAATCATCTCCATCAATACGATCAAACAAGCAGGGGTAGGTCTTTACCTCGTAAAAGGGGCCGAACCTGGGTAAATCTCGGTCCCTGTCTTGCCTGATAACCGTCGAGCCCACCGGCATCGTACGTTTGCTCTCCTATACAGAAAATCCTAGCTACTCAAGCATGGGATTTGTCGTTTGCCCCCGAGCTTTGTGCCGGATCCATGGCGGCGGTGGTAGCTGCGACCGCGCGGACGGGATACGCCACCCCGAGGTACGAAATGAGGTGGAAACGAACCGGCGGGAGGCGGCGACTCTTATCTGCTGCAGGGAAGCGGGGGCGGGAAGCGGCAACGAGATTCGGTAGCGGAGAGAGGCGGGAAAAGAAGAACTCGCGCGCGGTGAAACTTCAACATGAGTGTCAAAAAATGGCCACCAAAACTGAACAGATGGGGCACAGGCGGGGATTTTTCCTGCTCATCGGATTTTTTTCCGTTTGGGGGCTTATTCGGGATCTGATCTTTCCATTTCGTTTCGGCAAAAAAGAAAAAAACAGTTATTTTTCGAGCCGGGGCTTATCCAGTTCCAGTAGAGATGCTTTTAGACCTTCTTGGGCCTTTTTCCGTTGAGGGCCTTATTCCGTTGAATGTTTCGTCCGAGTCCCTACGTAACAGATTAGGTTTCAAGGATTTTGAGCTCTTCAACTTATCAATGCTAGCACGCCAGGCATGGAGACTACTGTAGAATCCTGATTCCCTTAGTGCACGTGTGCTGAAAAGTATCTACTTCCCGGACACAGATATTCTACATGCAAATCTAGGCAGTCACCCGAGTCAGGTTTGGCGGGCTATAGTGGAAGGTAGAGAGGTGCTAAAGCAAGGAATCATTCGCCGAATAGGGAATGGTGAATCTACTAACATCTGGGCAGACACATGGTTACCGAGGAATGAGATGTTACGCCCATACGGCTGTCGTGTGGCCAATCCACAAACCTGGGTGGCCGAGCTGATTGATAACACCAACGCCACATGGGATGTTGAACGCGTCAACCAGGTTTTCATGCCAATGGATGCTAAGATCATATTGGGCATTCCTCTCTGTACACTCAACACGGCTGACTTCTGGAGCTGGAATTTCGAAAGGAACGGTGTTTTCTCTGTCAAGTCGGCATACCGTATGTTAGTGGAAACCAGAAGGCGGCGGGAGGCTTGGTTGGAAAACACAGCAGGCTCGTCATCGACAATAGCAGAGGAAGGAACGTGGAAAACGTTATGGAGCACAAAGGTACCGGGGAAAGTGAAGATGTTCCTGTGGCGATTATCTAAACAATCCCTCCCAACAGAAGATGTTCGAGCTCATAAACATATGTCAGATAGTTCGTCCTGTGGGATGTGTGGAGCACTAGATTCATGGAGGCACTCACTGCTGAATTGTACATCATCCAGGTGTGTGTGGGCTTTGATTGATGATGATCTTGCTCAAGTTCTGGTTGCTACCACCGAACCAAAAGCAAAGCTATGGCTTTTTACACTAATGGAATCACTATCACATGACCAGTTTGTACGGCTAGCGGTCACGTTATGGGCAATATGGACGGCTCGGCGGAAGGCAATTCACGAAGGGATTTTTCAAACACCACAAGCCACTACAGATTTTGTCAGGAGATTCATAGCAGAGCAAGAGGTGCTGGACAACAAGAAAGAACCTGCGGCAAGGGGCGGACCCTCTCAGGTCAGGCCACGAGCTCCACCTGCGGGCTGGGTCAAAATTCATGTAGACGCCGGTGTAAGAACTAGGAGGGGAGGAACAGCTGCTGCGGTTTGTAGGGATCAACAAAGCAACTACCTAGGAAGCTCAGCGCTGGTCATTGCTGGAGTGGACGACCCAGCGATTCTGGAAACGATCGCATGCCGTGAAGCACTTGCTCTTGCTGAAGATCTCAACCTGAACAACTTGATCATAGCCTCTGACGCTAAGCAAGTGGTTAGTGACATCTCAAAGTCACATATGGGCAGAAACGCGGCAATTATCCAAGAGATTAGAATTAGAGCTTCTTCTTTCGTTTGTAATTTTATGTTTGAAGGTCGTGCGGCTAATAGAGACGCACATAAACTTGCCAAGTATTCACTCTCGTTAGAGCCGGGGCGCCACGTGTGGTTAGGCCAACCCCAGGCTCCGACTTGTATCCCACATGTTGTGGACTTTGGTGATGAATAAATTGGTTTTTACCCCTAAAAAAAAAGAATAACCCTAACAGATTCCCCATATTCTACCTCAAACACATACGCGAGCCCTAATTTGCAGATCGGCGTCCACACCGAGCTGCTACTCCGCTTCTCCGCCGCCTTCTTTCCCCTCATCGTTTCTTCCCGCTCAAGCCACCGCCCTCCTCAGCATCTGACCTCCCCGCCGCACCGGAAGCCGCTGGTCGCGCGCGCGATGGAGTCGACGTGCGTGTCGTGCGGCAAGGGCCCGGTGATTCCGGAACCGGCCTCGGGCGTGCTCGTCTGCACCGCCTGCGGCGTCGTCCACGACGCCGGCGCCGACGAGTTCGTCAACTCCACCTGCTTCACCTGAGGGCGGGGAACTCGACCGTCGCGCCGCCACCACCGTCCACCACAGCTCCCAGTCCCCCTACCTCGACCACAAACTCTACGCCGCCTCCGACGTCATCACCTCCATGGCCGCCCGCTTCTCACTCTCGGCCAGCCGCGTCGACGAGGTCCTCAGAATAGCCCAATCCGCCACCGACAGGAATCTCGCCTGCCTGGGCACTGCCTTTCTCCCTGCGCTCGCAGCCGCCTGCACCTTGCTCGTCGCGCGATCCCACCGCCTTCCGATCTCCTTCGCCGAGGCCGCTGAGGCCGCGGCCTGCACCACGTTCGCGCTCGCTAACCTCGTGTACCGCATCGCCTCCCAACTCTACCTCCCTCCCCTCCCGTCCTTTGACTACTCCGCCGCGCTCGAACGCGCGGTGGAACGCTCAGGCAAGCTCACCGAAGCTGCGGGTGAGAAGAGGGATGCCATCCTTTTCCAAGCCCGATTTCTCCTCTGCTGCGCCTCCAAGTGGTCGCTCACGACCGGTAGGCACCCGCTCCCACTCGCTGGCGTGATAGTTTTCGCGGCAGAGCTGAACAAGGTCACCTCTGTCTCTGTGGAAGATATTGCCCTGGATATTTCGGCGGTGCCGCACACCAGCCGCCTCCGATAGGACGAACTTGTTGCTGCGCTGGTGGGTGCCGCGCAGAAGTTGCTTCCGTGGGGCTCCGACGTCAATACCAGAAACCTTCAGTTAAGTGCCCCCATCCCGCTGCAGCCCATGCAGATGCAGTCACAGTCCGGCCAGTCGGAACAGTTTCAAGAGTGCCTCCGTCCAGACATTGCCAGCACTGTGAAGGAGTACTCATCTGTTGACTTGGACGAATCCAAGTACTTCCAGATTGACCCCCTTGATGTTGATGATTTCGATTTCAAGAATTATGGGCAAGAGTTGAAGGAACCAGAGGATTTTAAGATCTTAGAGGGATGCATGTCAGATACTTACCAGAATATCTTGAAGAGGATTGCTCAGCTAAAGGAACTTGGGAACTTTGGTAAAGTTCCTAGCAGGAGGAAGCGGTGGAAGAGAGAGTTGGAGCTGGAACCATGGGATAATGCCCAGACCAAGAACAAACCCCTCGAGGAGGAAGCAGATATTGACATTGGCTATGATGCACCTCCTCCATCCTTTACTGCTGGAGTGGATTTGCAGAAGCGGAGGCGAGCACGGATTGAAGCTGCTAAGTGTCGGATCAATGAAATTATGAAGGCTCCTGCCTCTCGTATTGCAAATGCAATTGATTCACCGTCTGCTCTTGGACATGAAGATGTCTGTCCACCACAAAAAAATATCAGGAAAAATCAATGGCGAAAGAGACGAAATGAAAAGGATCATCTGACAGAGATTTCAAATGCTCCGGACTGTGTGAAGAAGAGAAAGAAAAGAGACTCATGTAATGTTATTGACTGGGAAGATTGTGTCATTGAGCTCCTGTTATTACATGGTGCAAATGAAGCAGAGATAGAACAAGGCCAGTACAAAAGATTGTTGGAGCTGCGTGTCTTCAGTGCATAAGTGGAGAGCGATGAAAACTTGGCGATGCAGACTCTCCAGTCATTAGTACTAGATCGAAAACGCGCCTTGCCGCGAGGGTGCCGGTCACAACGCAATGGCAAGGTAGTGAATGCTCAGTTTAGTAGGAAATCAAGTTTAGCGTACGTATTCAAACAGGATACAACAAAATAAAAGGAAGAAGAAACATTCACATGTAATAGGAGCAAAACATCATTGAGTTCAACATCGTCATGAAACTATAAGACAGCATACAGTATGTTAAAAAGCTCTGTTTCCATAAACATTTGAATCACAACCACCATGGCCCAGATATAAAGATGACCCATATAAACCATGAAAACAAAGCCTCCAACCATCCACAAATTGAATATGTACAGATAAGAATTGACTTGTTCTTGTTTTGGTCGCTGACAAGCAAAACCAGTCCACTGGCTGTATTTCCATTGGTGGCAACCTGAAGAAAAAATATAAGATTGGCTTAAAAAAAGATACTCGACAGATACTCCATTATCAACAAAATAGGTGAATGACTGGTATACAAATTAGCTGAGCAACACAAGATTTTGACAGCAAACATCTTGCCACAAAAGATGAAAACCGAACATAAGCAACCCCCCAAAAAAGAAAGCCTAACAATAATAGTAGATAGATCTATTAAGGCACATTCCTTGCTTAAAATACAGCCGCTAAACTAAAGTACGAACAGAGAAAGATGGGAGAAGATGAGCACCTGCAACAGGATGGCCGAGCATGACATATTACCAGCTCACAGCAGTCACCAATCCAATAGAAAATCCTAACCCTAGAACATTAACGGGGCAACAAAAGACCTAGATGAGCACCTGGAGATAACAAATCAAACGAAAAAAATGGAGCAGCGGTCAGAGAGAGACAGGGGGGGGGACCTGGAGTAGAACTGCGGCCAAGCGCAGCGCCTCGCGATGGAGGAGGAGGAGCGACGGGGGAGCACCAGCAGTGGGTATAGAAGGAGGAGTGACGGGGGAGCCGCATCGAGCGCCTCCGACGGGTGCTCCTCACCCTGCGTCTCTACCCCCGCTGCTCTTCGGTAGAAGTGACAGCGCGCAGTGCACGACGGATCTCGTGGCGTGGGCCATGACGGATGACGCGGAGCTCGCGGTGGGGGGCGTGGCGGAGGAGGCAGAGCTGGGGACAGGGACCGAAGATGGCGGCGGCGGCGGCTAGACGCATCGCGCGCGTGCGTGCGGGAAAGGCGGGGCTCCTTTGGTTTTCAGTTGCTCCTGCAAGCAGACGACCAGGCAAATTAGACGCGAGGAGAAGTAAGAAGCGGACAAGGGCGAAAGAAACGAACCTTTGTCACGGCGACGAGGCAACGACAAGCCGGACGGGTGTCAGATCTGGCGGAAAGGGACGGAGCGGAGAGAAAGGGACGAATAAGAGAAGGTGGCCTGGACGCGGACGGCAGAGCTAACATTTCCAGGGCTAACTGCAACAGGGCCTTGTGCTCCATCATGAGAAGCTATTGACCTATACATGCAAAAAAAACAATCTTCAGTTTCAGTTAAAGTGAGTAAACATACATAGTGTCTAAATTTTACAGGTTTGGAAATATTGTAATCTCTAAATTGTAGTAAATGGTAACTACCAACCTAAATTAAATTGTCTATCTTCTTTTATGGAATAAGATAGTCCTACCAGATTACAAGTCAGATTCTAATGAATCTTAATCATTCACAAGCCTATAGATTAAAATACACTCATGTGGTATAACCTAATTACTAATTAACCTGCATAGCTACAGATCACGTCATCTATCCAAATGATATGTGCTCATTTGGTAACCAGCAAAAATTTACCTAACTCTATAAATATCTTCCAATTACGACTGCAACCTGCAAGAAATAATTAATTTGCAGACATACATGAGAGGTATTCAGGAAACAAAAAAAATACTACTGCTCCAATAACTACTATAAACTGAAAGAAATACAATACTTAATTTTATACATACAGAGAAGGATTCACGGAACAAAAAATCTGCTCCAATTACTATTGTACTGAAGAAATACCTAATACGCAGACATACATGAGAGGGATTCAGGAAAAAAAAATACTACTGCTCCAAATACTACTGTAAACTAAAAGAAATACTTAATTTGCAACATACATGAGAGGGATCCAGGAACCAAGCATAAGTTGCACACCCATATACAGGAACACCGGACGTACATGAGAGAGATTCAGGGAACAAAAGAAACTCACCATGAACACCGGTTGTTTGTTGTGTTCATCACCTCCTTGGTACGGTCATGGTCCTCTTCTTGGCATGCGTCCATCTCCCAGCACCCCCGTGCTGCTGCACTCCTGGTCCTGCGAGCAGCAAAGCTCTTTGTACGCCGTGCCACTCTGCAGTGCGCTCTGCATCGCAGCTCAAAGACTTGCGCCAACCCGCCACTTTACCTGTGCATGCGAGAAGAAGTCGAGAAGGAGGGGTCGAGGTGATTTGGAGTTGGGCTACCACTGTACAATACCGTGGGTTATATTTGCATGATGAGACGAGGTAAGTGCATCAATTACCAAATCAATTAAGTTAAAATAACCATTAGACTATTCCCGAAGTTAACTGTAGGGAATCATTTAACTTTACACATTGCTACCTTTCAATTGGAAAATATCACATCTTGGTATGCAGATGCATGGGCACTAACAAAACTTCCAATACTATAAGAAAATAAATAGCACGAGGTTATTTTAATTAGTTGTGATTCTATCTACCATTGATTTATGATTACTTTCAGGATAAATGTTAAGTTCTTTGAATTGTGCAAGAAACACTAATAATTGTTGGTGGTATTCAGATATCTCGCTCCGTCGCAATACTTCAGATATTGGGAAAAACATATTTATAACCATTAAGTACAACTGGTATCTACTTATCCCAGGTTTAAAATGTGGGTTAGACCAAAGTGTGAATGTCTGCTCTTGGTTTCTTCTAGATTAATAATATGTATGCGACAAACAAGACTGTCATATTTTTTTTAAAGACAACTAATATTGAGTACTGCATTTGATACTTCCAAATTATGCTAAGTAAGCAGACCATGTATAACTACCTAGCTAATGATGATTGCCTACCTTCAGGCTTTGCCTTTTACCTTGAGCTCACACCAAGATTAGTACCTACAAAACAACAGGTATACAATTCAGTGTCAAGCAAAGACAAAGGAAAGGAAAATGAAAGAAGAAGAAGAAGAAGAAGAGAAAGAAAAAGGGATAGCTAGAATCCAAAGACCCCACCAAAAGTGAAATAAGATGTAAAAATGATGACAAAGTCCGAGCTAAAATAATCCGGATCAGATCCACGGTGCAGTCCCACGCCCCAACCAAATCCAAGTGAGACCAAACACTATGCGTAAAATATGAACCCGTAGAAATAAACTACACTGTACCTGCACACGCAAGCCAGCCGAGGGAAATCATGAGGCAGCAAATCAAATAATAAGTACCTGCAGAAACAACAAGCAGTAGACAAACAAACACTAACAATTAGGTCAAGAGAAGGATGAGAAAGAGACAAAGGGGAATTTGGATCAGATCCATGGTGCATCCCCTCTCACAAACCCACAACAACCAGGGGATAAATGGCGGAGGGGACCAAATGCATCAACATAAAGATTTAAACATATGGTTGAATAATACAGAACAAAGGAAATTGTTGCTGGGATTGAGCCATCCTACTGCTGGCTGTTGCAACACATTGCTGCAATTCATATAATTTCAGTGTAGGTAGCAAGCAGCCAAGCACATAGGTATAGAACCAGGTTTATCTATCCTCTTGAAAGTCCTAACTTCATAATAAAATCAAAGTCACCAAATCAAGTAGACGAATAATGTGCGAACAGAAGTATATCAAATTTCGAGAAGAAAACAAATACTTAATGAAGAACATGATATGACAATGATGCAAAGAAAATCAATATTCATATGAATCGTTTAAATAACTCAGGTCAATATAATCACACATGATTAGAAGGAAAGAACTGCATCGATATTGGCCAGGGCCATCGCCGCTCAACGCCGCAAGAATAGATCATAGCTCACCTGAACCAAGGCACAAATCCAAAGCTGTCTGTGGCTAGTGGAAGACCATTGGGGTACCAAAACCCATAGAACTGTCTCATCCATATCTGATCGATCTGCAAGCAAATGTTATGAAGTAAACGCACGAGGTTAACCATTTTTCAGGGACAACTTCTGAAAAAGCAACATACGCTACAAAAAAATATAGGAGCAATGTTGAAAGACAGGTCCAACCATGAAAATCCATTGGCAGCACACAAAACAACAAAGAAGGCAATAAAAAAAGACTAACTTGCACATCCCATATTTAATTTCAAACTGAGCATAGATATGAATCTGAACTATTTTATCTAAACATATGGTTAGGATAAGCCTAAAAGAGCTAGATGTACATGCCTGAGACACCGTAGATTTTGTATTCAAGCATATAGTCAGGATAATCTGAAATAAGTAGGACCTATAGGCCTAAATATTGCAGATTCAATCACATGTTAAATTTTAGCTCTTGCTAAGCTTATTACCTAAACTACATGGTTGTTGTCCACATGGGGAGAGAGAGATGTGAGAGAGAGAAGGCAGTGAGGAGAAGGAAGAAAAGGGACGCAGTTCCCCAACGACTCACCGGCGCGGCCGGTTGCCGGAGGAGAAGACGCCGCGGTGCGGGAGCAAGGATGAGGCCGCTGTGCTCTGTCTAGTCGAGGCATCCATGGCGGCGTTCCTGTGAAAAAGCAGAGGAAGAGAGAGGTGAGGAGTAGCAGGGGAGAAGAACAAGAAGAGAGAGAGAGAGGGAGGCGGGTCGAAGGGGATCCTGGCAGCGGAGGAACTGGAGGCGCGACGCTCGGGCTCCTAACGGCGAGCAGCAGGCTACGGGCGAGCTCCTATCTCCTGTCCCCCTTCACCCTCCCACACATGCATGATTTATTATTCCTTGAAGAAGACTATATCAAATGTTCTAAGTAGGATAAATTAATTCATTGCATCATTATACGAAGAGCACACACACTGGCAAATCATCTAAAACGCTGATGCCAACAAAAGAGGGTACACAGTGCAGAAGACCGAGGCCGGGAAAAGAGGGTCCTTGCACAATAAATAGCAATAGAACCAACCAACGATCCTGAAAATAAAAGGCTAAGCACACAATGACATGCAATTAGGTAAGTAAAAAAAAGGGCAGCTCGATGTACGTAGTTCCCGCATGCAATTAGGTAAGTATTCAAGAGAAAATGATAGTTAAAGTTTACATAAATATCATTGAGCTTCAGTGTCAAAATCAAATTGAACTTGAGAATCAGGTTGAACGGTGCATCTTATATACCTAAGAAGTTTATCCCCACTATCTCATTTATCTTAACATGCACACATGCCACATCACCACACACGTCACCTCATCAACTCCACTACATTTGTTTCTTTTAACCTGCATGCATGAAAATGCTACCTATACTAATTCACTTAGCATGCACACACATTGCACTTTATCAACTCCATTAATTTTATTTCTCTCAACATGCATGAGAGATATTGCCTAATATTTATTTTATAATTATATGTAATAAAAATACACATATATTTAATCTTTAGTTGTATTTTCAAATTCAAGACAACCACATCTCATCAAAATAACACATCGCAACAAATTCCCGCATGTTCCCGCTGCGCGCGCGGGGTGTCATCTAGTATTTACAACAAGTAAAACCCAAAAATGAATTACAGCTACAACAGTGCAAAACAATTCATGAGATAATTCAGATCTCAGGCGATGAAACCATCCAACTGAAGCATTATGCGAAAATCCACCACCAAATCAGTTTGATATTGCCAAAGGACAAGATGGAGGAGATGAATAGATGCACATACCTGTGATCTGCTACTAATAAATCGTCCCTGGAAATTTTAAGCAAATGCCATGGAAACACTATTAAGTCAGCGTCGAAATCTTGAATGTTAGAACCATCATCTTTCTTTGAAGCGTCTTCCTTTGTCAAACCAAGCTTATCAATAACCCAACTCCAGACGCCACTTCCTTTATTATTGAATACTGGATAAACTATCTCCAGAAACCTTCTTCCAATATCTTCTTTTCTAACTGCATGATTCTACAAAAGAAAAAGAAAAGCTAGTAAAAAAATCTTTGATACATGATTGACGATTCATGATTGTTGTGGTTAGTTATATTTTTTGCATGTACAAGACAATGGAACAGCAAAAAAACTTTAATTGACACCTAAAACTTGTGACAACCACCTTATGGGTTATTATAGCTCTGTTACTTGTATACCCAGACCAACTAATATGTGACACACTTTAGACTGATATAATCCAGGAAGCAATCCTCAACGTAAGCACCTAATCCAGCAAGTAATCATCAAGGTGAGCACCTAAACCAGGGACTAACCTAACTAACAAGCCATGCCATCCATGCGATTAACCCTCTCGCTAAATGGCTGAATCATTCGGCAAGCAATCTGCAAGATGAGCACCTAAACCCAGGACTAACCGAACTAAATCCACGCCATCTATGCAATTAATCGTCAAGCCAAAGAGCCAAATCAGAGACTAATCCAGCCCAACAATCAATCCTTAAGCTAAACATCAAAACCAACAAATCTGGGACACACTTTAGACTGACACAATCCAGCAACTAATCTTCAAGTCAGGCTCCTAAACCAGCAAAAAACCCAAGGTAACAGTGAGGCCAGCCAAATATTGTAGTCATGCATAATCGAACAACAGCAGCACATCCCTCTCCCATCTTGCTAAGGTTCTCTAGTTTTTCTTAGGAGACAACAAGTAACGCAACTGAACAAATAGAATCAAAGGGGATTAAGGGCTGCTGCAGTACAAGGAATCATGTAACCATGCAAGTTCTGCTTATGCAATCAACAATGCCGTAAAAGAAACATGGAAATTGTCTGATGCAAGTACTAAAACCATCTGAGTTGATTATTCATCAATTGCTCACAGCTATGGCATAAAAAAGATGTAGGCTTCAATTCAACATTGGTATGAGAGAGATAAAACATTTTGTATGCTATTACACAATAGAAAAGGTAACATCATAATGCTCACCGAGTACTTGTGCTGCAGTAAGCTGTGCGATCGGATTTGGATCCAGCATCCGTCAAACAAAGTCTTTAGCAGGCTCCGATACTCTGGGCCATGCGTCTCTTTTTAAATCTACCACAGAGCATATAATTGCATGTGCTACTCCCTCTTTAGTTTCTGCACAACATCAGAACAATTTGTAAGGTGATTTATAATTTCGTCACAACATACATTATATCAAATCAAGGAAATTAAGTACCTTCCTAAAATGGCGACACATCCAACTCCTGCAATCCAGACATTGATTTTAGGGCCAAAGTTGTGCTTTAATACCCTTCAGGGGCATGTAGTATGGACTGAACACAATTTCAGTAATCCGCTCACCTGCACATACAAGCCATCATCGATGATGAATAAACCTTTGGTTCTGCAGCAAAAATGACGTGCATATATTCTGAATAAAGGTGCACAATGTTATGAAGCATGTAGGTTGCTGAACCTGTTCGTCGGCATTAGTACAACACACATTCTGCTCATGCTAACAACATCTACTATTAGACTATTGATTTCTATTTTCTAAATTAAAATAGACCTTGCTAGAGCAGAAAAGAAGCAGATGCAAATAAAAACTATAGAATCAAACTCCAGCTTAATTTGCAGCGTCTAAATTGGGCACACATATGGAAGTTCAAGGAGAAAAATGTAGGATTAACCTATGACATCCCCATTCAACATTCATTTATTCTGTCAGGAATGTCGTATATTACTTATAGCAATATTAGCAATGCAAGCATAGAAAGACTGCACCAGAATATATTCTAAATTAAATTGTTGACTGCATAATTAGATAAAAGCTGATTATAGATGGTTCTCATGGATGAATCACTATATTGAGATGTTATGCACTACTACTTCTGCAACCAAAATGACCGAGAAAACGGCAAGTGAATAAATTCGTGTCTTTCTTGGCACGTTTTGCATTTGAAGGAAGGAGACATGACCTGCGTGGCCAGCTGGCGCCATCCGTAGCGAGCAGAAGCAGGCGTCCCTCGATCTGGAACCGGTCGAGCAGCAGGAGCAGACGTGGATTCCTCTCCCGGCGCGAGCATCTCTTGACGGATCTCTTGACGGAGGGGCATGTCATCCTCGCCTTCTTCTCATAGGGGAATGACTGCTCGTCGGGGAGCTCCTGGTCGGGCTGCACAACGGCCATCGCAGCCCTCTCTCCGCCATGTGAGGCGGCGCCCACCATAGGGAGGAGGAGGCCGACCCCACAGGGCCCCGCCGCGCCACGTCCCCATACGCCTCCTTTGCCTCGCCTCGTCATTCCTCCTTCCTTCCGTGGGAGCCGGGGCGGGCGAGGCGTTAGGGTTTGGCGGCGCCAGATCGAGAAGTGGAAGGAGGAGAGAGAGGGGGGGGTGGGGAGGAGAGGCGGCGAGGAAGGAGGAGAGGGAGGGCGGGAGGGGAGGCGGCGTGGTGGAAGGAGGAGGTCGGGCGGCGGCGGGGAAGGAGGAGAGGAGGCGCGTGGGAGGGGGAGAGGAGGCGCGCGGGAGGGCAGCCGGCTAGGGTTGCCTCCATGGGAGCCGGCCCTTTTATACCCTTGGCGAGTGAAATGACCAAAATACCCCGATGAGGGCATGGTATTTACATTTTGCTGCCATTACTATTCATTCCAGCAGTGCCAGCTCGAGATCCGACGGCCCAGGTTGATCCAGATGCTGATCCGACGCCCAAAAACGCATCAAGGAACTGATCCAACAGTCCAGAATCGCTGATCTCTGAGGAGGCTTGTAGGAGCCTTCTTCTCTTATTTCTGGATTTGATTACTGGCTTGCTTTCTGAACATAGGTTGTCATTACTCTGAATCATGCATAGTTTTTGTTAGAGAAATTCCTCGCTGTTTGCATTATTCACATGATTGCATCCCGATTTGTCTACCGTATTTAATATGTTCATCGCCGTGTATTTATCCTACCATAGTGCCTGAAGCACATTACTTTGTTTGAACTGTAAGAGCATCTCCACTCGCAGCCCCCATATAGCATCCGGATTACAACTTTGGAGAGGGCTTTGGGGGGCGTCCGGACAAAACACGTCGTATGGGGATAGCTGTTTCCCACTCGTTCACCCCAAACCACCCCCAAATTATCTCAGTGCATTAGCACAAACACCTTGGAGGCATGGAGGTCGGCGCTGCCCAGGCCGCTGGCCGCCTCCACGCGCTTCCCGTTCGCCGCGTGGGCGAGCTGCCCAGGCCGCCGGCTTCACGCCCTGCCCCGTCGGCGCGCTGCAGCAGCCAGCGGTCGAGGTTGATCTACTCGAGGTCGCCGGCGTTAGGTACAGGACAGCAACGAGGAGGAAGAGCTGCATGTATCTCTGCTTGTTCGTGTAGACGGCGGTCTGCACCCTTCCTGGAGCAAGTATTCTTGAGCATCAAGTAGATCCTGAAAATCCCGTCGCCATTCAAGATCAGAAAGATGTACAGCATGTGCATCTAGACAACGAACTGAATAAGATTAGGAAAAAAACAAGAAACAATTGGGGATTTTGGAGAGACCGTCATGGAGCCCAGCTCCGGCTGCAACAGGATGCAGAGCTGCTCAGGATGCAGAGCTGCTCAAGATGCAGACGGGAGAGAGCACGCGCGCCGGCGCCTCCGCCTCGCCCACGTGTCCGGTGAACCACATCCCAAAGCTCCATGAGCAGGCCGAGCTGCTGGACGGCATCCTCGGCGGCACCCATTGCGCCACCACGGCACGAGCTCGAGGACGGCGACCACGGCGCGAGGACGGCCACCACGGCCTCGCACTCCCCCTCGCGGAGCTGCGCGCAGAGCCGACGATGCAGAGATTGGAGAAAGGGGAGGGGCTCCTGACCATCTCCTGGGCGAGCGGGTTGACGACGAGGCGCTGGAGCTGGTCCACCTGCGCGTGCAGCGTGGCCTGCTGCGCCGCAACCATGGCGGGGATCGAGCCCGCCTCGACGAGGGCTCCGGCTTCGGCCGCGAGCGGCGGCGGGGAGAGGCGCCGGAGGCGGGGGCGCGACGGCGACCATGGGCAGCAGCGCCTCCGGTCGCCGTGGTCCTGGACGCGTGCGGTAGGTGGGATTGGGAAAAGGTGGGGAAAGAAAAGAGAGAGGAGAGAGATAGGGACACGTGGAGGTCAGCCAACGTCTTGGGTGATATCCGGACGCCCCCAACGACGCCCCAGGCGTGGGGGTTTGCCTGGGGTTTCCGGATGGTTTTTGGGATGTGTCCGGATGGAAAGCGGCCATTGGGGTGTCCACTGGGTGGCGTTTTTACTAGGGGCGCCCCAAAGGGCTTTGGGGGGGCTTTTGGGAGGCGTGAGTGGAGATGCTCTAAGGTAGCCACCTGGCTGTCATGTTTGTATGTGTTGCAGTTTGGTGTGAACTTATGTCTGTAAGTACTTCTTGGCTTTTAAATATACCACACTACCACTCTCTGCCATATCTATTAATAAAGTAAGGTGCGTTTCGTCGATTTTTTCATCCGTTCACCGTCAAAATTTATTTTTCTATCTGAGGTGATACTAAATTTTTATGCCTCCATCTGTATTTTTGGCAATCACGAATTGCGTACTCGGCCCGCACATGATGTGGCCCAGTAAAGCCAGCCAACTTATTTGCCTGCCCATGTAACTTCAAAAAGCCTATTTCTCGCCCCGGGCAGTAGATAGTTTGAGTTCGCACGTGGCGTCCAAGACTGGGCCAGCCCGTTTTGTTTTTTCCATCTAATTCTTTTTACCTTATTTCGTAATTCAAAATAGTTGAGAATTTTATTTTATGTAAAATTTTCGAAAAATATTTGAATTACAATATTGTGTCCGTGTTTCCAAAAATATTTGGAACATTAATTCATTTTCTTGTTCCGATTTTTTTCAAACTAAGAAATATTCCAAATTTTTTTGTGATTTAAAAAATGTATTTTAAAAATATTCGAAAAATGAAATATATTCTTATTTTAGTAAAATGTTCACAAATTCAAAATGATGTCTGAGTTTAAGAATACATTTTGTTCTGAATGTTGAAATCCTGTTCCGTTTTCAAAAGCCGGTCACAAATTAAAAAAAATTGTTTGGGTTTTCATAAAAGGTTTTTGTGTTCAAAAAATGATGTTATTTCGAAAAAAGCATGCTTTTTTCCAAAATGGACGGAATATTAAAAACATTGTTTGTAATTTAATAAAATGTTCATGTTTCGAAGAATATTCGGCAATTCATATTAAATAAAAGTATTTCATATCCGACGTTGCACTATGTTCTTAAATATTTACGCTGGCCATTGGTTAGTAGTAGGCGTTTGTTGTCGTGGCTAGCGGCACGTGGTCCGGTCTTTAAGGTCATGTGTTTCACTGTTTCACACGTTGTTTTTTGGATTATAACTAGTATATATTATGAGCCTATCTATTCACCGACGCCGAGGTTTGGCTCTCGGGCACTGTGACACTTGATATCTTGTGCGTCCATGCGGTGTTGCGGTCCATCGGTTGAGCAGTATTCATACGTGTATAAGAGCCTTAATTGATGGACGCCGATAACTGCTACACGTGTGGCAGTTAGGTGGGTCGGCCCGCACGTCCTGTTCGGTGCGGGGACTAATCCGCCCGCACAACGGCGTCCGGGTGCATGAGCCACCGCACCCGAACGCCCCCCGCGTCGTGGATCTCGTCGCGGCGCCCGGTGACCAAATGGTCACAGGGCGAGACCGTGGTGCTCAGCGGCCGCGCACCCCCGGCCCCCCAGAAGCGCCTTGTCGACGCGGACCGAACCACGCCGCCTCCGCTGCTCGCCGGCCTTTGTTCTTGCCGAGTCCGAAGTGCCTTTCTGCATCGCCATTGGTGCGCAAGCGTCCTCTCCCATTCGAACGCACCACCATGCCCCTTTTGGCCGTCGGGCGACGATTCCGTGACTCGGCGCCCCTCCCATGGACGCCAGGAGAACTCCTAACGCCAGTGCCGAGCGTGGCCGACCCGGACCCACTTTGAGCCCAGGTGGTGGGCCCAGGCCCCCGCCGATTGTTGACTCGGTCAATTTGGGCCGACCGTCCACCTCGCCTATGACATGGGGACCCCTTCACGTAACGCGTTTTAAAATAAAAAGAAAAGGAAAAGTAATTTAAATAAATATAATTAATAAAAATAATAATGAATAAAATTAATTAATTAATTAATTAATTAATTAAGTAAATAATTAATTTAATTAATCCTGATTAATTAAACCTAATGACTAATTAACCTAATTAACTACTGTTAATTAAACTTAACTAAGGTAATTAGCTAACAGAGTATGACGAACGGGACCCACATGTCAGGGTTGACCTAGTCAACCCTGTTGACTGCTGGCGTCAGCATGACGTCATGCTGACGTCATAAACCCATTTTTTTTGAAATAATTAATTAATTAATTAAATTCCAGAAATTAATAAAATCTTTTAGAAAATTATATCTTTTAATCCGTAACTTCGGTTAAAATATTTTCAACATGAAAGTTGCTCGAGCAGCGAGGCGAATCCGGACACGCAATCCGTTCGTCGCCACACCCCGACATATCGAACCTGCAACTTTCCCCTCCGGCTCCTCGCTGAAAACGTAAACACCGGAATACTTTCCGGATGTTTCTTAACGATACCACCTCATACCACGTTAGGGCACGCCTAGCATCGCTACTTGGCTTGTCATGCATCAATATGCATCTGTTTACATGGTATTCATTGTTTCTTCCCCTCTTCTCTCCGGTAGACTACGAGACCGACAAGCTGCTTTGCTGCCGGTTAAATCTACGGTGTTGACGACCCTCTCTCTTGCGAGCAATCAGGCAGCCCCCCCTTGATCACGGATATCGCCTACTCTTCTCTATCCGCTTGCATTAGAGTAGTGTAGCATATTCTTGCTTTCGAGATACTCCTATCTTCTGCATAGCTTTGTCCTTGTAACTCATTGTTGTTACTTTACCGCAATCCTAAATGTTTAGTATAGGATGCTAGTACTTTCATCTGTGGCCCTACATTCTTGTCCGTCTGCCGTATTATACTATCGGGCCGTGATCACTCGGGAGGTGATCACGGGTATATACTATATCTTATACATGATACATGTGGAGACTAAAGTCGGGTCGGTGATGGAGCACCATGAGTGGATCTTTGAGGCGGAGCGGCAGGCGAGTTGAGACCGCCTAGGAGAGAGGTGGGCTGGCCTGTTCGGCGTTCGCGGTTACTTAACACGCTTAACGAGGTCTTGGTATTTGATCTGAGTTGGCTCTGAGCTTATACGCACTAACCATCTACGCGGGAGTAGTTATGGGTATCCGGCGTGCCGTGGTATCACCAAAGCACTTGACGCGTTAGCGGCGGGCGGCGTGCGCCGGATTGGACTGGAACGCCACTAGGCTAGGTCTGCTTCCGCCGCCCGCATAACGTCTTGGTGTGTTTCAGGCGATGGGCCCTGACCCTGCGGCGCTTAGGTTTAGACCGGCGTCTTGGCCTCTGTTGTGCCTAGGTGGGGCTGCGGCGTGTTGATCTTCCGCGGCGGGCATGACCGAGAAAGTGTGTCCGGCCAAATGGGATCAAGCGTCTTTGGGTAAGATGGTGCACCCCGCAGGAAGTTAATCTATTGAATAGCCGTGATCTTGATAACAGGACGACTTGGAGTTGTACCTTGAGCTTATGACAACTAGAATCGGATACTTGATAAAACACACCCTTTCAAGTGCGGATACAACCGGTGGTCGCTCTCTCTCGGGGATATGAGGAGGGATCGCGGGTAGGATTATTGCTATGTGATGTTACTTGGAGGACTTGGTTTGTCCTCTTCTACTGTTGCAAGGCAGGTGACGAAGCGTAGTCTTCATTAAGACTAGCTATCCCCTCTTATTCGGCATTCTGCATTCGGTCCTCGATATGGCCCTTTACACATATATCCATGCATATGTAGTGTAGCTCGGCTTGCGAGTACTTTGGATGAGTACTCACGGTTGCCTTGTTCCCCTTTTTCCCTACCTCTACTCGATTCTGCTTGCAACTGACTATGGAGCCCGGGGCGACGCCACCGTCGATGGCGACTACTACTCGGAGGTGCCTACTACTACGTGCAGCACTGACGACGGCGACCGAGGAGTAGTTAGGAGGATCCTGCAAGAGGCCCGCTCCTCTTCGATCTGTATCCCGGTTTGTGCTAGCCTTCTTAAGGCAAACTTGTTTAACTTATGTCCGTACTCGAGATATTGTTGCTTCGTGACTCGTCTATGATCGAGCACTTGTATTCGAGCCCTCGAGGCCCCCGGCTTGTATTATGATGCTTGTATGACTTATTTTATTTGTAGAGTTGTGTTGTGATATCTTCCGTGAGTCCTTGATCTTGATCGTATACATTTGCGTGCATGATTAGTGTACGATTGAATCAAGGGCGTCCAAGTTGGTATCGAGCTGATTGCTGTAGGAATCCCTTTCCACACTCCTTGGCAAGTCGAGTCTAGACATTGCGAAACTTTTACTAACTTGGCTGTGTGCCTTACGGGCCCACGCCGCCATCGGGTGGTACTAGGATCTTTTACTCCTCGATCTTTACTCGGGACTCTGAACTCTCTTCTACTCGGGTTAAGCGATTTTACTAACTAACACTAGGATCCGTGACCACATTCACCCCAAAGTTGGATAAAGCCATAGTTGTTTCTTGGAATTGTATTTTGATCAATTTCCACACCGTCATTTGACTCCTTTGGAGCGTCTTTGTTTTCAGATGGAACCCACGAGGCAGGTCGTGCGCCACACGACGGCCATTGGTGCCTCGGGATCACTGCGGTGCTAGCCGAGATGATGACCTATCTGGGTTATCGCTGGCACCCCGAGTACACCGTCTATGAGGAGTACCGGGACTATAACCAGGAGGCGATACGCGCCATCGTCCACCTCTACTCTCGGGAGTATGACTCCACTATTGTCGCACACCGCACATGGTGTTGGGGTGACTATCGATATGGCGTCCACGATCTGCTTATCTTTGCTCGACACGTCTTCGTGCGAGTATCGAGAGTTGGACACCTCCCCTTGAGCACATTGCTATCGCATCGATGTTGGTGAGGAGGTTACTACACTGCTGCCTACTCCTTTGTCACCAGAGAGCCCTTCTACCATCGTAACTTTGTTACGCATGCGATGGGCTGGATCGAGCTAACCGAGCTCTTCGCCACGAGTTGTACATCACCCGTCGGCACCTTTACCGTGCTCGACGCTGATGCACCCTTTGTCCAATCCGGAGAGCTGCCGCGTTCGCGATCTACCCAGCCAGACCGTGATGCCCCGGGGTGTCGGTTGGCGGGCGTGGGAGGCTACTCTCCGCGACTTGGCCCTCTTTCGCCACACGGGCGTCGGATTCAGCACTGAGTATCCGCGGCCCCAGTCACCGGCGTGGAGGACTATCCGCTGCCGACTACCAGACTTTAGGCTCTGACTACCTCCACCTCCGCAGCGTGGGGTGATGTAGGCTTGCTTGTTAGTGTTAGATGCATTCGCCGCGAGCCTGCGTGCCGCCTATGATGTCTTAGTCTATGTACTGAACTCTGTGTATCGAACTCTATGCATGATCCCTTTTGTAAGATATGCCGACTACTATGTAGTTCCTATCGTGTCGCTTTCATTATGCATGTTTCATCATGAATGATTCTGTCCTTTGCTTAATTTCTCAAATCTTGAACTACCTGTTATATAATAGCGGGATGGTTACACCAGTGGTCGTGGTCGTGGTGGCAACTTCCCACCACCGCTTTGAGTACATGGCTGGTATGATCCAACAACTTGAGATGAATCGCCGATTCATGGAAAACATGATGGCTCGTTTCCTCGCCCCAATATGAACCAGCACCCAAACGCAACAACTCTGCAGGATTTCATACGCTGAACCCGGCATGTACCGCAGCTCAACCCAGCATTTGGATCTTCGATGGCTGGCTCCGTGACATCACCTATGAGATGGAGTCTGCTGATGTAGCCCCGCCGGCTATGTCACTTTTGATTCCTTCTTCACGAAGGGACCCGCGGCTCAATGGTGGGACAGCCACAGCGTACTCGCCAGCTTGGAACACTCATCACTGGCGGACTTCCAAGCTGCCTTCCGTGCCCGTTTCATCCCTCAAGGGGTCATGGACGGAAGAAGCGTGAGTTCATAACCTCACCCAAGGCAACAAGACTGTTGAAGCTTATCGGCGAGAGTTCTTGGACTTGTCTCGCTATCTTGAAGAGGACATTGCAACCGATGCCTTGACGGGGAGAAGTTCCGTGACGGCCTTCAAGGCGACATCAAGCTCGCACTTCTAGTGCACGACTTTGCTGATTTCGCCACCTTGGTGAACAAGGCTATCAATGTCGAAACTGGTCCGCAGGAATACCAGAGCTCTAACAGCGAACCGTGACACGGGCTCATCTTGGGCCCGTCCTCATGAAGCGCAAGATATGGATTCCCAACGGTATGTACCGGCCGAATGCACTGCTCCAAGGCGAGCTATCTGCACCTCGCCCGCCTACAACTAAGCAGCCAAAGCTTCCGGCTCCACCACCCCAAGCTCTGTTCCCACTCCCAATAATGGCTTGTGCTTCAAGTGTGGACAACCAGGGCACCGTGCTAGAGAATGCAACCGAACAGAATCAGTGGCCCTTCCAAAGTGGCGGCGGTGGAAACACCCAGCCCCGCAACAACACTGCCAAGCCTTATGGTCGAGTTCAGGCCAACCACGTTGATCTGAACGAAGCTCAAGACCAACCTGCTACTGTGATGGGTACACTTCTCGTAAATTCAGTACCGACATGCGTTTTATTTGATACTGATGGCATCGCATTCATTCATGTCTGAAGATTTTGCATTCATGCATGGCATTAAAAGTGAAGACATGAATGCTTCACTATTAGTACACACCCCTGCGGGCCAATGTCGAACCTCCATGATTTGCAACGACGTCCCCGTTGAAATCGAAGGACTGGAATTCCTTGTCTCTCCCATCGTCTTTGAAGTCTTGTAGCATTGACCTCATTCGGGATGAATTGGTTAAAGGCGCATCTTTGCTTCCATAGTTTGCGCCACGAAGACCGTCCATCTGCTACACCCTTCGGATGAAATAGTCACTTACCAAGCTCATCGGTGCAAAATGCGAGGCAAGGCTCTATGCATTGAATGCATTGAGCGCCGCACCACTCGAGGGTATTGAAAACATTCCTGTCATTTGCGATTTCCAAGACGTCTTTCTGAAGAACTTCGAGGATTCCCCGCTAGAGCTGTCGAATTCGTCATCGACTTGAAACCGTGCACCACTCCTATAGTCAAGCGACCCTACAAGATGCGCGCGCATGAACTCCTTGAGCTCAAGGAGGAAATCGACAAATCTCTTGAAGCGGTTTCATTCGCCCAAGTTGCTCTCCTTGGGGAGCCCTTCTCTCTTTGTCAAGAAGAAGGATGGGACAAACCGATTGGTCCAAGACTACCGTCCCATAAATCAAGCTACCATTGAGAATAAGTATCCTCTTCCTCGGATCAATGATCTTTATGATCAACTGGCTGGTTCGTCGGTGTTCTCGAAACTTCGACTTGAGGTTGGGTTACCACCAGATCCGTGTTCGTGAGGAGGATATCCCCAAGACCGCATTCGTGACTCGTTATGGTTCATACGAGTACACCGTCATGTCTTCGGCTTAACCAATGCTCCAGCTACCTTCTCTCGCCGATGAACTATATATTCATGGATTACCTCGACAAGTTCGTGCGTGGTTTATCTGGATGATATCTGATCTTTTCCAAGAATGAAGAAGAACATCTTGAACATCTTCGTCTTGTGCTGGAAAAGCTACGAGAGCATCAACTCTATGCCAAGTTCTCCAAATGTGAATTCTGGCTTCCCGAAGTAACCTATCTTGGGCATGTCATCTCTAAGGATGGTATTGTCGTCAACCCTGAACGAGTTCAGGCTATTCTCGATTGGACTCCTCCGAAGAGCGTTAAGCAAGTCGAAGTTTTCTCGGTCTCGCTTGACTATTGCCGTCGATTAGTGAGAACTTCTCCAAGATTGCCGAGCCTCGACTAACTTTGTTGCATAAGGGCGTCAAGTTCCAATGGACGAGATAAGTGTCGGGAAAGTTTCCGAGCACTCAAAGACAAGTTGACTTCGCCCGATGCTAGCTCCTCCCGATACTAAGAAGGACTTCGTCATTTATCGCGACGCTTCTCGTCAAGGATTAGGCGGTGTCCTAATGCAAGAGCGCAAAGTGGTTGCTTATGCCTCTCGACAATTGCGCCCTCACGAAGAGAACTACCCAGTTCACGACCTCGAGCTTCTTCTTGTCATTCATGCATCAAGCAATGGCGACATTACCTTCTCGGTAATCGTTGCGAGATCTTCACTGACCACCAAAGTCTGAAGTACCTGTTTACTCAGCCAGACCTGAACCTCCAACAATAGAGATGGATGGAGACTGTGGCAGACTTTGATTTGGGTATTTCCTATACGCCAGGCAAGGCTAATGTAATGGCTGATGCCTTGAGCCGCAAGTCTCTTCTGCAACCACCTTGAGTTCACAAAGTTCAACCCCACTTGTTGAAGAATTCAGAAAGCTGAACCTCCATATTGTTCCTCCGGGTGCACTCGCTCCTCCTCCTCTGGAGTTCCGCAAGATGAATCTCCGTGTTGTTTCCCAGGGTTCCCTCTATACCCTGGCTGTTGAGCCCGATCTCGTGGGCACCATAAAGACAATGCAGGGATTTGACTCTGAAGTCTACAAGATTAAGCAAGACCTCAAAGAAGGAAATCCTCATTCTTCACTATTCTTGATGATGGCGCCTTGTACTTCAAAGGCCGCCTAGTGGTGCCGTATGAAGGAAAACCTGAATATGACTCGAGAAGGTTATGAAAGAAGCTCATGATACGCCTCTATGTATCCATCTGGTAGTACAAAGATGTATCAAGACATTAAATCCGAGATTCCGTGGTCTAATATGAAGCAAGACATTGCTCGCTATGTTGTTGAATGTGACGCGTTTGCCGTCGTATCAAAGCGAACATCAAAGGCCTCTTTGGAACTCGCAACCTATCTCTATTCCGGAATGGAAATGGGACCATGTTGAAATGGACTTCGTCCTTTGGATTTCCCAAATCGCAGAAAGGTAATGATGCAATTCTTGTCGTCATTGACCGGCTTTCTAAAGTTGCACATTTTCCGCGGTCAAAGAAACGATCATCGCTAGTCGACTTGCAACGCTCTATATGTCGAATTGTTTCACTTCATGGTATTCCTTTGGTTATCGATTCGGACCGTGGCAGCTTATTCACTTCAAGATTACGGGCAAGTTTTCAAGAAGCTATGGGGACTCATTTATCTTTCGATCTGCGTTTCATCCCATGATCACAAGGGCAAGTTGAGCGTGTCAACCAAGTCCTCAAGACATGCTTCGAGCTTGTGTCGCTTCCTTCGCAAGAAATGGGAGGAATCTCTCCCGTATGCTGAGTTCTCTTATAATAATAGCTATCAAGCTAGTCGAAGATGGCCCCCTTGAAGTGTTATATGGACGGAAGTGCGAACCCTCCGAACTGGTCGAAGCGGGGCGTCCACTCTTGGTCCGGATATTATCCAACATGCCAAGAACAAGTCCGCATTATTCGCGAGAATCTCAAGACCGCTCGACCACGTCAAAAGAGTAATTATGATCGTCATCACAAAGACATGGTCTATCAACTTTGGCGAAAAGGCCTATCTTCGCGTTACACCAATGAAGGGTGCTCACCGCCGGGATCAAGGGCAAGCTAGCTCCTCGCTATATTGGCCCATTCACTATTCGGAAAGGCGTGGAAAAGTGGCATATCAAGCTGGAGCTTCCGTCGAACCTTTCTCGAGTTCACGATGTGTTCCACGTGTCACAACTCCGACGCTGCTTCAAGGACCCAATTGAGCGATGGACCATGAAGTGCTCGAATTGCAATAGGACCTCTCCTATAAAGAGCATCCGGTCCGCATTCTCGACCAAGCTGAACGCCGCACACGCCGAAGGCGATCAAGTTCCTCAAAATCCGGTGGTCAAATCACTCTGAAGACGAAGCCACCTGGGAACGCGAGGATCGTCTTGAGATGAATACCCGACTCTTTCCTTCTACCTCCTAAATCTCGGGACGAGATTTCTTGTAATGGAGGAGATTTGTAACACCGGGTAATTAAGCTACAAGTAATCCTCGCTAATGATGCCACGTCACCTCGATTCTTCGTGATTAAACTCACGTTGATTCGAACCGGTTCAAATTCAAATTGAAAACATAGGCAAACAATAAAAGTTTTCAAAAATTAAAACTAAAATGTTCGGGGGTTGTCAAATATTACAAAGTTAATTATGGTGGGGTGCACACATTTTTGTAAAGTGTTTGGATAGTTTAAATAAATTAAAACAGAAAAGAAAGAAAGAAAAAAAATAAGAAAAGAAAATAAAACAAAAAGGAGAGGGGGAGAAAACCCCCACTGGCCCAACTGGGCCAAGCCCACCTGGCCCAGCCGGCCAGCCCCCCTGGCCCGGCCCAACCCCCCCACTCCCTTATCCACCTCCCCCCCGTCGGTGGAAACCCTAGCCGCACCCATTCGCCCCCCCGATCCCCTCCTCCTCCCTCCCCGCGCCGATCTGGATCGACTCCACCCGATCCGTCCCCCCCCGACCGGCGACTCGCCGCCTGGCCCTCACCCCTCCCTCCTCCCGACCGGCCCGCAAGGCCCCCACGTCGTGCCGGGGCCGACCTCGCCCCGACGACCACCTCACCGGATCCAACGCCGGACGGCCGCCTCCCGCCTCCTCCTCCTCACCGGTCGCCCCGACCGTCTCCGAACGCCGGAGACCTGCGCCCCGTGAGCTCTCCCCGCCTCCGTGGATCCCTCTCTCCCTCGTCCCCCGGCGCCACCACCGCGCCCGTCGCCCGGCTCGGCAGCCCCACCCCCCAGACCGCCCTCCTCTCCCTTCTTCGCCACGGAGCACGGAACGTGCTTCGCCTCCCTCCTTCTCTCTCGCCGAGCTGCTGCCCCGGCGAGCCACCGCGACCAACGCGTCGTGGTGGATCGTCGCATGGCGCCCGGTGACTAAATGGTCACGGGCCGAGCCGTGGTGCTCTCAAGCGCCGCAAGCAACCCCCGGCCCCAGTGGCCTTTGTCGACGCGGACCGAACCACCCCGCCGCCTCGCCGCTTCATGGCGCCGTTCTGCCGAGTCCGCCGTGCCATCGCCACCATTGGGCACGGCGTCCTCTCCCATTCGAACGCACCCACCGTGGCCCCTTTTGGCCACGGGCGACGATTCCGTGAGCTCGGCGCCCCTCCGCCCGGGACGCCCACCAGGCTCCTCTAACGCCGTGCCGACGTGGCCGACCCGGCCACCTTTCACATCGATGGTGGGCCCACCCCGCCGATTGTTGACTTCGGTCAATTTGGGTGACCGTCCACCGCTTATGACATGGGGCCCCACCTTTACGTAACGTTTTAAAATAAAAGAAAAGGAAAAGTAATTTAAATAAATATAATTAATAAAATAATAATGAATAAAATTAATTAATTAATTAATTAATTAAGTAAGTAAGTAAATAATTAATTTAATTAATCACGATTAATTAAACCTAATGACTAACTAACCTAATTAACTCATCATTAATTAAACTTAACTAAGGTAATTAGCTAACGACTTAACGGGACCCACATGTCGTGGTTGACCTAGTCAACCACGATGATCTTGACGTCAACATGACGTCATCCGACGTCATAAATCCATTTTTTTGAAATAATTAATTAATTAATTAAATTCCAGAAATTAATAAAATCTTTTAGAAAATCATATCTTTTAATCCGTAACTCGGATTAAAATATTTTCAACATGAAAGTTGCTTAGAACGACGAGACGAATCCGGATACGCATTCGCTCGTCCGCCACACCCCCTAAACTATCGAACCTGCAACTTTCCTCCGCCCTCCGCGAAAACACGAAACACCGGAATACTTTCCGGATGTTTCCTTAACCGATACCACCTCATACCACGTTAGGGCACGCCTAGCATCGCTACTTGGCTTGTCATGCATCAATATGCATCTGTTTACATGGTATTCATTGTTTCTTCCCCTCTTCTCTCCATTAGACTACGAGACCGACGCCGCTGCTGCCAGTTCATCTACGGTGTTGACGACCTCTCTCTTGCAGAGCAATCAGCAAGCCCCCCCTTGATCACCAGATATCGCCTACTCTTCTCTATCTGCTTGCATTAGAGTAGTGTAGCATGTTACCGCTTTCAGATACTCCTATCTGCTGCATAGCCTGTCCTTGTTACTTCTGTTGTTACTTTACCTGCAATCCTAAATGTTTAGTATAGGATGCTAGTACTTTCATCTGTGGCCCTACATTCTTGTCCGTCTGCCGTGCTATACTATCGGGCCGTGATCACTCGGGAGGTGATCACGTATATACTATATACTCATACATGATACATGTGGAGACTAAAGTCGGGTCGGCTGATGGAGCACCCGCGAGTGGATCTTTGAGGCGGAGCGGCAGGGCAGGTTGAGACCGCCTAGGAGAGAGGTGGGCCTGGCCCTGTTCGGCGTTCGCGGTTACTTAACACGCTTAACGAGGTCTTGGTATTTGATCTGAGTTGGCTCTGAGCTTATACGCACTAACCATCTACGGGAGTAGTTATGGGTATCCCGGCGTCGTGGTATCACCAAGCACTTGAGACGTCGGTGACGAGCGCTGCCACCGGATTGGACCGAACGCTACTAGGCTAGGTCTGCTTCCGGCCGCCCTCATAGCGTCTTGGTGTGCTCGAGGCGATGGGCCCGGACCCTGCGTGCTTAGGTTTAGACCGGCGTGATGGCCTCTGTTGTGCCTAGGTGGGGCTGCGGCGTGTTGATCTTCCGCGGCGGGCATGACCCGGGAAAGTGTGTCCGCCAAATGGGATCAAAAGTCTTTGGGTAAGATGGTGCACCCGCAGGGAAGTTAATCTATTGAATAGCCGTGATCTTGATAGCAGGACGACTTGGAGTTGTACCTTGAGCTTATGACAACTAGAACCGGATACTTGATAAAACACACCCTTTCAAGTGCGGATACAACCGGTGGTCGCTCTCTCTCGTGGATATGAGGAGGGATCGCGGGTAGGATTATTGCTATGTGATGTTACTTGGAGGACTTGATTATTCCTCTTCTACTGTTGCAAGACAAAGCGACGAAGCGTAGTCTTCGTTAAGACTAGTTATCCCCTCTTATTCGGCATTCTGCAGATTCAGTCCACCGATATGGCCCTTTACACATATATCCATGCATATGTAGTGTAGCTCCTGCTTGCAGTACTTTGGATGAGTACTCACGGTTGCCTTGTTCCCCTTTTTCCCTACCTCTACTCGATTGCTGCAACAGACTATGGAGCTCAGGAGCGACGCCACCGTCGATGACGACTACTACTCGAGGTGCCTACTACTGCGTGTAGCCCGGCGGCGACCAGGAGTAGTTAGGAGGATCCCTGCAGGAGGCCTGCTCCTCTTTCGATCTGATCCCGGTTTGTGCTAGCCTTCTTAAGGCAAACTTGTTTAACTTATGTCCGTACTCAGATATTGTTGCTTCCACGACTTCGTCTATGATCGAGCACTTGTATTCGAGCCCTCGAGGCCCCGGCTTGTATTATGATGCTTGTATGACTTATTTTATTTGTAGAGTTGTGTTGTGATATCTTCCCGTGAGTCCTTGATCTTGATCGTACACATTTGCGTGCATGATTAGTGTACGATTGAATCGAGGGCGTCACACCATGACCCGCACGTCCGGTGTGTGGCGCGAACGCCCACATGTCCGGGCGACCCATCCCGCTGCCCGCACAACCTGAACGCGCGCTCGACGCCGCGACCTACCGACGAACCCTATTGCATCAGATCTACATCGTCTCCTACCTCCCGATCCCATCACGTGCCTTCTCTCGGTTGCCATGGCAGCAGACTAGATCTAGAGCGGCACCCACCCCCTCCATCCTACCCCAACCCCTTGACACCGCCACCCATAAACCCACCCCCCCCCCCCCCCACCCCCACCCCGATCGGCGAGCCAGCGGCATGATGCACAAAAGAGGAGCAGGTCGATCTCCGATCTCATCGTCTTTTTGGTCCTATTTCCACCCCTACTAGTTGAACTTTCGATTGCCCACAAGCGGGCAACTACATCCACAACTACATGGCAATTGCCACACGGATCTAGTGTTCACTAGAAGCATGGAAGGAATGGATGGGGTGGATTTGGGTGGCAATCGAATAGAGAGAACTAGTTGCCGTTCAATTTTACGTTGGTTGCCGCTTGTCTTTGCGGTTAGTGGCCACCATGGTGTTTAGTCAGTTGCCATCTTCTTTGTGTTGCTCATCGCCATCGGTTCAAAAACGACACTTCGCATCCAGATTTTAGAAAATGGGATAACAAGCGTGCATATCATATTTGCCATCATGTAATTGGTTGTCTACGCAATAATTGTGATGGGATTGCCGTGTTTTTCTTATATGTACAAAAAAATCAGCAGAAAATGCAGTTTCATGTGTCTCTTGTTTGTGCAGTGACTGAAAAACACAATGGGCAAAGAGGCGGAAGAATGAATCAGAAAGATGGCGCAGATCATTGGTTCTCTCAAAACCCGGCAATGCAACCTTGGGATGCATCAGAGTACAATCAACTCATTTCCGCGGGACCGTTGCTGCCACTTTTAGAGCATTATGTGAGCATGGGTACGGTAAATGGTCAAAAAAAGGGACAATTGCCATGTTATGGGTGTTGGAAATATGCCCTAGAGGCAATAATAAATTAGTTATTATTATATTTCCTTGTTCATGATAATCGTTTATTATCCATGCTATAATTGTATTGACAGGAAACTCAGATACATGTGTGGGTACATAGACAACACCATGTCCCTAGTAAGCCTCTAGTTGACTAGCTCGTTGATCAATAGATGGTTACGGTTTCCGACCATGGACATTGGATGTCATTGATAACGGATCACATCATTAGGAGAATGATGTGATGGACAAGACCCAATCCTAAGCCTAGCACAAAGATCGTAGTTAGTATGCTAAAGCTTTTCTAATGTCAAGTATCATTTCCTTAGACCATGAGATTACGCAACTCCGGATACCGTAGGAATGCTTTGGGTGTACCAAAGCGCCACAACGTAATCGGGTGACTATAAAGGTGCACTACAGGTATCTCCGAAAGTGTCATTGGGTTGGCACGAATCGAGATCGGATTTGTCACTCCGTAAGCGGAGAGGTATCTCTGGGCCCACTCGGTAGGACATTATCATAATGTGCACAATGTGATCAAGGAGTTGATCACGGGATGATGTGTTACGGAACGAGTAAAGAGACTTGCGGAAGCGAGATTGAACAAGGTATCGGGATACCGACGATCGAATCTCGGGCAAGTGCAATACCGCTAGACAAAGGGAATTGTATACGGGATCGATTGAGTCCTTGACATCGTGGTTCATCCGATGAGATCATCGTGGAACATGTGGGAGCCAACATGGGTATCCAGATCCGCTGTTGGTTATTGACGGAGAACGTCTCGGTCATGTCTACATGTCTCCGAACCCGTAGGGTCTACACACTTAAGGTTCGATGGCGCTAGGGTTATAAAGGAAGTTTGTATGTGGTTACCGAATGTTGTTGAGTCCGGATGAGATCCGGACATCACGAGGAGTTCCGGAATGGTCCGGAGGTAAAGATTTATATATGGAAAGTTGTTGTTGGGTTAGGAAAAGTTCGGGTTTTTTCAGATTGTACCAGAAGCTTCGGAAGGTTCGGAGGATTCGGAGGGGTCCGGAGGTCCGGAAATTGTTCCACCACGTCCAATACAGTATCATGGGCTGTAGGGAGGCGCCCTAGCCTTAATGGGCCAGGGCACCAGCCCCCAAGGCCCATGCGCATGGGAAGGGGAAAACCCTAAAGGAGGAGGCCTCCACTTGACTTGGGAGGCACTCCTTCCCCCCTTGGCCGCCCCCCTAGATGGGACCTAGGGCTGGCCGCACCCCTTGGGGTGGGAAACCCTAAGGGGCGCAGCCCCCTTCCCTATATATAGTTGAGGTTTGGGGCTGCCATACACATGAGAACTTCTCCTCTTGGTGCAGCCCTGCCTCTCCTCCTCCTCCTCTCCCTTGGTGCTTGGCGAAGCCCTGCGGGATTGCCACGCTCCTCCACCACCACCACGCCGTTGTGTTGCTGCTGGATGGAGTCTTCCTCAACCTCTCCCTCTCTCCTTGCTGGATCAATGCGTGGGAGACGTCACCGGGCTGTGCGTGTGTTGAACGCGGAGGTGCCGTCCGTTCGGCACTAGGATCTCCGGTGATTTGGATCACGACGAGTACGACTCCTTCAACCCCGTTCTCTTGAACGCTTCCGCTGAGCGATCTACAAGGGTATGGAGATGTACTCTCCTTTCCTCTTGTTGATAGAATCTCCATAGATTGATCTTGGTGATGCGTAGAAAATTTTGAATTTTTGCTACGTTCCCCTACAGTGGCATCATGAGCTAGGTCTATTGCGTAGATTCTTTGCACGAGTAGAACACAAAGTAGTTGTGGGCGTTGATTTTGTTTAATATGCTTACCGTTACTAGTCCAATCTTGTTTCGACGGTATTGTGGGATGAAGCGGCCCGGACCGACGTACACTTACGTGAGACAGGTTCCACCGACTGACATGCACTTGGTGCATAAGATGGCTAGCGGGTGCCAGTCTCTCCCACTTTAGTCGGAACGGATTCGATGAAAAGGGTCCTTATGAAGGGTAAATAGCAATTGGCATATCATGTTGTGGTTTTGCGTAGGTAAGAAACGTTCTTGCTAGAAACCCATAGCAGCCACGTAAAACATGCAAACAACAATTAGAGGGCGTCTAACTTGTTTTGCGGGGTATGCTATGTGATGTGATATGGCCAAGAAGAATGTGATGAATGATATGTGATGTATGAGATTGATCATGTTCTTGTAATAGGAATCACGACTTGCATGTCGATGAGTATGACAACGGCAGGAGCCATAGGAGTTGTCTTTGTTTATTGTATGACCTGCGTGTCATTAAACAACGCCATGTAATTACTTTACTTTATTGCTAACGGTAGCCATAGTAGTAGAAGTAATAGTTGGCGAGACAACTTCATGAAGACACGATGATGGAGATCATGATGATGGAGATCATGGTGTCATGCGGTGACGATGATGATCATGGAGCCCGAAGATGTAGATCAATGGAGCTATATGATATTGGCCATATCATGTCACTACTATATAATTGCATGTGATGTTTATTATGTTTATGCATCTTGTTTACTTAGAACGACGGTAGTAAATAAGATGATCCTTACAACAATTTCAAGAAGTGTTCTCCCTAAGCGTGCACCGTTGCTAAAGTTCGTCACTTCTAAGCACCACGTGATGATCGGGTGTGATGGATTCTTACGTTCACATACAACGGGTGTAAGACAGATTTACACACGCGAAACACTTAGGGTTAACTTGACGAGCCTGGCATGTACAGACATGGCCTCGGAACACAGAGACCGAAAGGTCGAGCATGAGTCGTATAGTAGATACGATCAACATGAAGATGTTCACCGATGATGACTAGTCCGTCTCACGTGATGATCGGACATGGCCTAGTTGACTCGGATCATGTAATCACTTAGATGACCAGAGGGATGTCTATCTGAGTGGGAGTTCATAAGATGAACTTAATTATCTTGAACATAGTCAAAAGACCCTTTGCAAATTATGTCATAGCTCGCGCTTTAGTTCTACTGTTTAGATATGTTCCTAGAGAAAATATAGTTGAAAGTTGACAGTAGCAATTATGCGGTCAGGAGAAAGCTTATGTCCTTAATGCACCGCTCGGTGTGCTGGACCTCGAACGTGGTCTGTGGATGTTGCGAACATCTGACACACGTTTTGATGACTACGTGATAGTTCGGTAATGTTAAACGGCTTAGAATTGAGGCACCAAAGACGTTTTCGAAACATCGCGGAACATATGAGATGTTTCGAGGGCTGAAATTGGGATTTCAGGCTCATGCCCACGTCAAGAGGTATAAGACCTCCGACGATTTTCTTAGCCTGCAAAGTAAGGGAGAAAAAGCTCAATCTTTGAGCCTGTGCTCAGATTGTCTGAGTGCAACAATCACTTGAATCGAGTGGGAGTTGATCTTCCTGATAAGATAGTGATGTTTCTCCAAAGTCATTGCCACCAAGCTACTAGAGCTTCGTGATGAACTATAACATATCAGGGATAGATATGATGATCCTTGAAGTGTTCGCGATGTTTGACACCGCGAAAGTAGAAGTCAAGTAGGAGCATCAATTGTTGATGGTTGGTAAAACCACTAGTTTCAAGAAGGGCAAAGGCAACAAGGGATACTTCATGAAGCGGCAAAACAGTTCTTGCTCGGTGAAGAAACCCAAGGTTGAACCCAAACCGAGACTAAGTGCTTACGTGATAAGGGAACAACCATTGGAGCAGAATTACCCTAGATACTTGGTAGATAAGAAGGCTAGAAAGGTCGATAGAAGTATATTGGATATACATTATGTTAATGTGTACTTTACTAGTACTCCTAGTAGCACAGAGTATTAGATACGGTTCGGTTGCTAAGTGTTAGTAACTCAAAATAAAAGCTGCGCGAATAAGCGGAGACTAGCTAAAGGTGATCCGACGATATGTGTTGGAAGTGTTTCCAAGGTTGATGTGATCAAACATCGCACGGTCCCTCTACCATCAAGATTAGTATTAAACCAGAATAATTGTCATTTGGTGTTTGCGTTGAGCATAGACATGATTGGATTATGTCTATCATGTCTGATTATTCATTTAAGGAGAATAATGGTTACTCTATTTATTTGAATAATACCTTGATGGTCTTGCACCTAAATGAATGGTTTATTGAATCTCGATCGTAGTGATACACATTTTCATGCCAAAAGGATATAAGATAGTAATGATGGTACCACTTACTTGTGGCACCGCCATGTGAGTCATATTGGTATAATACGCATGAAGAAGTTCCATGTTGATGGATCTTTGGACTCACTCGTTTTGAAAAGTTTGAGACATGCGAACCATGTCTATTGGTGTATCGCATGAAGAAACTCCATGCAGATGGACCGTTTGGACTCACTTGATTTTGAATCACTTGAGACATGCAAATCATACCACATGGGCAAAATGACTGAAAGCCTCGTTTTGATAAAATGGAACAAGAAAGCAACTTGTAGGAAGTAACACATTTTGATGTGTGCAGTCCAATGAGTGTTGAGGCATGCGATGAATATCGTTATGTTCTTACTTCACGGATGATTCGAGTAGATGTTGAGTACATTTACTTGATGAAACACAAGTCTGAATTATTGAAAGGTTCAAGTAATTTCAGGGTGAAGTTGAAGATCTTCGTGACAAGAGGATAAAATGTCGTGATGTGATCATAGAGATGAGTATCTGAGTTCTGAGCTTTGGCACGCTATTAAGACATTGTGGAAATTGTTTCACAATTAATACCGCCTGGAACACCATAGTGTGATGGTGTGTCCGAACATCATAGTTGCACCCTATTGGATATGGTGCATACCATGATGTCTCTTATCGAATTACCACTATCGTTCATGGGTTAGGCATTAGAGACAACCGCACTCACTTTAATAAGGCACCACGTAATTCCGTTGAGATGACACCGTGAAAACTATGGTTTAGAGAAACCTAAGCTGTCATTTCTTGAAAGTTTGGGGCTGCGACGCTTATGTGAAAAAGTTTCATCGTGATAAGCTCGAACCCAAAGAGGATAAAATACATCTTCATAGGACACCCAAAACAGTTGGGTATACCTCCTAATTCAGATCCGGAAGCAAAAGTAATTGTTTCTACAAACGGGTCCTTTCTCGAGGAAAAGTTTCTCTCGAAAGGATTGAGTGGGAGGATGGTGAAGACTTGATGAGGTTATTGAACCGTCACTTCAACTAGTGTGTAGCAGGACACAGGAAGTTGTTCCCGTGGCACCTACACCAATTGAAGTAGAAGCTTATGATAATGATCATGAAGTTTCGGATCAAGTCACTAACGTACCTCGTAGGGTGACAAGGATGCGTACTACTTGAGTGGTACATAATCCTGTCTTGAAGGTCATGTTGCTAGACAACAATGAACCCACGAGCTATGGAGAAGCGATGGTGGGCCCAAATTCCGACAAATGGTTAGAAGCCATGAAATCCGAGATAGGATCCATGTATCAGAACAAAGCATGGACTTTGGTGGACTTGCCCGATGATCGGCAAGCCATTGAGATGAATGGATATTTAAGAAGAAGACGGACGTGGACGGTAATATCACCGTCTATGAAGCTCGACTTGTGGCGAAGAGTTTTTCACAAAGTTCAAGGAGTTGACTATGATGAGATTTTCTCATCCGTAGCGATGCTTAAGTCCGTCGGAATCATGTTAGCATAAGCTGCATTTATGAAATCTGGCAGATGGATGTCAAAACGAGTTTCCTTACCGGTTTACGTAAGGAAAGGTTGTATGTGATACAATCAGAAAAGTTTTGTCGATCCTAAGGATGCTAAAAAGGTATGCTAGCTCCAGCGATCCTTCTAAGGACTGGAGTAAGCATCTCGGAGTTGGAATATGCACTTTGATAGGATGATCAAAGATTTTGGGTTTATACAAAGTTTATGAGAAACTTGTATTTCCAAAGAAGTGAGTGGGAGCACTATAGAATTTCGATGAGTATATGTTGTTGACATGTTGATGATTAGAAATGATGTAGAATTCTTGGAAGCAGATAGGGTTATTTGAAAGATGTTTTCAATAGAAAACCTGGATTAAGCTACTTGAACATTGAGCATCGAGATCTATAAGGATAGATCAAAATGCTTAATAATACTTTCAAATGAGCATATACCTTGACATGATCTTGAAGGTGTTCAAGATGGATCATCAAAGAAGGAGTTCTTGGCTGAGTTGTATGGTATGAAGTTGAGACTTAAAGCTCGACCACGGAAGAAAAGAGAGAAAGGGCGAAGGTCGCCCCTATGCTTCAGACATAGGCTCTATAGTATGCTATCTTTGTGTACCACACCGAAGTGTGCCTTGCCATGAGTCGGTCAAGGGTACAAGAATGATCCAGAATGGATCATTGGACAGCGATTAAAACTGTCCTTGGAGTAAATAAGGACATGTTTCTCGATTATGGAGGTGATAAAGAGTTCGGCGTAAAGGGTTACGTCGATGCAAGCTTTAACACCTATCCGAGTGACTCTGAGTAGCAAACCGGATACTTATAGTGGAGCAACCATTTGGAATAGATCCAAGCGAAGCGTGGAAGCAACATTTACAATATGACATAGAGAATTGCGAAGTACACACGGATCTAAAAGGTTCAGACCCGTTGACTAAAACCTCTCTCACAAGCAAAACATGATCAAACCTCAGAACTCATTGAGTCTTAATCACATGATGATGTGAACTAGTTTACAGACACTAGTAAACTCTTTGGATGTTGGTCACATGGCGATGTGACCTATCAGTGTTGATCACATGGCGATGTGAACTAGATTATTGACTCTAGTGCAAGTGGGAGACTGTTGGAAATATGCCCTAGAGGAAATAATAAATTAGTTATTATTATATTTCATTGTTCATGATAATCGTTTATTATCCATGCTATAATTGTATTGACAGAAACTCGAGATACATGTGTGGGTACATAGACAACACCATGTCCCTAGTAAGCCTCTAGTTGACTAGCTCGTTGATCAATAGATGGTTACGGTTTCCGACCATGGACATTGGATGTCATTGATAACGGGATCACATCATTAGGAGAATGATGTGATGGACAAGAACAATCCTAAGCCTAGCACAAAGATCGTAGTTCGTATGCTAAAGCTTTTCTAATGTCAAGTATCATTTCCTTAGACCATGAGATTCGCAACTCCGGATACCGTAGGAATGCTTTGGGTGTACCAAACGTCACAACGTAATCGGGTGACTATAAAGGTGCACTACAGGTATCTCCGAAAGTGTCATTGGGTTGGCACGAATCGAGGCTGGATTTGTCACTCCGTGTAAGCGGAGAGGTATCTCTGGGCCCACTCGTGTTGGGGAACGTTGCAGAAAATTAAAATTTTCCTACGGTTTCACCAAGATCTATCTATGAGTTCATCTAAGCAACGAGTCACGAGAGAGTTTGCATCTACATACCACTTGTAGATCGATGCAGGCGTTCGAGGGAGTGGTGATGATGAAGATGTTCCCAACGTGATTCCGATCACCGATGACCAAAGTCTGAAAGGACAGCACCTCCGTGTTCAACACACGTGCGGGACGATGGCGTCTCCTCCGTCTTGATCCAGCAAGGATGAAGGAGAGGTTGAGGAAGACAACTCCAATGGCAGCACGACGGCGTGGTGCAATTTGTCTGAGGTTCTCCAGCAGGCTTCGCCAAGCTCACACGGAGAAAGAGAGGAGTTGGGAGGGAGGGCTGCGCCTTTAATTGTATATGCACCCTCCCTCACCCCTCTATATATAGGAGAGAGGGGCAGGGGGCGGCCCTCTAGGGAAAACCCTAGGGGGGGCGGCCAAGGGAGAGGAGGAAAGGGGTGGCTTGCCCCCCAAGCCAAGGGGCGCCCCTTTCCTTAGGGTTTCCCCTCCCCAATCCCTAGCCGCATGGGCCTGGGTGGGAGGCGCCCAGCCCACCGGGGCTGGCTCCCTCCCACTTAGCCCATGTGGCCCTCGGAGGTGGCCCCCAGTGGACCTCCGGAAACCTCCGGTGGCCCCGATATTTTACCGGCATGCCCCGAAACTTTCCGAGTCCGTTTAACCACTTTCCATATATAAATCTTTACCTCCGGACCATTCCGGAACTCCTCGTGACGTCAGGGATCTCATCAGGACTCGAACAACATTCGGTAATCACATACTTGTCTTCCTAATAACCCTAAGCGCCACCGAACCTTAGTGTGTAGACCCTACGGGTTCGGGAGACATCTTGAACATGACCGAGACTACCTCAAGTCAATAACCAACAGCGGGATCTGGATACCCATGTTGGCTCCCACATGCTCCTCGATGTTGTCATCGGATGAACCACGATGTCAAGGGTTCAAGCAACCCCATATTCTATTCCCTTTGTCGACGGTATGTTACTTGCGAGACTCGATCGTCGGTATCCCAATACCTCGTTTAGTCTCGTTACGGCAAGTCACTTTACTCATACCGCAATGCATGATCCGTGACGGACACTTGATCACTTTGAGCTCATTATGATGATGCATTACCGAGTGGGCCCGGTGATACCTCTCCGTAATATGGAGTGACAAATCCGATCTCGATTCGTGTCAACCCAATGGTCACTTTCGGAGATACTGTAGTGCACCTTTATAGTCACCCGATTACGTTGTGACGTTTGATACACCAAAGCACTCCTACGGTATCCGGAATTGCACGATCTCATGGTCTAAGGAAGAGATACTTGACATTGGAAAAGCTCTAGCAAAGCGAACTACGATCTTGTGCTATGCTTAGGATTGGGTCTTGTCCATCCGTCATTCTCCTAATGATGTGATCCGTTATCAATGACATCCGATGTCCATAGTCGAAACCATGACTATCTGTTGACCAACGAGCTAGTCAACTAGAGGCTTACTAGGGACGTATTGTAGTCTATGTATTCACCGTGTATTACGATTTCCGGATAATACAGTTATAGCATGAATAAAGACAATCATCATGAACAAGGAAATATAATAATAATACTTTTATTATTGCCTCTAGGGCATATTTCCAACAGTCTCCCACTTGCACTAGAGTCAATAATCTAGTTTACATTGTGATGAATCGAACACCCATAGAGTTACGGTGTTGATCATGTTTTGCCCATGGAAGAGGTTTAGTCAGCGGATCTGCGACATTCAGATCCGTATGCACTTTACAAATTTCTATGTCTCCATCCCTGAACATTTTCACGGATGGAGTTGAGCGACGCTTGATGTGCCTGGTCTTCTTGTGAAACCTAGGCTCCTTGGCAAGGGCAATAGCTCGGTGTTGTCACAGAAGAGTTTGATCGGCCCGACGCATTGGGTATGACTCCTAGGTCGGTGATGAACTCCTTCACCCAAATTGCTTCATGTGCTGCCTCCGAGGCTGCCATGTACTCCGCTTCACATGTAGATCCCATACGGCGCTCTGCTTGCAGCTGCACCAGCCATCTTCTTGCTCCAACATTCAACATATATACGTATCCGGTTTGTGACTTAGAGTCATCAGATCTGTGTCGAAGCTAAGCGTCGGCGTAACCCTTCTGACGAGCTCTTCGTCACCTCCATAAACGAAACATGTCCTTTGTCCTTTTCGGTACTTTAGGATATTCTTGACCGCTGTCCGGTGTTCCTTGCGGGATTACTTTGGTACCTTCCTACCAAACTTACGGCAAGGTTTACATCAGGTGCAGTACACAGCATGGCATACATAATAGATCCTATGGCTGAAGCATAGGGATGACACTCATCTCTTCTTTATCTTTTGCCGTGGTCGGGCATTGAGCTGAGCTCAATCTCACACCTTGCAATCTGAGCAAGAACCCTTTCTTGGACTGATCCATTTTGAACTTCTTCAAAATCTTATCAAGGTATGTGCTTTGTGAAAGACCTATGAGGCGTCTCGATCTATCTCTATAGATCTTGATGCCTAATATATAAGCAGCTTCTCCAAGGTCCTTTGAAAAACACTTATTCAAGTAGGCCTTAATGCTGTCCAAGAATTCTATATCATTTCCCATCAAGTATGTCATCTACATATAATATGAGAAATGCTCTGAGCTCCCACTCACTTTCTTGTAAGCGCAGGCTTCTCCATAAGTCTGCATAAACCCTAACGCTTTGATCATCTCATCAAGCGAATGTTCCAACTCGAGATGCTTGCACCAGCCCATAAATGGATCATTGGAGCTTGCATACTTTGTCGACATTCTTAGGATCGACAAAACCTTCGGCTGTATCATATACAGCTCTTCCTTAAGATAGCCGTTAAGGAACGCTGTTTTGACGTCCATCGCCATATCTCATAATCATAGTATGCGGCAATTGCTAACATGATTGGACGGACTTAAGCTTCGCCACGGAGAGAAAGTCTCATCGTAGTCAATCCCTTGAACTTGCCGATAACCCTTAGCGACAAGTCGAGCTTTATAGATGGTGACATTACCATCCGCGTCCGTCTTCTTCTTAAAGATCCATTTGTTTTCTATCGCTCGCCGATCATCGAACAAGTCGGTCAAAGTCCACACTTTGTTTTCATACATGGATTCTATCTCGGACTTCATGGCTTCTAGCCATTTGTTGGAATCTGGGCCCGCCATCGCTTCTTCATAGTTGAAGGTTCACCGTTGTCTAACAACATGATTTCGGGACAGGGTTGCCGTACCACTGCAGTGCGGAACGTGTCCTAGTGGACTACTGAGTTCAAGAGCAACTTGATCCAAGTACCTTGATCATCATCATGAATTTCCTCTTCGTTGGTGTAGGCATCACAGAACATTTTCTGAGCTGCACTACTATCCTGTTCAAGAGGTAGTACTTCATCGAGTTCTACTTTCCTCCCACTTACTCCTTTCGAGAGAAACTCTTTTCCGAAAGGTTCCGTTCGGCAACAAAGATCTTGCCTTCGGATCTAAGGTAGAAGGTATACCCAAAGGTTTCCTTAGGGTATCCTATGAAGACGCATTTTTCCGACTTGGGTTCGAGCTTTTCAGGTTGAAGTTTCTTGACATAAGCATCGCATCCCCAAACTTTTAGAAACGACGACTTAGGTTTCTTCCCAAACCATAATTCATACGGTGTCGTCTCAGCGGATTTAGGCGGTGCCCTATTTAAAGTGAATGTAGCTGTCTCTAGGCGTATCCCCAAAATGATAGCGGTAAATCGGTGAAGAGACATCATAGACCGCACCATATCCAATAGAGTGCGACACGACGTTCGGACACACCGTTCTGTTGAGGTGTTCGGCGGCGTTAGTTGTGAAACGATTCCACATTTTCTTAAGTGTGTACCAAATTCATGACTTAAATATTCTCCTCCACGATCCGATCGTAAGAATTTTATCTTTCGGTCATGTTGATTCTCTACTTCATTCTGAAATTCCTTGAACTTTTCAAAGGTCTCGGACTTGTGTTTCATCAAGTAGACATACCCATATCTACTCAAGTCATCGTGAAAGTGAGAACATAACGATATCCTCCATGAGCCTCAACGCTCATTGGACCGCACACATCGGTATGTATGATTTCCAACAAGTTGGATGCTCGCTCCATTGTTCCGGAGAAGCGGAGTCTTGGTCATCTTGCCCATGAGGCATGGTTCGCATGTGTCAAATGATTCATAATCTAAAGACTCCAAAAGTCCATCAGCATGGAGCTTCTTCATGCGCTTGACACCAATGTGACCAAAGCGGCAAGTGCCACAAGTAAGTGGGACTATCGTTATCAACTTTACATCTTTTGGTATTCACACTATGAACATGTGTAACATTACGTTCGAGATTCATTAAGAATAAACCATTGACCATCGGAGCATGACCATAAAACATATCTCTCATATAAATAGAACAACCATTATTCTCGGTTTAAATGAGTAGCCATCTCGCATTAAGCGAGATCCAGATACAATATTCATGCTCAAACTTGGCACCAAATAACAATTATTAAGGTTCATAACTAATCCGTGGGTAAATGAAGAGGTAGCGTCGACGGCGATCACATCGACTCTGGAACCATTCCCGGCAGCGATCGTCACCTCGTCCTTCGCCGATCTCCGCTTATTCCGCAGCTCCTGCTGTGAGTTACAAATATGAGCAACGGCACGGTATCAAATACCCGGGAGTTACTACGATTCTTGGTAAGGTACACATCAATTACATGTATATCAAATATACCTTTGGTGTTGCCGGCCTTCTTATCCGCTAAGTACTTGGGGCAGTTCCGCTTCGGTGACCCCTCCCTTGCAATAAAAGCACTCGGTCTCGGGTTTGGGTCCATTCTTTGACTTCTTCCGGCAACTTGCTTACGGGCGCGGCAATCTCCTTGCCGTCCTTCTTGAAGTTCTTCTTACCCTTGCCCTTCTTGAACTTAGTGGTCTTATTGACCATCAACACTTGATGTTCTTTCTTGATTTCAACCTCGGTGACTTGACATAGAGAACACTTCAGGAATGGTCTTTACCATCCCCGCATGTTGTAGTTCATCACAAAGCTCTTGTAGCTTGGTGGGAGCGCGGAGGATTCTGTCAATGACCGCCTCATCGGGGAGGTTAATATTCATTTGGGTCATACGGTTGTGCAACCAGACATCTTGAATGTGCTCCTTGTGAACTGTTTTCCTCCATCTTACAACTATAGAACTTGTCGGAGATGTCATATCTCTCGACCGGCGTGAGCTTGAAAAACCAGTTTCAGCTCTTGAACATCTCATATGCTCCGTGATGCTCAAAAGCGCTTTTGGAGCCCGGTTCTAAGTCAGTAAAGCATGCCGCCTTGACGAGGGAGTAATCATCAAGACGAGACTGCCAAGCATTCATAATGTCTTGGTTCTCGACGGGGCGTCACCTAGCGGTCCTTCTAGGGCGTATTGTTTCTGGCAGCTATGAGGATGATCCTCGGGTTCCGGACCCAGTCCGTATAGTTGATGCCGTCATCTTTCAGCTTGGTTTTCTCTAGGAACGCGTTGAAGTTCAAGTTGACATGGCGTTGGCCATTTGATCTACAAGACATATCATGTAAAAGATTTTAGACTATTGTTCATGATAATAAAGTTCATCTAATCAAATTATTAATGAACTCCCACTTAGATTAGACATCCCTCTAGTCATCTAAGTGTTACGATCCGAGTCGACTAGGCGTGTCCGATCAACACGTGAGACGGACTAGTCTGCGTCGGTGAACATTCTCATGTTGATCGTATCTTCCATCGACTCGTGTTCGACCTTTCGGTCTCCGTGTTCCGAGGCCATGTCTGTACATGCTAGGCTCGTCAAGTTAACCCTAAGTGTTTCTCGTGTGTAAATCTGTCTTACACCGTTGTATGTGAACGTAAGAATCCATCACACCCGATTAACACGTGGTGCTTAGAAGCGACGAACTGTAGCAACGGTGCACGTTAGGGAGAACACTTCTTGAAATTGTTCTAAGGGATCATCTTATTTACTACCGTCGTTCTAAGTAAACAAGATGTATAATCATAATAAACATCACATGCAATTATAAAGTAGTGACATGATATGGCCAATATCATATAGCTCCTTGATCTTCATCTTCGGGGCTCCATGATCATCCTGTCACCGGCATGACACCATGATCTCCATCATCATGATCTCCATCATCGTGTCTTCATGAAGTTGTCACGCCAACGACTACTTCTACTTCTATGGCTAACGCGTTTAGCAATAAAGTAAAGTGAGTTACATGGCGTACTTCAATGACACGCAGGTCATACAAAATAAAGACAACTCCTATGGCTCCTGCCAATTGTCATACTCATCGACATGCAAGTCGTGATTCCTATTACAAGAACATGATCTCATACATCACAATATATCATCATTCATCACAACTTGGCCATATCACGTTTGACATGACAATTGCTGCAAAAACAAGTTAGACGTCCTCTAATTGTTGTTGCATCTTTTACGTGGCTGCAATTGGGTTCTAGCAAGAACGTTTTCTTACCTCGAATAACCTGGCGTGATCTTGTCAACTTCTATTTACCCTTCATAAGGACCCTGTTCATCGAATCCGCTCCAACTAAAGTAGGAGAGCAGACACCCGCCAGCCACCTTATGCAACTAGTGCATGTTAGTCGGTGGAACCGGTCTCACGTGGAAATGCGTGTAAGGTTGGTCGGGCGCTTCATCCCACAATACCGCGAAAGCAAGAAGCGACTAATGCGGCAAGTAAGTTGACAAGATCCACGCCCACAACAAAATTGTGTTCTACTCGTGCAAAGAGAACTACGCATAGACCTAGCTCATGATGCCTTTGTTGGGGAGCGTTGCAGAAAATTAAAATTTTCCTACGGTTTCACCAAGATCTATCTATGAGTTCATCTAAGCAACGAGTCACGAGAGAGTTTGCATCTACATACCACTTGTAGATCGATGGAGGCGTTCGAGGAGTGGTGATGATGAAGGCGTTCCCAACGTGATTCCGATCACCGATGACCAAAGTCTGAAAGGACAGCACCTCCGTGTTCAACACACGACGGGACGATGGCGTCTCCTCCGTCTTGATCCAGCAAGGATGAAGGAGAGGTTGAGAAGACAACTCCAATGGCAGCACGACGGCGTGGTGCAATTTGTCTGAGGTTCTCGGCAGGGCTTCGCCAAGCTCACACGGAGAAAGAGAGGAGTTGGGAGGGAGGGCTGCGCCTTTAATTGTATATGCACCCCTTCCCTCACCCCTCTATATATAGGAGAGAGGGGGCAAGGGGGGGGCCGGCCCTCTAGGGAAAACCCTAGGGGCGGCGGCCAAGGAGAGGAGGAAAGGGTGGCTTGCCCCCCAAGCCAAGGGGCGCCCCCTTTTTTCCTTAGGGTTCCCCTCCCCAAGCCCTAGCCGCATGGGCCTAGGTGGGGAGGCGCGCCCAGCCCACCAGGGGCTGGCTCCCTCTCCCACTTAGCCCATGTGGCCCTCCGGGAAGGGTGGCCCCGGTGGACCTCCGGAAACCTCCCGGTGGCCCCGATACTTTACCGGCATGCCCCCGAAACTTTCCGGAGTCCGTTTAACCACTTTCCATATATAAATCTTTACCTCCGGACCATTCCGGAACTCCTCGTGACGTCCGGGATCTCATCCAGGACTCCGAACAACATTCGGTAATCACATACTTGTCTTCCTAATTACCCTTAGCGTCACCGAACCTTAAGTGTGTAGACCCTACGGGTTCGGGAGACATGCAGACATGACCGAGACTACCTCAAGTCAATAACCAACAGCGGGATCTGGATACCCATGTTGGCTCCCACATGCTCCTCGATGTTGTCATCGGATGAACCACGATGTCAAGGGTTCAAGCAACCCCGTATTCTATTCCCTTTGTCGACGGTATGTTACTTGCGAGACTCGATCGTCGGTATCCCAATACCTCGTTTAGTCTCGTTACCGGCAAGTCACTTTACTCGTGCCGCAATGCATGATCCGTGACGGACACTTGATCACTTTGAGCTCATTATGATGATGCATTACCGAGTGGGCCCAAGTGATACCTCTCCGTGTCGGAGTGACAAATCGATCTCGATCCGTGTCAACCCAATGGTCACTTTCGGAGATACCTGTAGTGCACCTTTATAGTCACCCGCCACGTTGTGACGTTTGATACACCCAAAGCACTCCTACGGTATCCGGAATTGCACGATCTCATGGTCTAAGGAAGAGATACTTGACATTGTAAAAGCTCTAGCAAAACGAACTACGATCTTGTGCTATGCTTAGGATTGGGTCTTGTCCATCACGTCATTCTCCTAATGGCGTGATCCCGTTATCAATGACATCCGATGTCCATAGTCGAAACCATGACTATCTGTTGACCAACGAGCTAGTCAACTAGAGGCTTACTAGGGACGTATTGTAGTCTATGTATTCACACGTGTATTACGATTTCCGGATAATACAGTTATAGCATGAATAAAAGACAATCATCATGAACAAGGAAATATAATAATAATACTTTTATTATTGCCTCTAGGGCATATTTCCAACAACTCGGTAGGACATCATCATAATGTGCACAATGTGATCAAGGAGTTGATCACGGGATGATGTGTTACGGGGCGAGTAAAGAGACTTGCGGAAGCGAGATTGAACAAGGTATCGGGATACCGACGATCGAATCTCGGGCAAGTCTAATACCGCTAGACAAAGGGAATTGTATACGGGATCGATTGGGTCCTTGACATCGTGGTTCATCCGATGAGATCATCGTGGAACATGTGGGAGCCAACATGGGTATCCAGATCCGCTGTTGGTTATTGACCGAAAGCGTCTCGGTCATGTCTACATGTCTCCCGAACCCGTAGGGTCTACACATAAGGTTCGATGACGCTAGGGTTATAAAGGAAGTTTGTATGTGGTTGCGAATGTTGTTGAGTCCGGATGAGATCCGGACGTCACGAGGAGTTCGGAATGGTCCGGAGGTAAAGATTTATATATGGAAAGTTGTTGTTGGGTTACGGAAAAAGTTGGGTTTTTCGGTATTGTACGGGAAGCTTCGAAGGTTCGGAGGATTCGGAGGGGTCCGGAGGTCGGAAATTGTTCCACCACGTCCAATACAGTAGCATGGTCTGTAGGGAGGCACCCTAGCCTTAATGGGCCAGGGCACCAGCCCCTAAGGCCCATGCGCATGGGAAGGAAAACCCTAAAGGGGAGGCCTCCACTTGACTTGGGAGGCACTCCTCCCCCTTGGCCGCCCCTAGATGGGATCTAGGGCTGTCCGCACCCCTTGGGGTGGGAAACCCTAAAGGGCGCAGCCCCTTCCCCTATATATAGTTGAGGTTTGGGGCTGCCATACACATGAGAACTTCTCCTCTTGGTGCAGCCTGCCTCTCCTCCTCCTCCTCTCCTTGGTGCTTGGCGAAGCCTTCTTGGGATTGCCATGCTCCTCCACCACCACCACGCCGTTGTGTTGCTGCTGGATGGAGTCTTCCTCAACCTCTCCCTCTCTCCTTGCTGGATCAAGGCGTGGGAGGCGTCACCGGGCTGTCGTGTGTTGAGCGCGGAGGTGCCGTCTGTTCGCACTAGGATCTCCGGTGATTTGGATCACGACAGTACGACTCCTTCAACCCCGTTCTCTTGAGCGCTTCGCTTAGCGATCTACAAGGGTATGTAGATGCACTCTCCTTTCCTCTTGTTGCTAGAATCTCCATAGATTGATCTTGGTGATGCGTAGAAAATTTTGAATTTCTGCTTCGTTCCCCTACAATGGGGGCGTGGGGAATGGTATTGTACTTATGTCCTACCATATTACTTTTTCGAGGGTCAAACTCGGGGTGACTTGGCAAGTTCAAAACACGGGCGCTAACGCTGATGGATGTACGTTCGACCAATTTCAAGTAGCCAATGTGGCAAATCAAGGTAATGATATCAATAAAACCATTCAACTTTTGCGAAAAGATGAAAAAAAGACTTGAAGAGATGGAAAATACTTACAAGTTTTATGGTGGAAGCGCAGGACCGTCATGTAGCACGTGGCAACCGTCGAGAATCGGGTACCGCCATCGACGTCAAACACAGGTGAGTAGTATGAAGTGATTACATTGACAATGCAACATCGGAGGAATTATATGTGACATTGCTGCTTGTGTGTTGTATTACATAAAAAGTGTAGTTTGTCGTGTATGATATGAATGCATTTGCCATGTGTAGTGAAATGCATTTGCCGTGTGTGATCAAATGTGGTTGCCATGTGTGATCAACTGTGGTTGCCATGTGTGATCAACTGTGGTTGCCATGTCTGATGTATTGTGGTTGCCATGTCTGATGAACTACAATAGCCATGGATAATCAACTGAAGTTGCCATGTATTATCAACTGCATTTGCCATGGACAATCAACTATGGTTGCCATGTACTATCAACTATGGTTGCCATGCATAATAAAAAATGTCGTTGACATGTATAGAAAAAATTGTGGGTGCCAAATGTGAACAAACGGATTATTCGCACACTATGATTGATGTCATGCGTAAATCGGATGCAGATGGTTTTTCGGTTATGAAACAAAACTGCCATTCAAGCGAAGATTAAATGCATGCCTTTTTTCTCTTTCTCTGCGGGACCTCAACTACACTAAGCGGCAGCTGGGGCATCTCATGCGGGTAACTTTGAGCACACGGAGGGATATCACAACAGCAGGTCACCGATGATGCCACAAACAATGAAGAATTAGTGTCGGGGCTGGCAATCGTTGAAGCGACTACGACAAGCACACCTATGGGGGGTGACCTCATCACCAGCTTTTGACCGACCGGCGACGATTCCGTGGCGGTACCTCCATGAAGTCATCGTCATCATCACGATGGTCGCCATGAGCCATTGTGCTACTGATAGCAACAAAAACACACATCAAATGGAGCAACACGTATTAAAAAGACAGAAATGTAGCCAAAGTGGAGAGCAGAAAATGCAGATACATGGCAGCAGCACATGTCTACGCTTCTTAAATGATTCGGTTGTCGCGCAAGTGTCAAACTGCAATGCAGCTAGATTCATGTTGCCATCGGTGGTGGCGATTAACTAAAGGGTACTTCAAAAATAGGGGCGGACATATGCTAGATTCATGTTGCCATGTTAACAAAACAACTAGTTGTGGCGAGATAAAAGGCACTCCATCGACATGGCAATCGACACGCTTGTTTCGAAATCAGTTGCCATCGGTGGTGGCGGTTGTTAAAATTGCCATGACAATCATCCTCAAACACTTTGAAATGCACCTAAAGCGGTATCCAACAAAAACCAAGCAGTAACATTATTTGTACCATCGACATGGCAAGCTGACACATTTGTTTGAAATTAATTGCCATCAGATGTGGTAGTTGATGAAATTCACATGACTTTCATTCTCAAACACTCGAAAATGTGCCTAAGATGCACCAACGACATGGCAACGACTCTATTGATTCAAAAATCAGTTGCCATCGGTGGTGGCGATTGTTAAAATTGCCATGACAATCATTCTCAAACAATTTGAAATGCTCATAAAGCGGTATCCAACAAAAACCAAAACAGTAACATTCTTGTACTCTTGACATGGCAACCTGACATATTTGTTTTAGAAATTAATTGCCATTAGATGTGGTAGTTGATGAAATTCGCATGACTTTCATTCTCAAACACTCGAAAATGTGCCTAAGATGCACCACTACATGGCAACCGACTCAGTTGATTCAAAATCAGTTGCCATCGGTGGTGGTAGTTGTTGAAATTGCCATGACAATCATTCTCAAACAATTTGAAATGCACCTAAAAAGTAGATTCAAACAAAACCAAGCAGTAACATTGTCGTACCAATTACATGGCAACTGAAAAAGTTGTTTCAAAATTAGTTGCCATCGGAGGTGGTAGATATTGAAATTGACTTGACTTTCATTCGCATACAATCGACATGCGCCTAAAATGCACCATCGACAAGGCAAGCGACACGATAATTTCAGAAATCAGTTGCCATCGGTGGTGGAAGTTGTTTCAAATTGTCATGGCAATCATTCTCAAAACTCGGAATGCGCTGAAATAGATCTAGGGTTCGTCCACAACTAGCATAACATCAATTTCATCAACACAAACGCCTCGACACTGACGACAATAGCATTTCAGGAGCAACATAATGAACTAAACAGCATCAACATCGCCATCCCAAAAAGCAGTTGCGAGAGCACATGCGGTTGGGGATTCGACGAGTCTCGCCGGCTTGACGGCGAGAGAGACGGCGACGAGACCATAACAAGCTACCGTGCGGGGAGGGGTGAGCAAAACAACCGACTCCTCGCCGGCGGCAACACATGCGCACCTTGAAAAGCGTCGGGATCTCGAGAAATCCCGATGGGAAATCGAGCAAGCACAGAAAGGGGATATGAATCGCGGGGGAATGGGTGTGACCACGGCGGAAGGCTTACCTTCGGCCTGCAGCTGCTCCGGCGACGACGTCCCCGGCCGGCGAATCCCAACAACCGCCGTGAATGCCGTCGACTATTCCGCCACCGCCGCCGCCTTCTCCTCTCGACTCCTCCCGAATCGATTGGAACCGCTATAGAATGGGTGGGTTGGGGAGTAAATGGGGAGGGAGCTAGAGATCACCAGTGCGGGGAGGGGTGAGTGGCGAGTCATGCAATATGGCAACCACGCGTTCGAGATCGTGTGCGGGCGATATGGCAGTTCCACCGCCTTGCTACCGACTATGAAAACCGTCGTCGTCGGGGCAAAGCGGCGTATGGTGAAGTGGCATACACGCCACACGCCGCTAGTCCTACGTGGCAGTCCGGAATCGAAGCATCGTGCCAAGATTCGTGCGAAATGCAGTGGACGGCGATAAGCGCGTGTGGTCGAGTTGACGCCATGCCACACGTGTGGGCGTTAACATTTTCGTAATTGATTCGCTGGAGCCTTAATTGCTGAATTTTCTTGGCACAGATTGTCATTCCCTTGCACTTTGTAATTTTCAGAAATTCATACTTCTCACTTCTGTTATGGACTTAGATCCACAACGAGATAACTACCGTGCAGAAGATAGCCAGACGGCATGGCTGCAAGGGATTGGATAGATATAGGTTGAAAAGAGAGAATAATTAGGGAGAGATTAGATTGATTGTTCTTTCTTTTCCAAAGCTAGATACATGACATCCTTATATAGTGGAAGCTATGGCTCTTGGCCTTTTCCAACACAATAAGGACTCCTAATAAATTAGAATCCTCAGATTCTAAACTTCATAATACAATACTATCTCCTAAAAGACTGTGCTCCTGTCCTTTTGCTTCCTGATGCATGTCTCTTCCCAATACGTGACCAGCTGCTGCAATATGTCAATGCATTGGCCCTCTTGCCGGCCGGCTCCACTGTACTAGTGTCACAACACTTCACTGTTAGTACCACGCCTCTCTTATACATAGCAACTATCTATCATATTTTACACCTATTATGTAACCAAAATACGACACTGTTGTGTTGGCCTCAAAACTGGACAGACTGTGACTCTTCTGATGTCCTATTTGCTAATGCTTCATATGTGTTGTTTCAGGGAGCTGTCAGTTATGGCGTTTGATCTTATCATAATCTTGCAGATTTTCTAAATTTCCAATTGTTTAGGTCAGCTCCAATGATTCCAATGATTCCCTCCCCCCTCCCCCGCCCCAATATTTGATTGTAGGTGAATAACGAACTCCTTGATTGAATTTGTCACATCTAAAATTTATGTACAACTATGATGTGATAAAGACTATGTCATACATCATCCTCTGTTTGCTCCTGACTCATGTGTTTCAGATGTGATTGCATCGACTGCTTTGTCTTTAGGTCACATATTCTTATGTACTGTCGTTCCAAAATAGAATTACAATGTTTTTCTTGTTAATTAGTTTGAGTACGGCTACATGTTCTTGAGGATCGTTTCTCTTGGTACCCTTGTCCTGAACTATGCTTGGACGACCACACATGTAGATAAGATCAGGGAGGGTAGTATTTCAGTTAAGCTGTGAATGCAATGGAAATCTGAATACATGAGTGTCATTAGCTTTTTCCTTCATGTTTAGATTTGAAGTTTTTTTACTGTCTCAGTAGTCAGTACTATATTTATAGACCTTTTGCTGGTAGGAAATAGGTTATATTAATTGTTGCGTGCAGACTGTAGTTCCGTTTAGCATGGTCCTAAGTTTATGTCTTCCATTCTTACAGAGGTATCCTTAGCATACCAATTAAGCTCATGTTTGTCTCTAGATCATAGCTATACATCATAGAAAACCTTGTTATAACAAGTGGTCCAACCTTACGGCTCTTGTAAATACTAACTAGCCATTCTCTGCTTGGTTCATCTGTCAAACCTGCATTGTATCATTGTAAGGAATTATTAGGACTACTTTGACACTAAACATGGGTTGCACTGAACATGGTCAGTTCATGAAAAAGCTCACTGTGTTAGTAGGATACTTCAAGGATGGTTCCTTTGTAACCCGTTAAAGCTGTTGTGGAGGCCTGTCGAAAGCCTGTACATGGTGCAGTTCACAAGATACAACATTGTGGGGGAAAACCTGGCATGGAGGAGGATATTCCCTTCTGTACCTACAACCTAACTTCACTGGCGGATCTGCTGTAACATCCCAAATTTTCAATTTGGAATGTTATACATTAGATCATCATTGCATATCATATTTTATTGCATTTTGGCTTGATCCTAGAAATTTCACGCAACTCAAGGACCCACGGAGAGAGTTGGGGATTTCGTTATTTTCATATTTGAGTTTTCTCAAATTTTGAAAATAGAATCATTTGATTTTATTTATTTTATCTTCAATTATTCCAATTTTAAAAATAAGAGAGAGGGAATAAAATGAATTTCCCAAAATAAAGGAATATTGAGGATTTAATTAAAAAATCAAATAAGGTTTCAGACTTTATTTGCTATTTTATTTGAATTTAGGAAAATGCGTGTTTTTCAAAATTGCATTTAGGCCCCAAATAAATGTTCATCTTGTCCGGCATGATTTTAGAAGTCGGGGAAATTTTATTTCGGGATTTTTGGAGCCGGTTTAGTATTTATTTTGTTTGTTTTTCTGCGCGTAATTATTTAAAAAAATAAGAGCGAACCGACTTTGGGCCGTAATCGGCCAGGACTCCGCCCGACCAGGCCTTTATAAGGCGCGCCCCCAAGCCCACCCGAGCCCCCCACCCACCCGCCGATTTAACCCTAACCCTAACCGCCCCGCGCCACGCCGCCTCGCCGAACCCGTCGCCGAATTCGCCGCTCGAAGTTGGCCGCCCACGGCGTGTTTTCTTCGAGAAAATCGTCCGGTTTTTCGTTCGTTTTTTTTAAAACCCTAGTTCTGTTTTTTCGGTTTAGTTTATTTAGCGAGCGTTCGCTCGTTCGTTCGTTTTAACGGACGAGTTCACCGGTTAGTTTCAGTTAACGAATGTTCGTTCGTTAGCCTGTTCGTCCGTTTTTCTTTTTCTCGGATTTTTCGCGATTATTCCAGATCGTGATTTCTGATCCGATTTTCGTTTTAGTATAACTTTTCGCTCGTTTTTCGGAATCAGGCGATTCAAGCGCCTAGAGTTTCATCTCGAAACCCTCTTTCCGTTTAACCAACTCAAACAAGTTTTTGCTTCTGTAAAAATTTGACTTAGATCCAGATTAGTAAACGAAGCTTGTTTCCTTCGTCGTTTGTCTTTTGTTGCTTCGTTTGATTTGATTCTTTTTGCAAACCGGAGTTCTTAAGTTGAACTTTCTGGTTAGATTTCTTATTTGGGTTTTACATGTGCATTAGATGAGTACTTATTGTATGCTTGTTTGTTTGTGATAGAGTACCCGGAGTGCCCCGCTTGCTACTTCGAATCTCTAGGTTTCATGGATCATCAGCAAGGCAAGTAACACTTTGATCATATCCCTTACATACCCAGTTTTTATGCATTAGATCAATCCTCAAACACTGCATGATTAGGATCTAATTAAATTGTGGGTTTTGGGAAGTAGATGAGGTAGTACCTATTACCTGTTTATTGTCAAACCCTTGGGAGTTATTTCCACGTTTTCTTATATTGCCATGCTAAGCTAGTAGACGTGGATTGGGTGAGTGTATCCATGACAGATGTGAGTTTGTTAATTCATGGTTTATTTAAGGTGGCAACTTTAATACACATCTGGGTGGATTGAGGTACCTGGGTATTCCAGGATTGCCTGTTTTTCTTTATGGACCGCCACCCAGGCTCAAAAGGATCATGAGATTATTCATGCTAGAAACTTCCGTGTGCAGCCACAAGCTACTATGGGCTCTAGCATAGTTTATTAAGTCATGCGAACTCTTAAAGTGGTAGACTAGCAGATGTAGGGGATGTAGGTGTAACGGTCTACCCATCGTAAGGTGCTAGGGCTTCTGAAAGACTATGTCTAGATCATCCGTTTCTCAAACACCTTGTAGTGCGAGAATCCCGACGGAGGAGATCGAGTCTTGTGGGGAAAAGTGCGCAAACCTCTGCAGAGTGTACAAACTAATCATGATTAGCCGTGTCCCCGGTTATGGACATCTTGAGTATCTAGTACTTGGATTATCATGTGAATCTCATCATGTTACTTTAATTAATATTGTTGGGTTTTAATGATGTTACTTAATTGGGATTGAGAATGCTGTCAACCATTCTCAATGTTTTAACAACCACCATGATAGTTAAATAAAATTTATTCCTTTGCAGTAGGGAAAAATTGGCTTTACGCAAAACTGTAACCATAGAGCTTTCCACCAGCCATATATGCATGTAGTATAGCCTATTTCTGTTCATTACTCTCTATGTGTTACATTGCGAGCATATTCCATGTCTTGACCCGTTTTGGGCTGCAGCGTTCATGTTGCAGACTTTTCAGAACGACAGTAAGGTGCCTTTAGGTCGTGGTTCTATACTCGATGATGCCGTTGGAGTTGATGGACTCGCTTATCTTCCAAGCCTTCCATTGTTATCGTTATCAGATGGCCTTAAGCCATATTTATTGTAATAAGTTCTCTTTTGAGACACTCGATGTAATAAGTGTGTGATTGCTCCTCTGTTATAAATCCTTCGAGTATTGTGCATGTCAGCATTACTGATCCAGGATGACAACGATGCACGAGATCGATTATTTGAGGTGCGGTCGCTACAAAGATGGTATCAGAGCACACGCTGACTGTAGGACACGGCCACTAAGCTAAAAACCCTAGATCACTACTCACTCTTCTCTTTTCTGACTCTTCATCTGTTCTACTCTTTTTAGGATGGCGGATGCAAGGAACAAGTTCACGCAACCGGATGAAGATACACCCTTTGGATGCCACTTGAAGGAAGTCACTAGATACCTGAACATCGGAGTACCAAGCTTCACCGGGACCTACAATGCCACTTCACCCGAAGAGGAGCGCTGGATGATTCAAGTTCAAGTTCCAGGAAGGACATTCGCTACGATCCGAGCCCATAGAGTTTTCCTTTGATGCACCAACCTGGAGTCTAGGAAAGAGTATGGCAGCTCACATCACCATGGGACGCATTGGAGAAGTTTACCACAATGATCTCAAGGACACTATCTACCAGATTTGTGGGCGGCGAGATGAGGAATGGGAGATGATCAGCACCAGGAGGGATAGATCAATCGCAGCTTTTATCCAGGAGGTAAACTAGCACATTCGACACCAGGAAAATCAGATGTGCGCAGGCATGCTAGATCTGCAGAAGTCCTTGAACAAGATCACGGAGCTAGAGGAAGAACTCAAGGCTACACGCGAAGATTATATGGAGGAAATCGAAGTGTTAGTGGAGAAGAATAATGACCTAACCAGGAAGTTAGGAGTTTTCATGGGAGACCCCGCGCCAGGAGGAGAAGATGACGATTCCACTTGCCCGAATAACTACATCATCATCGACGACACCGACTCGGACCCAGACGACAGGGATGATGACTATGTTGATGAAGCTGGAGGGGATATCATGGAGTCTTCATCGGAACAGTTTTTCTAGTCGACCACCATAATAGTAGTAGTATTTCCCCCATGTATCTAGTATAGTCCGAGCACTTTTATAACGATAGTTAGACCGTTGTATGCCTTTGTTTGAATTGATTGAAGTGATATTGATTGAATTTGTCTCATGTGCATATGGGTAGTGTTTTCTCTCTAGACCTCATTCTATTCTATATTCTCATCCTTTCTAAACCCATCAGATGCCTCCGAGATGCGACACCGGATTTGTTTTCCCACCGGAGATTACTCAGTTGATTCAGCAGCAGAATGTCTTGATGCAAGCACTAGTACAGAACCAAGGCAACAACAACAACCCACCACCACATGTTGACCATTTGACTCATTTCTTGAGGCTGAATCCGCCGGTGTTTTCCAGTAGCACCGAGCCGATTGTTGCAGATGATTGGCTCCGCAAGGTTGGAAGGGAGCTGGCCACTGCAGGATGCACAGATGCAGAGAGAGTGCGTTTTGCCGCACATCAGCTTGATGGACCCGCAACATCATGGTGGGAGAATTACACAACCACACCCTATTGACCTTTGTCACATGGGACCGATTTGACAAGCTTTCCGATCGCCCATGTTTCAAAGAGGAGCTATGGCCATGAAGAAGCATGAGTTTCGCAACTTACGCCAAGGAGGACGCACTGTAGGCCAGTATGTGGAGGACTTTAGTAAGTTAGCACGTTATGCCCCAGATGACGTTGCTACAGATGCAGCTAAGCAAGAGAAGTTTCTGGAAGGACTGAATGATGACCTGAGCATGCAGTTGATGGTAGCAACTTTCAACAACTACCAGGAGTTGGTAGATCGAGCTCTTATGATTGAAGGGAAGCAGCAGCAGATTGAAAACCGCAAGAGGAAGTATGGACAAGGAAAGTACAATTCTGGTGCTCAGCAGAAGCTACGTTTTACCCCGAAAACGGGAGGACAATTTCAGCATACCCATGGAGGAGGGAATTCGCATAATCATAATGGCTCCAAGAATGGGAACGGGAACGGAGGAAGCAACAGACAGAACCGTACCAACCCGTCAACCCCAGCCAAGAGAGACTCGAGCCAAGTCACTTGTTTCAAGTGTCAGAAGACGGGACATTATGCCAATGAATGTCCTGAAGCCCAGAATGGAAATGGCAATGGAAGCTCTAGGAAGAAGCCGAACCCTTTCAACAGGGGACAGGTGAACCACGTTAACGTGGAGGAGGTTGAAGCCCAGCCAGATGCAGTAATAGGTAAGTTTTTGGTTAAGTCATTTACTACACTCGTTCTTTTTGATACTGGTGCATCGCATTCATACATATCAAGGGGATTTGTGGATAAGTATAAACTGCCCACCAAGGTTCTTAGAACACCTATGTTGGTAAGCTCACCAGGAGCGGAGTATATGGCCAGTCGAGGATATTTTCAAGTGCCATTGAGTATAGGTAGGCATGTTTTCCCCTCGGATTTAATCATTTTGGAATCGCAAGGTTTAGATGTGATTCTGGGTATGGATTGGCTATCGATGTATGGAGGAAACATCGATTGCGCCAGTAAGTCGATTTTGCTTACCAACCCAGAAGGAAGAAGGATCAAGTATGTGTCACGGCATGAGCCGAAGAGGATACAAGTAAATTCCTTATCAGGAGTTGTGCAGGAGGAAGTACCAGTGGTGAAGGATTACCCTGACGTATTTCCAGAGGAGTTACCAGGCATGCCACCGGATAGAGACATTGAGTTTTTGATTGAGCTTTTGCCAGGCACAGGGCCGATATCTAAGAGACCGTACCGGATGCCCGCACAAGATTTGGAGGAAATTAAGAAGCAGATTAAGGAGTTACTGGATAAAGGTTTTAGTCGCCCAAGTTCTTCACCTTGGGGATCGCCAGTACTTCTAGTGGAGAAGAAGGATGGATCATTGAGAATGGTTGTTGATTATCGAGGATTGAATGAAGTAACTATCAAGAATAAGTACCCGTTGCCGATGATCAACGACTTGTTTGACCAATTGCAAGGAGCTAAGGTATTTTCCAAGATAGATTTGCGATCAGGATACCACCAGTTGAAGATTCGAGAGCAGGATATACCTAAGACGGCTTTTACCACCAGGTACGGGATATATGAGTATACCGTTATGTCATTTGGTCTGACTAACGCACCTGCCTATTTCATGAACATGATGAACAAGGTGTTTATGGAGTTTCTGGATAAGTTTGTCGTGGTGTTCATTGACGATATTTTGGTCTACTCGAAGAATGAAGAGGAGCATAAGGAGTATTTGCGTTTAGTACTTGAGAAGCTCAGAGAACATCAGTTATATGCCAAGTTCAGCAAATGTGAGTTTTGGTTGAAGGAAGTTGGATTTCTCGGACATGTTATATTCGGAGAAGGAATAGTAGTGGATCCCACCAAAGTTGTCACTGTGACAAACTGGGAAGCCCCAACGACAGTTGGAGAGATCCGGAGTTTTCTTGGACTCGCAGGATACTACCGGAGGTTTATTGAGAATTTCTCGAAGATTGCAAAACCCATGACGGAGTTGTTGAAGAAGGATACTAAGTTCAATTGGACTGAGGAATGGGAGGCCAGTTTCCAAGAGTTGAAGAAACGTTTGGTTACATCACCCGTGTTGATTCTGCCAGATCAGCGCAAGGATTATGAGGTGTATTGCAACGCTTCACGTCGAGGACTTGGAGCAGCGCTTGTGTAGGAGGGAAGAATTGTTTCGTATGCTTCATGATAGCTTAAGCCCCATGAGTTGAATTATGCTACACACGATTTGGAGTTAGCAGCTGTAGTGCATGCATTGGAGACTTGGAGACATTTTCTCATTGGAAACCATTGTGAGGTGTACACGTGATCACAAGAGTTTGAAGTACATTTTCACACAAAAGGAGTTGAATCTCAGGCAAAGGAGATGGTTGGAGCTCATCAAGGATTATGACATGAGATTGCATTATCACCCTGGAAAGGCCAACGTAGTAGCCGATGCGTTGAGCCGCAAGAGCCATGTAACCACTCATGACCAGAGATTTACCAAAGGAGTTAGCCGAGGATCTTCGCGAGCTATGTTTGGAGATAGTTCCGAGAGGCTATGTAGCAGCATTGGAGATTCAGTCTACTTTGATGGATAAGATCAGAGAAGCTCAGAAAACTGACAAGGAGATTGCCTCTATTAAAGAGAAAATGAGCAAGGGAAAAGCTAAAGGATTTCGTGAGGATGAACACGATACCCTATGGTTTGAGGACCGCGTTTATGTGCCTAATGACCCGGAGATCAGGAAGTTGATTCTGTAGGAGGCCCATGATTCACCGTATTCGATTCACCCAGGAAATACCAAGATGTATTTGGATTTGAAGGATACTTTTTGGTGGACCGGAATGAAGAGGATATTGCGGAGTATGTAGCAGTTTGTGATGTATGTCAGAGAGTGAAGGCAGAGCATCAGAAGCCAGTCGGATTGTTACAGCCATTGTCGATACCCGAATGGAAGTGGGATAAGTTAGGCATGGACTTTATCATGGGATTGCCCAGGACTCGTTCAGGCTATGACTCGATTTGGGTTGTAGTCGATCGTTTGACGAAGGTAGCTAATTTCATCCCAGTGAAGACTACTTACAGCAGTGCCAAGTTGGCTAAGATATACATGACTAGGATCGTATGTCTGCATGGAGTTCTGAAGAGCATTGTATCAGATAGAGGAACCCAATTTACCTCAAAGTTCTGGAATCAGTTGCATGAAACTTTGGGAACCAGACTAGAGTTCAAGACTGACTTTTCATCCATGAGCAGATGGGCGGACCGAGAGAGTCAATCAGATTTTGGAGGATATCCTTGAGAGCTTGTGCGCTAGATTATGGATCTAGTTGGGACGACAATTTGCCATATGCAGAGTTCTCTTACAACAACAGTTATCAATCCAGTCTGAAGATGGCCCCTTTCGAAGCCTTGTACGGAAGGAGGTGGAGAACCCCATTGTTGTGCGACGAAGTTGGAGACCGCCAGTTGTTTGGACCAGATTTGATTAAGGAGTCCGAACAGAAGGTGAAGTTGATTCGCGATAGGCTCAAGTAGCCCAATCCAGGCAGAAGAGCTATGCGGATTCTAAACGTAAGGAGACAGTTTACGAAGTCGGAGACAAAGTTTATCTTCGTGTATCTCCACTTCGAGGAGTTAAGCGCTTTGGAGTTAAGGGAAAATTAGCGCCACGTTTTGTGGGACCATACAAAGTTTTGGACCGTGTGGGAGAAGTTGCTTACAAGTTGGAATTGCCCGAAGGATTGTCAAAAGTTCACGATGTGTTTCACGTTTCCCAGTTGAAGAAGTGCCACGCAGAGATGGCTGATATACCTCTAAGAGATACAGTGCCGCTGGAAGCGATTCAGTTGGATAGTTGTCACACCCTCATTTTCATGCCACAACACTTAAGCTAATATATCATGATAAAGTGTGGTTTGACAAAAATTCTTGCATTATTTGGCTTTTATTTGGAGTTGGTCTTCTCTCTATGTTTTTCTAGTGCTCTTTAAAGTCAACACAACTCCACCTTCTATACTTCATATCCTTGCCCCAAACTTCTGCCCAATGATCATGCCATGTGTATAGAGCAATATAGAATTTTCTTACAAAGATAATTTGGCCAAAATGTATTTTTAAAAAATAGTCTTCCAAAAACCCCTGAATTGAGGTTTGCACTGCAAGTACTTGATTTGGGGTATGAAAAATATTTCAAAGAGTATATTTGAAACCTATTAGATATAGGATTCCCATAAACCACAAAAATATAATTTTAAAAGTTATTTTCCTATTTTATTTAAAAGCTTTTTTCTTAAGGCTAGAAATGGTCTTTAATAGGGAAAAATTATTTTATTGTTTTAAAAATATTTGACAAAAATCAGGGAAACTCCGTGAGCATATATTTCCCATATATAAGAGTTTCAACACATGGTCATGTTCAAAATATTGGACAAAACCTCCCAAAACCATTTCTGCCCATTTCAAGGATTTGAAATATTTCTACAGGAAATATTTTCATAAAAAACCAAGGAAAATCCAGCAAGTCACAAATGCATATTATGATCACCTTGCAAAGCCTCATGTCAATCAAGGTCATTTTGGTTCACCAAAATGCCCCAAAACCCTCTCTGACCAGAATCAAATTTGAACAACTTTGTACTACCAACTTTCTCTCCTTGACCCCAACTTTTGTGAGCATGTTCACATGACCAAATGAGGCCACTACACCAAGTGGTTCATCAAGGGGAAGTGATTTTCTCAACTAGATCTACACAAGTTCATTTCTCCTAATTTCTAGGGTTTACAAAAGTTGCATTGGCAACTTTGACCAAATAAGCTCCAAATTGGTGGAAGGCCCTAACTATATGTGTAATTTCACCCTGTGGAGTATCATGGCAAATGGAAATCATCTACTTGCCCAAACCATTATGAAACACCTTTTGACACTTTACCAAAATACCATTTTTGACCTCTTCCACTTATCTCCATGAGCTCAACTTTGTACCACAGCTGATCATGATCCTCTCCTACCTCCAGTAACTCTTCCCTGGCGTCAGCTCAATGATTGAGGGGTAAAATACCCCCATTTACCTCCCTGGACAGCCCCTCTCCCCCTCTTCTTCTACCTCTCTCTTCTCCTACTGGCCACCCAGGGCATCCAAGGCCATATCCCACTTCTTTACCCCCCTAGAGCTACCAGACACTTTTGGTCGCGCCCACATTGCATAGGAAATGGCCATGCCGGCCATTGGGGCGCTCTGGAGCGCGCTATAGTGCGCTCCCGCACTGTAGCCGCCCTCTGCACGACGACCCTGGCCACCTCGGGCCTTCCCAGTGCGCCAGACGATGCATCTCGACGTCCACGGCACGCTACACTATCGGCCTCCTCCTCTCTCTCCCTCTCCGGCTCTCCTCGCATGCGGACAGAGTGCCGCCCGAGCGCGCCAGTCATTACCCGCGATGGGGACCCGCTCTGCCGCGTTCCCCGCTCCCTCTCTTCTCCCCCTGGGCGTAGTCGACCCCCACGAACGCCCTAGACTCGGCGCAGCACCTTCCCGAGGCCCATAGAGACGAGCACGAGCTCGCCGGCGCACGAGCCCATGGTGGACCGCCGCCCGCCTATATAAGGCATCCCCGAGCCCTCCTCTCGCCACCACTCATCCTCTCCCACTCCAAATAGCCCCACTTGGCCTCCCGTTCATCCCCAGAGCCGCCCAAGCTCGAGATCGATCTCGAGCTCCGCCGCTTCGGGTCGCCGTCGATCTCGGGGTACAGGCTCTCTCCGCCTCCTCTACCTCTTGATCTGGAACCTCCACACCTCCCAGACCATTTCCCCTCTGTTCCCCCTCTCTATTACAGCCGGAATCGACCGGGGCAAGCACCTCCCGAAGCTTTGCCGCCGGCTTCCTCGTCGCCGACGAACCCCTGCACCCAGGCGACCAACTCCACCTCCACCCGAACGGCGACTCCGTCCTGAGCACGTCGGTGCCCTCAGATCACCTCTCCGTCGACCACAGCGGCGCCGATGAGCTCGCCGCCCTCTCTGACCCGAGGTTGACGATGACGACCGTGGGGCCCGTCCGTCAGCCTCACGTCCTGACGTGTGGGTCCCACACGTCAGGTTTAAAACACACGCGCGCGCGCATCGGTTCGCTGAGTCGGCTGGAGGCATATTTCCCAAATACGCCTTCGACGTGGCAGCCTTGCGCGGGCTGGATTTCCCCTGGGCTAGCTGCACTGTGGCCGAATAGGCCCAGTTGCACAGTGGCCTTTCTCCTTTTCTTTTTCTGTAACTTTTCCAAAAATTCCATAGGATTAAATAATAATACAAATGCAATAATTCCAACTACCATATTTTTCTAAAAATCCCACCTATTTAATGGTATAACTTTCATTCATGTCCAGACAACTTTTATGTACTGTTCATATTCAAATCGAAATTTGAATATATTTAAACCCCTTTGAAAATCCATTTCTTCTATTATGCTACTCCAAATCCAAAACTAGGGATTTTCCCCTTCTTAGTATTCACCCTAGTATTTAACAAAAATGAGTTGACATTTTTCTGAGCACTTTGATTTTTCTGTTTTATTATTGCCTTATTTTTCTCGTTATTATTTTGCGACGATAGATTGCGTTGCTAACGAAGGAGTTGGACCAGGAAACCTTGAAGACCCAAGAAGACTTTGCTAAGCCAGGCAAGTAGCCCTTTGACCATGTCTATGAAACCCTTTTTATGCATGTCATATAGCACTTTTATTGCTTGCATCAGAGACATGATGATGAGGTGACCACATGGGGTGGTTTGCCACTTTTACTTCCTCGTTGATACTTGCATTGTGCATGACCCTACCTTCTTATGAGGGTTATGCGGTGGGAGTAGATAGGATGCTAAAGTAGATGCTACGCATGCATGGTGAAGGAGACAAAGTATTTTCAAAAGACTTTTCGAAAACCCCGTCGGGTGCCACTTATGCCCGAGGGAGATAATGAGATGGGTAACCACTTGATGACGAAGTGGTGTACCGAGGCAAGTGTGTGTGTTGTTTTCGAAAACGTATTAGATTTAAGATTTGTCGACTGTTCCAACCTTACATGCGCAATCACTCTACCCTTGTATGGGAAAGGGCATTATTGATTACCTAGGCCGATACTAGCTTGGAGCCCGCATTACTAGTGACGGGGGAGAGTTGGTGCTCTCTCTCGGGACGGGGTCATGCCAGGTAGGGCGGCCATGACTGTTTTCACAGGGCACCGGATACACCGTTGTGTCCCCTCTCGGATGTTACGATCTCGAGTGAGTCTCGTATGATGTACATCGTGAGGATATGGAACAACGAGAGGATTCCTTGTTAGTGTCGTCTAGGGAAAGATAGTGATCGGGTGCTTACCCCGGGTACTTGAGGTACCGCGGGTCGTGGATGACGCGGAATGTTCCCCGGATCTTGTGGGTAAAGTGTGCAACCTCTGCAGAGTGTAAAACTATTCGAATAGCCATGTCCACGGTCAAGGACAGTTGGGCGGTGCTGCTTAAACTACGTCCAGAGTTTTACAAACCGCGCATGTGTGTGTTGATAAAACTATTTGGGTTAAGTCAGATGGCTTGACACGATGATAAAGTTGGTTTGGTGTCCAACCCCGCTTATGTTGATATCTGTAACTCGTTCATATGGACATCTGTACTCTCATGATGCATACTTTACAGGTTGATAGATCATGTCATTGCACTCAAAACTAGCTTTCTGCAAACTACCTACTTAGTACTATATCATTGCATTATTGTGCCTTGTTCATGGGTTGCTTGCGAGTACATTCAAAGTACTCATTGGCTTGCCACTGGTTATTTAATTGGCCAGGCATGGAAGAGCAGGAGTTCGAAGAAGAGTTCTTTGGAGACGAACATGCGAACTAGGATGTTTCCCAGTCAGAATGCCTATAGGGTTAAGGCAGATGGCATGGGTTCTACTTATCGACGAAGATTTCCGCTGCTTAGGTTTATTTGGTATTCAGCCCCTGTGGCTTTATCTATGTAAGACTTGACCATAATGGTCATAATTTGTGTAAGACGGTATGTATGGATGTAAGACTCTTATTATTCAGCTTCTGTGTGTTCAGTGAGCATTGATCTCTGGGACCACTGTACACGTGCATTCGGTGATCACGACTTATGAGTCGGGGTCCCCACAGAGCTGGTATCAGAGCCATCCTGACTATAGGAAGCCTTAGTTAGCATGGTCGTTAGTTAGGGTAAAACTATTTTCAAAACTACCACTAATTTTTGAAAACTATCTCTACTACTCTTCCCTTCTGAGTTTATCAAAACTTATTGATCTCTTCCCCTTCAAAACTTTTGCAAATGGTCGCTAGTACCCTTATGCCCCTGACCACTGGATTCCTTGTAATCCTCGTGAATAACCTAGAAGGACGACGCCTTGCCAGACATTCGCCCACGTCTTCTGAACACAAGTTTGGCGACACCACGACAGGATGATACCAACAGGAGATACCGTCTCGAGGAATGAGGACATCGAGACCCAGAGGAAGGTGACACCTTTGAATTTGCCCCAGGATGATGAAACCTTGTCCTATGATGATCAGGGGGTAAGATATGCAAGACCATGATATACATCGCTAATAGAGCAATCTTGTCCTTACCGTTGTTGTATCGGCAACCACCGGTGGATGAGAACCTCGCCATTTGGTCCGCCTCACTATAGTGAGTAGGAAAACGGTTCTCTGCATCCCCCGCTCTAGGTGTCGATGTTGTCATCAACGTAACCGACATGTTGGACCTCTACTATGCCTTGTTAATGTCATTGCATAAAGGATTACCTAGTTGGTACCATCAACGCCTTAGAAGACAAAAAGGGATCGTCATGATTAAGAAGACAACAGAAGACCGAGTCAATGCCTGCTACGAGGAGCCACCTTCACCCCATCACTTCAACATGCGAGAAGTTGTTGAAGAAACTTCAGGCTCAACCCGGATTGTTTCATCGAACAACTACAAGAGACATAGCGACACCTGAGGAAAACCCAGAAGACTGCATGAGGCACAGAGCAGAGCACGACTACTGAATCCGGGAACCCCTAGGGTAGGATGAGTCGTGTACCCCCTATGCGCAGTCGAGTCCGTATGATGGTTTGAATAGAACCATGATTGTGTGTTGCTTGCTTTTATTTGTTTGTGTTTTGATATCAGTCGCCCTTTTACCCTAGGCAACAAGTACGCAACTATTTCACCTGCCTTATTTTGTTGTTTGTGTTTGGCCCTTTTTGGCACTTGTTTGTTTGCACCTGCACTATAGAACCCCCTTAGGCATCCCCATCGATGCCACTTTTCTCTCTCATCTCTCTCATCAACTGAAGACCGGCAAGACAAGATACACCAAGGATTATACTTCGGCAACCAATTAGCATTGAAGACTTTTGCTACGGCCTCCTAGACCAAGTGCAGTCCCTTAGAGTTATGGTTGCCCCTCAAGATTAGAAACCCATTCCTAGGCCCTTCGAGACTTCATAAGATACCCCAGCTCGAATCCTTAACCATGTGCTTAACCCACAGAATTGCAAGAGAACCAGTTAAGCCCCCGTAACCTTGCTTATCACTGGGTTCATTATGGAACTAGTGGACACAGTGAACGAGCACATTATCCTCCTAATATAGCACAAGAACTGACGATGCCATAGGGAAGACCAATTTGAGGATAAAGGAATAGAGGACAAATGACTTGATGGGTTTATATCAGTGACCCTGAGGAATTATCTGAGACTCTTTGGTGGATTATAAGGCTTTCATGTTGGTAGATGAACTTGGAGGGATCATGATTATAGATTGGAATAGCTTTCATTACCCCTGAGTAAATTGGATTTGGTAGGATAATTGTGTTCGCAAGCTGAAATTCTTGGAGGTGCAAGGATTTGACTTGATCAGATGATATTGATAGGGGACATTTGATATTACGTAAATGACTTGGGGGAAACATGTAGGAATTCTCGTTGGACATGAGATTTGGATTTAAATAGGTGATCCTAGTGGAGTGTAGGTGGTGAGTAAGTCTACATGGTTCGGAGTAAATTGGATTTAGACTGATGATCTCGATCATGATACTATGTTTCTCGATGGACAATAAACTAGGAGATTGGATTAATTGTCGGAGTTGATTTAGAGTTATATATAAGCTTGACCTTGGAGTTTACTTGACCATGATAATGGAAATTGGTGGAATGACTATAGTAAGGTAGCCCTTTCAAGTATTTGGGGATTATAGGAACCTTAGGTGATCGTGTGGGACTCCATAGACATTGGATTTGTAGAAATAATGGATTACGTAGTGATTGATGGTAGTGAATGGGTTGTTGGAGTTGATTCATAGGAAGGAAACAAGATCTTGGAGTGGCTTACAACGTGTTTCCTCAGGATGGAGGTGCTTTATCTTAGACCTTGGAAGAATAGGTTGAGCACTTGGATTGTCACGTTCAAGCTTAGCAGCTTATATGTTCTACCCATGGATTTTTAGGGGTAGACATACATATGAGTTTGGGGATTGTAGACATATATGATTTTGTTAGACCTCCTCTCGAGAGTCATAAGGATATGAATCACATGAGTGATGATTGGAGTTGACCTATATGAAATGATGCTATCAGTGATATGATGTGATTTGTTTAAAGGACTAGATAGCACAATTGGCATCTCAGGAATTGTGCTTAAGGATAAGATGATAAATGTTCACTCGCACACTAGAATCCTTGAAACCCTTACGCCCTACCAAGCTACAACATGGTCGGATCAGGACCTTAGGGCCTTGACACTAGATCTAGAACACCTTGGCCCACACTCAACAAAGACCACCACTAATTCCCCAGCCTACTTTATGTACCCCGTGAACAAAGTCTTCATGGAGTGCTTAGACAAGATAGTTGTCATCATCATTTGGTGACCTACTTGTCCACCCGAAGACGGAAGAAGAGCCGTTCAGCTAGTCAAGGAACATTTGAAGACCGCCATGCCAAGGAGGAAGAACTACACCCACCACCATCGTCAAGAAGTGAACTTTATCGTCGAAGACCAGTGTATCTGCGAGCCACTTCTCTCAAAGAGAACCAAGCATTTTCATGTCAAGAGAAACTCACACCAAGATTTATCGACCTTCTCCGAGGTCACTGCAAGACGAAGGATAGACGACTACCAGCTAGAATTACCACCTGAGCCACCCATTTTCCATGAGTCACAGCTTCAGAAGTGCTTCCAACATCCTAACCAACCCGATCCCTACAAGGACGTCGATCACCAAGCCAACGACCTCTAGCCCAATATGACTTACGCGAAAGACCCCAATGGCAATATGGATCAAGCAGGATGTCATACACAGAGCCACACCATCAAGTACCTCAATGTTCAATGGAGCACCACTCGGAAGCACAAGCGGTATGAGGACAAGAAGACTACCCCGGATCCAGTTTTCGTATTCCTTTCCACGCCTAGTTTGGGAATCTTGGGGACGAGATTCTTGTAAGGGGGGTAGGTCTTTCACACCCTGATTTTCATGCCACAACACTTAAGCTAATATATCATGATAAAGTGTGGTTTGACAAAAACTCTTGCATTATTTTGCTTTTATTTGGAGTTGGTCTTCTCTCTGTGTTTTTCTAGTGCTCTTTAAAGTCAACACAACTCCACCTTCTATACTTCATCTCCTTGCCCCAAACTTCTGCCCAATGATCATGCCATGTGTATAGAGCAATATAGAATTTTCTTACAAAAATAATTTGGCCAAAAAGTATTTTCCAAAATTAGTCTTCCAAAAACCCCTGAATTGAGGTTTGCACTGCAAGTACTTGATTTGGGGTATGAAAAATATTTCAAAGAGTATATTTGAAACCTATTAGATATAGGATTACCATAAACCACAAAAATATAATTTTAAAAGTAATTTTCCTATTATATTTAAAAGCTTTTTCTTAAGGCCAGAAATGGTCTTTAATAGGGAAAAAATATTTTATTGTTTTAAAAATATTTGACAAAATCAGGGAAACTCAGTGAGCATATATTTCCCATATATAAGAGTTTCAACACATGGTCATGTTCAAAATATTGGACAAAACCTTCCAAAACAATTTCTGCCCATTTCAAGGATTTGAAATATTTCTACAGGAAATATTTTCATAAAAATCCAAGGAAAATCCAGCAAGTCACAAATGCGTATTGTGATCACCTTGCAAAGCCTCATGTCAATCAAGGTCATTTTGGTTCACCAAAATGCCCCAAAACCCTCTCTGACCAGAATCAAATTTGAACAACTTTGTACTACCAACTTTCTCTCCTTGACCCCAACTTTTGTGAGCATGTTCACATGACCAAATGAGGCCACTAAACCAAGTGGTTCATCAAGGGGAAGTGATTTTCTCAACTAGATCTACACAAGTTCATTTCTGCTAATTTCTAGGGTTTACAAAAGTTGCATTGGCAACTTTGCCGAAATAAGCTACAAATTGGTGGAAGGCCCTGATTATATGTGTAATTTCACCCTGTGGAGTATCATGGCAAATGGAAATCGTCTACTTGCCCAAACCATTATCAAACACCTTCTGACACTTTACCAAAATACAATTTTTGACCTCTTCCACTTATCTCCATGGGCTCAACTTTGTACCACAGCTGATCCTGATCCTCTCCTACCTCCAGTAACTCTTCCCTGGCCTCAGCTCAATGATTGAGGGGTAAGATACCCCCATTTACCTCCCTGGACAGCCCCTCTCTCCCTCTTATTCTACCTCTCTGTGACGCCCCCGATTCAATCGTACACTAATCATACACGCAAACGTGTACGATCAAGATCAGGGACTCATGGGAAGATATCACAACACAAAAATAAAATAAAATAAGTCATACAAGCATCATAATACAAGACAGGGGCCTCGAGGGCTCGAATACAAGTGATCGATCATAGACGAGTCAGCGGAAGCAACAATATCCGAGTACAGACATAAGTTAAACAAGTTTGCCTTAAGAAGGCTAGTACAAACTGCGATCAGATCGAAGAGGCGCGGGCCTCCTGCACAGGATACTCATAACTACTCCGGTCGTCGTCGGCCGGCTGCTGCGTAGTAGTAGGCACCTCCGGTGTAGTAGTAAATCATCGACGGTGGCGTCTGGCTCCTGGGCTCCGACATCTGGTTGCGACAACCAGGTAGAAAGGAAAGGGGAAAAGGGGGGAGAAAGCAACCGTGAGTACTCATCCAAAGTACTCGCAAGCAAGGAGCTACACTACATATGCATGGGTATATGTGTAAAGGGCCATATCGGTGGGTGAGCTGCAGAATGCCGAATAAGAGGGGATAACTAATCCTGTCAAGACTACGCTACCGCAGCCTCCGTCTTGCAAACATGTAGAAGAGAGTAGTGGAGTCCTCCAAGTAGCATCGCATAGCATAATCCTACTGGCGATCCCTCCTCGCCGCCACGTTAGAGAGCGATCACCGGGTTGTATCCGCACTTGGAAGGGTGTGTTTTATTAAGTATCCGGTTCTAGTTGTCATAAGGTCAAGGTACAACTCCAAGTCGTCACATTATCAAGATCACGGCTATTCAAATAGATTAACTTCCTGCAGGGTGCACCACATTACGACACGCTCGATCCCATTTGGCGGACACACTTTCCTAGGTCATGCCCGCACAGGAAGATCAACACGTCGCAACCCCACCTAGGAATAACAGAGAGGTTGACACACGGTCTAAACCTAAGCGCACAGGGTGCAGGCCCATCGCCCTTAGCTTTTTGCATGTTGCGAGGGCGGCCGAAAGCGACCTAGCCTAGCAGTGTTCGGTCCAATCCGGTAGCGCCGCTCGATCGTTAGCGTCATGAAATGCTTGGTGATACCACGACGCCGGTTGCCCATATCTTGTCCCACGTGGTGGTTAGTGCGTATAAGGTCAACGACCCAACTCAGATCAAATATCAAGATCTCGTTAAGCGTGTTAAGTATCCGCGAACGCCGAACAGGGCCAGGCCCACCTCTCACCTAGGCGGTCTCAACCTGCCCTGTCGCTCCGCCACAAAGATCCACACAGAGGGCCGTTGGGACAAAGGTCCTTTCAGCCCCCAATCCGTGAATCACTCGCGGGTGCTCCACGAGCCGACCCGACTTTAGTCACCACATGTATCATGTATAAAGTATATAGTATATACCCGTGATCACCTCCCGAGTGATCACGGCCAGATAGTATAGCATGGCAGACGGACAAGAATGTAGGGCCACTAATGGAATGCTAGCATCCTATACTAAGCATTTAGGATTGCAGGTAAAGGTAACAACAGTAGTAGCAAGGACATGCTATGCATCAGGATAGGAATAACGGAAAGCAGTAGCATGCTACACTACTCTAATGCAAGCAGTATAGAGAAGAATAGGCGATATCTGGTGATCAAGGGGGGGCTTGCCTGGTTGCTCTGGCAAGAAGGAGGGGTCGTCGGGGACGTAGTCGACCACAGGGACATCAACATCGTCATGGGGTCTACCGAAGAGAAGAGGGGGGAGAAACAGTAAATACATAGCAAGCAAGTGCATAACAGGACAACATGCAGAGCTAGACGTGTTCTAACGCGGTATGAGGTGATACCGGTGAAGGGGGGAAACATCCGGGAAAATATCCCCGGTGTTTCGCGTTTTCGGATAGGTGAATCGGAGGGGGAAAGTTGCGTGTTTGCTATGCTAGGGATGCGTGGCGGACGAACGGGCTGCGTATATGAATTCGTCTCGTCGTTCTAAGCAACTTTCATGTACAAACTATTTTCATCCGAGCTACGGTTTATTTTATATTAATTTTAAAAGATTTAGTCATTTTTAGAATTTACTTAATTATTTTAAATCCACATTATCCAGAATAGTGAAAGGTGATGTCAGCATGACATCACCATGACATCAGCAGGTCAAATCTGACCGTTGACTTGTCAAACTGACCTGTGGGTCCCACTGTCATTGACTGAGTTTAGTTAAACAGAATTGGTTAGCTTAATTAGGTGATTAGTTTAATCTAAATAGGATTAATTAAGTTAACTAATTAATTAATTAATTTAATTATTATATTTTTTAATTCCTTTTCTTAAGTCCTGGGCAGTGGGCCCCGTTTGGCAGTGGCCCAGAGGGGCCTTAGCAGGCACGGGCGCAACGGGCGCCCAGCACCCGTTCGTTCGGGCGCACGCCCAGGGGCGGGCGGACCCGATAGGGCGCCGGAGCAGGGGGAGGCCGATGGCCACGGCGCCGGTCAGGCGGTTGTGCAGAGCAGCAGCAGGGGGGTCGCGGGCGAGTGGCGCAGGAGGGAGCGGGGGCGCGGCCGTCGTGGGCGGCGTCTGCGTTGGCCGACGGGAAGAAGCAGCACGGCTGCAGCGGGAGAGGCGGGACGGAGCGGGAGGCGAGCGGAGTCACCGGGCGCGGCCTGGGCACAACCCAGAGCGTGAGGGCGCGCAGCAGCTCACGAGCCGGCAGCATCAGTGGGGATGGGCGACGAGCGCGGCGCTGCACGATGGGGGCGGTCACGAGCGAGGACGGGGTGAGGGAGAGAGGAGATCGCGGTCCGCCTCACCGCGGGGCCGTGGGGTCTAGGAAGTGGGGCGTGGGGAGGACGACGGGGACGCGAGGGCGACGGGGAGGCAGTCCGGTGAGGTGGCGGCGCGGGCTCGTGGAAGCCGTTCGGGGAGGAGGACGAGGACGGGTCAGCGCTGGTGGCGGGGTCGACGACGGGGAAGAGGTCGAGGTGGCGAGGTCTCCGAGCGGTGGTGGTGCGCCGCACGGCGACGAGCGATGGGGAGGGGCGCCGGTGCCCAATCTAGATCGAGCAGAGGGGCGAGGACCGAGGGGAGTGGGGGTTTCATCCCTGATCCAGATCGGATCGGGAGGAGGAGAGGGAGTGGCGATGTGGGGAGGGAGTGGGTTAGGGTTTCGGTCGCCAGGTGGTTATGGGGAGTGGGGTGGCCGGCTGGGCCTGCTGGGTTGGCCGAGTGGGGCTGATGACCTGCTGGGCCGGAGCCCGGGGGTTTTCCTTCCTTTTTCGTATTTATTTGTTTTCTGTTTTTATTTCCTTTTTTGTAGTTTCTTTTAATTTTAGTTTTATAAATATTACCACTTGTGCCTAAATTTGTATGTATCAACAAACTACTGTGAGATTAATTCTTAACCCATAATAAAATAGTTTTAGCATTTTATAAATTCAATAGGCATTTGTTTAATTGTTTTCACTACTCTTTTAATTGTTTTGGAGCCTTTAAACATTCTATCAAAGTTTGGTTTCTCCTCCATAATTACTTACAATTTATTTGACACAACCCGAACATTTTAGTTTTGATATTTGAAAATTTTACTGTTTGCCTATATTTTAAATTTTAATTTGAATCGTTTCTGAACTAACTCGAGTTTATCAACAGTAACCGAGGTGACGTGGCACCATTAGCAGAGGTTTACTGTAGCTTGATTATCCGGGCGTCTCAATTCTCCTCTACTACAAGAAATCTCGTCCCGAGATTTAAGAGGGGGACTAAGGGGGAAAGGTTCGGGTTACGAAATTCTAGGGAGTGTTCTTGGTCTAGGTTGTTCGTCTCGAAGAGGTTGATCCATTACATTGATGTCTTCATTCTGATGTTTCAGGTCATCATGATGAAGTTGTCGTCCTTTCTTCGGGAACTCCATCGTACTTATGAATAGGTAAGGGGCAGCTTTACAACAATTGAATGTTATAAGGGAAAATCATCTGGGGGGTATCCCAAGAATGATCATAAGAGTATCTTGAGTTGAACAAATAAAACACATCGAGAGCAAAGTAAGAAGGTACCATAAAAAGTTTGAAACGGATAGACAATCGTCGTTGCCTGAAACGATGCAATGGGTATAGGTATTGTGGTTAATACCAGAATTGATGATCCCACGGAAGGTGGCTCGTGAATTACATACGAAGTCAAGCTCGAGGAATAACTTTGGCAATAGAGTCTACAGGAGAGTCAGGTTTCGATCCTGTGAAACTATGAATTATGGGCCCACCATGTGGGTTAAAAGTAGGAAGAGTCACTACAAAAAAATACACTTCCGTGATGATACGTGTTTGTCACAGTAGGTCGCGTTTTTGTCATGCATGTACATCCATGACAAATTTATGACAGAATCAAGATAGTCATACTGTCTTTGTCAGAGAAGTGTTCCATGACATTACCAAAATTATCATCACGGAAGTGTCCACTTCCATGACGATAAATCGCGCGTCACAGAACTGCTTTCGTCAAGGGTGACCGACACGTGGCATCCACCGTAACGGAACGCCGTTAAGCTATCGGGTCAGGTTTTGGATCTGATAACCCATTAACAGCCCCGACCAATGGGGATTTTCCACGTGTAAAATCATCATTGGCTGGAGCAAACACGTGTCGGCTCACCGTTGGGACAGATGTCATCCGCTCATTGGACCGAAGGCACCTATGATACAGCGACACGTGGCACGGCCCAACAGAGGCCCATTCCGGTGAAAAGGCCGGCCCGTTTGACTTGGTCAAAAGGTGGCGGGCCGGCCCATGGAAAGCCTGTTAACGGCATGTTTGCATATAGCCCATTTACAGCCCGCTAACCAAGGGCCCGTTACGCCCTATCCGAATTAGGCCCAGTAGCGTCATATGGGCCGTCCAATATGATTCAGCCCGTTTTAACTTTCGGCCCATGTGTGGCCCATGACTTCTTCGCCCATATGAGGACCTTTGTAACTCTTGCCCATTAACGGCCCGTGGTGGCGGCCCGTAATGAACAAAGTGTATCACTTTATACCCATTAACGGCCCGTTATTCCATTGGGCCGTTTCAGCCTAAGTTATCTTTCGGCTTCTCGGTGCCCATTGATTCTTGGGCTCATTTGCAACATTCGTTACATACGCCCGTTCTTGTCATTTTACGCTTGTGGGCCAAATTCAGCCCGTCGTTCTGATCGGCCCGTTTGCGGACCGTTAATACGTTGGGCCATTTTCATGTCAAAAAAACCCGTTGGGCTGTTTTCATAGAGTTATCAAATACGTCCTATTAACGGCCCGTTATGGTCCACGAATAGTACGTCCCATGATTGGCGAAATGATGATACGCCCCGTAGAAGGCCCATGGATCCTACGGCCTGTATGAGGCCCATGGATAGTACGACCCGTAGAAGGCCCATGGACCCTACGGCCCGTAGAAGGCCCATTGATCCCAAAGGCCCGTATAGAAGGCCGATGGATCCTACGGCCCGTATAGAAGGCCAATGGTCCTACGGCCGAACGAAGGCCCATGGATCATACAGCCTGCAGGAGGCCCATGGTTACAATAGTCCGTGTGTTGCCATGATTATTTTGGCCTAGTTACCAAAAATAGGCTATTGTGGCCACTAGAAAAACACAGAAAAAGGACTGCAGTGACTACAAGCAAACAACTAAACAAGACAATAAGGAAATAAATAAGCAAGCAATTAAGGCTAGCCTATTACCGCTATTACACATATTACATCCACTGGGCATCAAAGTTCGCCACCAGTGCAAATATAGGGAACAAAGCAACATATTACATACACTTGGCCGTCAAAATTGGCCACCAGTGCAAATAAACGCGGTAGCAAAACAAGAGCAACTTCAGAAGAGCTCAAGAAACGTTATCACGGTATCCACCATGCCGGCAATAAGCTTAGCAAGCTGATTAGCTTTGTCTGTTTGGCGCTAAAATCCTCCAACGCTTGTCGTTGCACGGAAAGTATGCATCTGAATGCTCCAGGACTTCGCAGTCCTTCCGCTTCTTGTCAGCACACACTGATCGATGTCTTTCAGCTTGTAGTTGAGACTCAAGAAACCGAACTGATTCGCACGGTGAGTTTGAATAGCTTGTGCATGCGGTAGTGGCGATGCTTCGAACACTAAACCAAGACGGGACTTTGGGGTTGTCTCATTGTCTTCAAGATAGTCTTCCTTAGCTGTTTTATCAGCTTTGTTGGAGACCAACAAGGATGTGTCACTATCATGAACCTTATCGCATTACTTCCTTTACCATTGCTTAATAAGGCACTCTTCCCCAATATTCATCAACATTCTAAAAGAAGAAACAAGCGGACACATAACAAGTTTAGCATGTACTAGTATATGAAAATCATTTTGGTGAACCAGTTCATTAGTAAGGTGGACAGGATTAAACTACCAAGTCTTCTATTGCCAAGTACTAGTACATAATAAAAGCATCAAACAAACATATATCTATGTCCTATGGTCCTTTGCATTGTCTTGCCAAATCAAAATAGAGACACGGTTCAAATCATATCAGTTCAAGACAAAGCAGCAGTGAAAGAATACAAAGCGTGGGAAACTACACGGCACAACAAGATTTCAGATGGGTACCACGGGTCTACATGTACAACAACACTATTGGCTCTGTTGTGATGCTAGTAATGTGCATGATATTAAAGTCAACTGTATACACAACTGAAATTGAAATCAACAGAGCTATTGATAAGACCAAACCTGTTAAAGAAGCATGCATGAACATACCTGCTGTGCCATTGGAGTTTCGATTGGATCCTTCAATTTAAAAATAAGTTCATATCAGTAAATACAGTGATACAAGAGCAAATCAATCATAGTTAAAAAGCGGCGCTAAGCGAAGCGCTTAAGCACGCCTAGGCTCTAGGCGTTAAAACGCATTGCGCATAACTACGCATAATCTGTGCATAAGCTGCGCATAAGCATGCGCTTTGGTCGATAAAGCGCAAAGCGGTGGCAAACGCACAATTAACGCCTAGCGCTTTTTGAACTATGATAGCAATGGAATCTTAAATTAGAACAGTTGTTCTTTAGGTTTAGGCACTTGTTCTACATGAGCAGTACAAGAAGACGCAAGAATAAAATACTTAAAATAGAAAATGAGCTCATAGACCTTACCACATTCTTGGTTCGGGACGATCTGTAACAAGGCGTTCCCGATCATCGCCCGATAAATGTGTCTCGGGAGAGCGTAAGGGAATTTGATGAGTTTCTTTGCGGTAAAGTATGTTTTCTTGGGTAATTCGATCTGCCACCAAGCATTCTTGAAGATAGCGAGGTATTAGCACAGGTTACCTCATCCCGAGTTTCCAAATCGGTCCTTCTCTATAGAGAAAAATGGGAAAATTTGCTGTATTATAACCATCATGGAGGTAGGATGTATGGGACGAAGCAAAGTAATTGCCATGAATAACATTACTTACACATAACTCTGGACAAACACACTGAATCGCATTTTCCTTCATCTTGATATAATATTTCCAAGATGGGAAGATACGCACATACGATTTAACAACATCAAATGCGATAGATGCTAAACTACGATTGGCTGGTTGTGCTTCCTCCACAGGAATAGGCGTACTAACTGGTGGAGTTGGGGTTCGCCGTGATAATCTTGGCCCTTTGGGCACCGGAGCTGCCTTACTAACTGCTCTTGTTTGGGAGCTCTGTGGTGGAGATGGTCTTGTGTCAACAGGAACTGGGTTACTATCGGCTGGGGTTGGGGTTAGATTGGGTGAAGCTGGTTCTCTGTCCATCGCAGAGGGGTACAATCTGTAGAGTTTGGGTTATGTGTGGTAGGGCTGGTTCTTGTGCATGTACAACCGGGTGCTATCTCCACCAAGAGGTAGCACTATTTTATTGAAGACCGTGTTTTATTCCGCTCTGGCATCACCGCTCCAATTCAAATGGCTGATAAACAGGAAACATAGTTGAATGTACAGACATTGTATGAGAGACAGATGCAATAGATAGTGTGGAAAAAAGAGGGCATGAAATAGTTGACATGTATATTGTTTAACTAAAACGGATAGCATGACATAATTTCACATATATGATGTCTATCTAAACTGGATAGCATAGCATAACATAATTCAAAGATATGATGAATAACTAAACAGGATCGCATGACATAATTCACCTACATGTTATCTAAGTAATCAGGATCGCATCATTTAATTCACATATGTGATTTATATGCTAAGCAGAGGGCATTCGATATGATGTCCGAACTAAGAACATGGTGTTGAATATTGTGTATATGATGTCTAAACTATGCAATGCAAGACACCGTATGCATGATATGAGCGATATAACCATGCCAAGTTAGAGCATACACCTCGGTGGGGAAATAGGACTGGTCATCTGTCTCTCGAATCCATCTCGAGGAGCTATCGGGACCCAACAAGAGATCTGCTTGACGTGTAGCAGTATGCTCTCTGAAGGCCTTGTTTTCACTCCAGATTTTTCCATCTCCCACCCAAATGGCTGATTCACGGGAAGAGTAGTTTAATGTACAAACATTGTCGACAAATGGAAATGTAATGAAGAAAAGGATGGGCAAGATATCATTCAAATATATGATGCCTGGTTAAACAGGATGGCATTGCACATTTCACATATATTATGGCTGGCTAAAAGACATGAGGCTGCATAATTCCCATATATGATATAGAAACTAAGCAGGTGGCATTACGAACATGTCTAAACTAAGCAGATGACATATATGATGTCAAAAGTAGGCCTTTGCAAGGCAACATATGCATGATATGACTAACATCATCATGCCAAGGTAGAGAAAACACCTTGGGGGTAAATAGGAGTGGTCGTGGCGTCGAATACGCCTCGAACAGATATCTTCCTCTGGATTACAACTGGAGAGGGGTGGGAGGGTTTGCCATTGAACCCACCATGGAGCGATGTCGCATGACATTGTATTGCCGCATAAAACTCTTCTCTTTTTCTCTACATGTTCAGCATGGTGTGTACAATATCGACATGCATACGAAAAAATATGGTGAGATTATGTAAGGAGAGCATGCAGAAATTTAGAGTGATGGTAACAACCGGTGGATCGGCGTTTTCCGTTGAACCAAAATAGCCCTAATGGATCGGCGTGAATGTATAGTAATAAGTGATGCAACAAGTGTACAACCTCTTTGCCGTAGCCGTGTCGACCTCGGCATCATTGGGTTGGTCATTTGAAGCAGTTGAGGCAGAGGTGGCTGTCGGAGGTGTGGAGGAAGATCGAGGAATCAGAGGCGGCGTCCGTGGCACTGCTCTGTTGTGATGGATCGTTCTATTGTTGGAGCAGCTCCGGTGAGCCGGAAGACGTCAAGGCTGAAGCAGCACAAGACAGACATCGTCAATCTCAAGTGGGATTCTAATAGCATCTCCAATAGATGATGAAAATGGATGTAAAATTAACATCACCAAAAACCACCGACTACAACAGATGAGGTAAAACTGTTGACTCGAACTTAACTGTCGAAACTGAAATTAACTTTGGAATCTGAATGCTACTGTTAAACTGAGCGCAATGGTAGCAGAGAGACACTTGACATGTAGTTTAGGAGGGCCTGCAGTTCATCTTCAACCTGCACACCTCGAGCCGCCGCCACCACCGGCCGAACCGCCCTGCCCAGCGCCGCCGCCCCCGAAACAACTTCGCCACCGCCGCCCGACCAGCCCTCTAGGCCCCCCCACCCTGAACCCTAAGATAGATAGTGGGGTACCTCTCCGTGAGCCCCGTCCCCGCTGCTGGTGGTTCTTCCTTAACTCCGCGAGCCCCGTCCCCTGCTGGTGGTTCTTCCTTAACTCCGTGAGCCCCCCAACCCCTGAAAATCGATGACCCAAAAGTCGATTCAGTCGACTGAAGTGTGGCTTAATCGGAGCAGAGCAGCAGCATGAACGAGGGGGGGAGCAGCAGCAGCAGCTGGGCGAGCGAGCGATCGAGCGAGAGTCGGAGCAGCAGCAGCAGCGCGAGCGAGCGAGCGAGAGCCGGAGCAGCAGCAGCAGCGCGAGTGAGCGAGCGAGAGCCGGAGCAGCAGCAGTAGATCCGGTTGGTATGGACGCCGCCGCCGAAGGGGCCTCGCACTGGGGGAGAGCCACCGTGGAGATGTCGCCCACGGCGCCGGCTTCAAGGTAGCCGCTCCATGGCGGTGCGGGATGGAGCACCGTCGGCGCCGGGAGGTCGAGTTAAGGAGAAGGTGCGATGCGATGAGTGTACAACCTCTTTGGTGGCGCCGAGTAGGCCTTGGCTTCGTCCGAGGAGTCGGTGAGGATGCTGCGGTTCCGGTGGAGCAGGTTAAGGTGGCGCTGTGGGGATGGAGCAGCCGTGATAGACGAGGCGATCATCAGAGCAGCTCCTTGGAGGTGGAGGACGGGGCGGCTGAACCGGCGGGACAGCAAGATGGATGACGGATCCTCATCCGGGGAGGTGGACGAGGGACGTCGAGCTGTTGCGGTGGACGACGTCGTCGGGAAAGAGGCTCCGGCTGGGCAGCGGTGACGTGGCGGACGGAGGAGGGTGGGGTTTCGCGGCTGGAGCAAAGAGGTTATGGCGGCTGAGATTTGAATGGCAAAAGGGGCGATGGGAGGGTGAAGCATGACTTAGGGGCGCTTGTCCAAAATGTAGGGTGTGTTACAAAAGTACCCCCACCGATTTGAACTAGCGGCCCTTTCGGCTCAGGTTAGAAGGGGATTTCACGTGTCGGGATTTGGCAGGTGGAGGGAGTTTTCGCAGCGTTGTAATTTCGGGATAGCAAGGCGCGGGTTGTGAAGGCGCCAGTTTTGGGAGCACGATATCTGAATTTTGGGATATAACAAGATGCGGGTTGAATTTTAGGGACAAGCCTAACGTGTAGTAATATTGTACTTGTGCGTACCAAATCAATTCGCACTTCCTCAACCAAAAAGAAAACGAAAAAATAAAACTATTCACACCACACAAAGAGAGAGTCTTGCCCGTTTTACTATACAAATGCTATTCAAAGCTACTCCCTCCTTCCATCTATATAGGGCCTAATCGTTTTTCGATGCTAACTTTGACCAAATATTAGAGCAATGATATATGACATGCAACTTACACAAAGCACACCGTTAACTTCGTGCGTGAAAGGTTCTTTCAATGATATAATTTTCACATTGTGCATGTCATGTACTATTAATCTTGTCAATAGTCAAAGGAGGTCTTAAAAATCTCATTCGCCCTATATAGATGGAAGGAGGAGTATGAATCCATGTTATGTCCGATTATTTTTTTCGCTTTGCTGTATAATGCATGTAACCTACTCATACCAACATTTTAGTGCATTCCAAATGTCTATACTACCGCTGCAATTCGAACTAAATTTGAATTCGTTTCTCTATTTCAATAAGAATCTACAATCATGATTGTTGCCAACTTCAACCATCATAGTTTCCTTGCTATCCGAGATATAAATCGGACGACCTATAATGCAGGATGGCAGGCACACCATCATCAACAACTCTGTTTTTTATAAGAGTAGAGATAAAATATATTAAATGTAGTATAACATGTTCATAAACACACCATGTGTATCACCGTATATATATATTCACACATACGTCGGTTTAAAACACTATGATAAATTCTTCAAATATCCGAATTAGCTTTTTATAATGAAGTATATATGATCTCTATTAGTCTTTTACACCCACACAACCCTCTTATCTTTGTAGCTAGCGCTAACTTTCTCTTGTGCATGCACACGCCCGCATCCCTCTCACCCTCCTCAGCATTCTCTAGCTCCATCAGCAAATTGTCTTTTCACTTTAGGTCGTTCACCCACGGTGTGTGTAGGCCCCAGCTCCTTCTTTACGGCACACATCGATCGATATGCCTCTCTAGCCAGGTGTGCCTAGCACAAACACAAGCTTCCCTCTTCTCTTGTCACCGTCCATGCCTCACTCCCACCACTCTTTTCATCGTTCTCGTACTACGCACACTCCTCCCCGCCGATATAGTATGCCTCTCGTACCACCTCCTACATGCATCCCTCTATCTCTATCCTTCTCCTCGTGCCTCGTTTGCTTCTAACACACACATGCATGTATACCGATCGATCTCCCAACATATACGGATCGACTTTAACTACCCCCCATCGATCGGCGTACCTCACAAGTTATGTCTCTCCTTTCTCTAACAAAGGGCGATTGATCTTCCTATGTAGTTATGTCTGCTTACCACAGCCACATCGTCCCCCTCATCATTCGTGCATGCCTCGACCCGTCTCTCTCACACGCGTGCACAGACAACAAGCAGCCATCTCCTCTCTTATTGATATTGGGCGTGCCCTCCGTTTGTCTAGCAAGCCTATCCCACCATTTGTTAGAAGCAACTCCACTACCACCCCCTCCAACACTCTAGCTCTGTCTCTCTCCCAACCTTATTCCTCTCATGCACATATGCATGGATGCCGATCGATCTCCCTTAATACATGAGGCAGATCGATCTCCTTAATACATGAGGTAGGCCTCTCCTCCTCCACACATATACCAGCCATTGTACCTCTATAGTTAATTGGGCCTCCTCTTCCCCACCACACACCGATAGTCGGCGCTGCAGGTAGGTATCCATGCCACGAGACAAACTGCACATGTCCCTCTCACGTTCGATGGGCCAGCCACTCTATATCTTTGGCGTGGGCACACACAAATTCGATGGCACTCTTTATCGATCGTCGCACACACACACACATCATCCCTCTTTTCGATTCTATGGACACCTCAAGCCGGTGATACCTCCACACTCTTCTTGTGGATCGCCCCTCTATATATATGTTATATCCAGGACTCTATTTCACACACATTGCATATGTTACATTTTTTGATTGAACCCCCCAAAAAAACTCTCAAGAACCCACACACTATATCTCTCTAGGTTTGTATCTCTCTCACACAACCCCACGTAGGTGGTGTACGTATACAAGAAGAGAATAGGTGCACCGTGCACGTACTCACGCCGTGCCCAGCCACACCAGCGGGTACGGTGGAGCTCATTTCTTTCTGAAATGGCAGCCCACGTGCTAATTTGAGCGCTCTGAGCGGTTGTTTACCTAGGGAGGTCGTGTACCACACCTGCACGAAACAAAGTTCGACTTGACGAGTTGCGCGTTATTTTTAAATAAAGTTATAGCTGGCACGTACACAGAATATAAATCGATTTTTATGGAGAAAAAGGTAGTCCGCTCACTATATACAATGGAGCCTTGCGTGCCTGGTTTGTCGCTCTTCAGAGTATCTCACACAAGGCTGCGGTGGCCTCTCTCTCTCTCACCGTTGGTCACTGATCCGGCCGCATCCCGTCCGCTGAGGGAAAGGGAGTGTGGTGGCCTCTCTCTCTTACCGTTGGTCACTGATCCGGCCGCATCCCGTCTGCCAGGGGAAAGGGAGGAAGTGCATGTTTCTCCGTTCGACGGCGCCGAGGCAGCACGTCCCGATCTGCGGTACACGCCGTTCTCTCTGACCAAGCTCCGGCGCGGCAGGGCCTACGCCACCTGCTCGCAGATTCCGCCCACCGCCGCTCACCTAGTTACATCCCGACGACCTCCAGGTATCCCCTCCGGCCTTGCTTCACTGCCCGTCTTCCCACGTCGCTGCATGTGGATCTTCCATAGTTCTTTGCCCAAAATGTAGCTCATCCAGCGTACTTTCCATATTGCATTCTCGTCCTCACACCGTTTTAGACAAACACAACCGTGTTGTTATCTTCCCTTAGGGCAAGGAATATGCTTCTTTTTTGTCGTCGCATGTGTCATCAACTGTTATTGGCGATAATTGTTTCCTTTCTACCTCTTTTTTGCAAACAGGGCTATCCATTTCACCTCGTTGCTATTGCGACCTTTTGGTGAACTGCACAAATCACTTTTTTCTTAAGAGTGTTTTGTGCGGTTGTACTAAAATGTCACATGGGCAACGTCTCTACATTCAGTGTGATTGCACAAAGGGAGATTGGTTTTGCTCTATCCTCCTCATCCAACTCCGAGCCTAATCTTCTCCAACTAGTTAGTCTTAAAAGAGACCGCAAAGGTGACCGGCTTCTATTTATGTGTTTATTGTTTCATCAGCATTCCTCTATTATCGTAATCACACTTAATATCTTTGGAACAGGGACGCTCAGCTCTATTTTAGTGGAACTGCACAAAATGATCGGAATGTTGCATGCTCCGAGACAGCTACTTTTTCCCAACATGCCTTGTTGATTTAGACAGAGCTGGGGGGACGTTGCTGCCAATGAAAGCATGGATCAATTTTAATTTAACACCTTCTCACAACTCTGTCTTTAGTTGTGATGTAATTATTAGCTCTGATCTGCTAATAATTGACATGCATTAGCAAGGAAGTTAGTTTTTTATTGTTTCCGAAAGAGCATCGATGGCAAGACACGTGAAACAGAAGCTGAAAGCTCACACCATTGTACAATTTCATGTCTCGCTGGAAAATTATTTGTATAGTACGTCAATTATGTAAACAAATGATGGAAGCTTGATAGCATTGCCAGAAGCCTCTTCATCATCCGGGTCCATGTGCCATGCACAAAATTATACTCCTTCGTTCCTAAATATTTGTCTTTTTACAAATTTCAAACGGGCATATTTTAGAGTGTAGATTCACTCATTTTGCTTCGTATGTGTACTCCCTCCGTTCCTAAATATTCTATTCGTCTTTCTAGAGATTTCAACAAGTGACTACATACGGAGCAAAATGAGAGAATCTACACTCTAAAATATGTATATACATCTGTAGTGCCAGTCCATTTGAAATCTCTAAAAAGACAAATATTTGAGTAGTCACTCGTTGAAATCTCTAGAAAGACAAATATACTCCGGAGTATATTTAAGAACCGAGGGGGTAGTGCACAACCGCATGGGAGACTCAGCCCGGTCGTTGCGCCGCATTAATAGTGAGTAATGAGCAGTCAAATCGTAAGCCCCACCTTTCCCACTGTAAGTTGCTCTGAAGAAGCAACCATCAATACGCTCTTCTTTGAATCCGCTCATACTACTCCATCCGTCACTGTTTATACAGCGCGCTTCAGAAAAAAGAAAAAAGATCTGTGGGACCAAGGCGACTAGCGATCGGCCTGAAAAATAGCATTGGTAGTTATAGCACGGCGTCTATTACTAGTAGAGGGAATAATGCGTACACACATGCATGCAGTGCTTCCACCCCGGGTACACACATGCATGCACTTACTCCATTCCGTAGTTACATGGAGAGAAAATTGTGGACTTGATTGCGGTTACCACGCCCTAATTAATTGAGCATTAAACCAAACGCGTCTAAAGTCTCTCTGGTGGTGGAAATGCATTGAGAGAAATGCATCATAATGAAGCGCACCCTGTAAACTGTGACGGATGGAGGAGTAGTATGAAGGTTCAAAACCAAATGCAGCGTATGGCGGTCGGTCAACGCACCTCCTCTTGGCATATCACCGACATGTGGGACAGGAGTGTGAGCAAACCGATCTCAATTGACGGCAAAGAGCCAACCCGCCGTTCCTTGAGAGAGACGAGGCGAGAACACACGAGACGGGTTCGCATGGAGGCCAAGATATATTCGAGCATGGTTGGTTGATCGATATCATTCATTACATGTTGATGTTGGGCTGCCGTTTTCCGCCCTTCTATGGAATAAACGTGTACTTTATCAGAGATAAAAAGAAATAAGAGTACAAACGCTCCACCATGCGGTTCTAGTAGTAGTACTACTCGTACTACTGCGCTTGGCTCTTCGCCTCTTCGTGAAGTCGAACAATGATGGTACTCCGCATGTTGAGTACTACAGTGTATGCCTCTGAGAATGTGACACCGAATGTACTGATGCATGTCCATGAGGGTAGGTTGCATTAGTCAAAAGGCGTAAGCGAGCTTCTACTTGTCCTGCAAGCTTCTCCCCGTTCTGCGACTTGACGGGACACACCAAAAAGTAGTGCTAGTCCATACTCCCTCCTTTCCGGTTAATATGGCTCAATCCTTTTTGCGGGTAAATGAGAGAGCTTTATTCATATATAAGCATTCTTAGGACGGTCAGCCAAGACACTGGTCACTAGGAAGCGAGGTACCCCGCAAAAAAAGAAGTAGGAAGCGAGGTGTTTCATCAAGCCAGCTCTCGCCACATTCAAAGTGCAGCAAGCACGGTTCAGACGAAGATGCACCGCAAGGTTTGCTGACCTGTTTACATGCTGAATAACAAAAAAAGAGGAAATATTACCGAGCGCTACTATTTGTAACAGGATATGAGCCAAAATTAAGCGTGAATTGTGGCGAGTGTTCCATGCAATCAATTTCCATTATCACATGCGAGAACCCTCGAAGATAACCAAATGTGTTGAATATTGCTTTATCACATTTTAAAATTATAATAAGAGTGCAGACGCTCCTCCATCCGGTTCCTAGTACTAGTATAGTACGTACCTTTATAGACTATATTAGTAAACTTTGCGCTTGGTTGTTGGCCTATTCAAGAAGTCGAACAATAGTAGCACTAGTAGTATAGTATATGCTTCTGGCAATCTGACACCGAATTAACTGTTGTACGTCCACCGCTTTGAGCGAGGAGAGCTTGCATTAGTCAAAATTTCTCCTTGTCCTGCGAGCCACAGCAGCAAGTAATGCTAGTCCATACTGCCTTCTCTCCGGTTAATATGGATTAATTTCAAACAAGATAAATACACTGTCTGTCACTGTATATTTGTAAAAATACGGTCGATGGACTTCATATCGCTCATTGCGCTCTCTCTCTCTCTCTCTCTCTCTCTCTCTCTCTCTCTCTATATATATATATATATATATATATATATATATATATATATATATATATATATATATATATTCGGTATTTATACGGTCACTAGCTCACCCCGACTGAGTATGTGTGTGCATGCGTGTAGGTTGAGCGCTTAGCGTGACCGTGTGTGTTCCGTCGTGTGCTCGGACATGCATGCATTAGGGCGTCTGGCGTTTTGTGTCCATGTGTACGTGTGACTGTTGCATACACGTGGGGGGTGCGTGTAGGGGCCACTAAGGAGCAGTCAGATCACACGATAAATCACGTCGTCGTGTTCGTGTCTCACCCTCCTCCACGGCTCGACCCCACACGATCGCTCGGCATGCCACTCACCGCAAACCGAGTATACGATAACTTTCCCGCCTGCTTGTCGATGGATCGCGCCATGGAGTACTACTAGCACTACTGGAAGAGATTGACGAGTTGGGGGAGGACAGCTAGCTGTAGCACGGACTCCCAAAAACTTTTTACATGCATGTTGTAGCCGGCTATTGCGACCTTTGAACGCGGAGCAGCCGCGTGCACCCGAAAGCGGCGCGGGCGACGCTCTCTCGGCCGGCGCAAGTGAGAGGTCGCGTCCGCTCTGGCCGGGCATGAATGCGGCACTGACCGTTTCGGGCGGGAAGCACGCGCGGGTGATGAAGAGGGTTCGGGTTGGTCAGGACCGGCCGTGGCAGCGGTCCGGACGTGCGCAAACAAGAGATGTTGTACGTTAATATTGCTGTGTATATATTTAACAACGTAAATAATGTGCCAGTTGGACAAATAAGATTGGAGATGGAGATGGAAATAGAATTTTACATAAACACGGATATGCATGTCTATGTCTATGTGTGTGTGTGCGATGACTCTCGCGACCTGGAAGCGGGGGCGTGTTTTTGATCGAGTTTTCTTTCTTGGTACGTTAGAAAATCAGTTTGTCCAATTCACATCTAGATGTTATTTAAGGATATCACATCTAAGCTCCCACAAGTATATAATGTAGCAACAAGAAACAAAAAACTAGGACAAAAAATAGACCACAAACAGAGTGGACATCAACTTAGATGTGACATAACTATGTCACATCTAGATGTGTCCTAGACAGACCTTTAAAAATTGTCCGCCAGTTTTCGTTTCTTTTTTTCCGAGAACGCAGCGTATTCTATTTAAAACCACTGCTATGGAGAGATTTTTTACTCCATTATAGCCTCTTGTTTGATAGAGTTTCTCGCGTCTCGCTCTCTCACCCTCTCCATATCAAAACAAGATGGCGGTGTCCATCTATCTCTCTCCTCACCGGTGGTCACAGATCCGGCGAATCCCGTCCGCTGCGGGAGGTGAGGAGGTGCAGCGTTGACGTTATGCGCCGTCGGGCGACGGGGGGGAGCCGATGCGCACCGTCCTCTCGGAGCCGGCGCTGGCGCGGACCAAGATCCTCCGCGCCCTTGTTCGCTACCGTCGTGTGGGCAGATCCCGCCCGCCCGCCTAAACGACATCTCGCCCACCTGAGGTATAACTTCTTGTACTGGTCCAGCTCCCCAGGTCGTTGCGTGCGGGTTTTCTTCTATGCGACTACTCCCCAGCTCCCCATGCATAGTAGCTAGGGTTCGTCGGCTGGTCCAACATCACCTACTAGTACTATTATAGAGGAAATGCCACTCGAAAAGTTGTCCTGATTTATGCCTCGGTGGAGGTATACATGTTGTTTGACAAAAAGTACATGGTGGTTGTGCGGTCATTGTCCATATGGTGGTAGTACTATCACTGGTTAAATGAAGAAATGCTTTTTTTCTCGGGTATCCTGGTTTAGTTCCCATCAAGATATAATTATGATGCTTCTATTTGTTGGTGTACTTTTCATTAACCCTTTTTTATATTTTTGGAAACAGCGATGCGTGTCTCCATACCCGGGCATGTCTTCCTCAATTTTAGTGGAACTGCACAAAATTGGATGGCCATTGTTGTTCCGCCTCACTATCCTCTGCCACATGGTTCTTCCTTCCTCGAGCTTGATTCTTGAGAAGAAGCAGACCACGTGAGGATTTGTCGAACTTCATAGGTGCCTCACCCAAACTTGATGCCAAATGGATGATGCATCACCACGATGACCTATCGATGCTCATGGTTGCGCCTCATGGTTGCGTCGGCTGGTGAAGCTGATCGATTTTCAATGAAAAACAAGCTGTCTTCCATCGGTGCTCTTTGCTTATTACGCACAAAGATGATATCCTTCGTCAGTTCACCTTGGTTGCGTTGGAGACGCGATCGTCTTTCACGTTGGTGCAATTTTATCACACAATTGGCTATGAACCAAATGTTTCCTCGAAGAAGGATCGGCGTTGGTACTAAGAGCATAAGTTTTGTATTGATTTCTAAGCCTTCTCACAACTTTGTCTCAAGCTCCCTGTAATTTTATTTGTCCAGCTATTAACTTTGATTTAAAAATGGTGTGGACTAAAACCGGATGGGACTTAACTTCATTGACTTAGTGCACTGCCTTTGGGTTTATGACAGGTGGGCCCAAAATGTGGCTGGCTCTTTGTCATACAGCCAAAAGCAGATAGAGTGAAGGCACCGGAGCTCAGTTAAGTACTACATTAGTAGTATATATATAAGCGGAGCCTCGGCGCTTGTTCGCTAGGGTTTGCACTCTCCACACGCCGCCGCAATATATATATATTTACGCATTTGGAGGCTCAGCGTTCATTTGCTAGGGTTTGCTATATTCACAGTCTCTCACCCTCTCTTCACCAGATCTAAACAAGATTGTGTTGGCCTCTTGTCTCTCTCCCCCCTCATAGCTGGTGAAGGAGGCGTCCGTATCCCGTCTCACCGGGAAGGGAGGAGGTGCAGCGTTAACTCTATCGCCGGCGAGGGAGGCAATCCACCTGCCGCTGCATTTGTTCTCTTTCACCCAGGCCTTTGCTGGGAGGGCCACCGACCCCTTCTTCCTCGCTGCCGTACGTAGTGTGGGCAGATCCGACCTCCCACCGCATGCCTTCCCACATCCCGACGACCCTAAGGTATAAGTTTCTTTGAAATCGTCGTTGCTCTAGCTGCATGTGGATCTTTTTCGATCTATAGTCGAAACTAGGTCTTGGTTCAAAGAGGAAAGAAAGGTGCGGTGGGGTGGAGCATGAATCTAGGACGTGGTTCAATGAGGAAAGGAGGGAGGAAAAGCAGTATAGACTGGCTATCCAGCCGCTTTGTTGCTCGAAAAGGGAAAAAGGGGGTACCCCAGTACACACATCTGTAAGGAACCGATCTCTTTGTTGAAAAGGGAAAGAAACTAGGGGGGTCGGGTAGTTTGTGCAGGACTAGATTTGCTGCCCTCACATAGGAAAAAAGTTCAAAGAGAACAAATATGGGATCAACACAGATATGTTGCTTGGCTACATACTCTGCATCACCCATTTATACGTGTGGACGCACATGGTGCTAGCATGTCCCATACAACTATTTTGCTGTTGTTAATCTAAGAATGCCGCCGGAAAATTGAAGCAATGCCACTGTTAAAAGTAAATTACATTTTTTAACGAATGTTGTTTCAAGAGAGTGTCTCTGTTAATATGAATCAATGCTACCATTTTAGAAATGCTACTATCCTACTTTTTTTTCCATCCAAGATAAGTTAGATGCTTCTTTCTGTCACCGTTTGTTTCATCCTCCTTTATCGGCAAGTAATTGTTTCCTTTTTCGCCTCTGTTAAAACAGGGGTATCAATTCAACTTGTTGCTATTGCGACATTTTACTTCGCTACTCGAAACACTTATGTTTTAAGAGTGTTTTGTGTAGTTCAACTTGAATGTCACACCGGTGACTTTGCTTAATTTTGGTGGAACTGCACAAAATGAGATCGAGATTTGTTTCCAGTGTTCCTGTCGAGTTGTTTCAAATCTTGGTCTCTACCACATGATATCTATTCAACTTGTTGCTATTGCGACATTTTGCTTCGCTACGCGAAACACTTTGCTTGATTTCAGTGCAACTGCACAAAATGAGATTGGATTTCCTATTCGTGTTAGTAGATTCGTATTTTATCCTGGTGATCTCATGAAAGGTCAGTAGAGGCCTTCATCCACATGATTGTGCAGTGTGCTTTGAGATGTTGTGCTACTTGTATTGGTACTGTTTTAAATAAATGTTGAATTGAAGCTATTGTATTGCTGTCTTTTCCCATTAAGTAGTGAACAAAAATGGGACCAATCCAGACATGATGCTTGTTGCTTTGTTACAATAAACTCTGCATCACCCCCTTTATAAGTAGATGGAAGCACATACTGTTGTTGCGCCCACTCTCCCCTGGAACTGTTTATGCTTTTCGTTAATCTAATGCCGTTGGTAAAATTAAGCAATGCCACTCTCAGAATTAATTAACTACTGAATCTTAGTTCAAAACTGCAACACTTGTTAGGAATGGTACTATCCTGCTTTGTAGTTCTTTCTACATGTTTAACCAAGGTATTGTTAAGATAATGTCTTTGTTAAAATGAATCGATCGCATTGTTTTAGGAATGATACTTTTACGCTTTTCGTTCTTTATACATGTTGAAACAAGGCATTGTTAAGATAATGTCTCAGCTAATATTAATGAATCTGCTTGATTGAGAATTGCTACTCTCTGCTTTGTTTCCCATTAAGATAAGGTAGATCGGTAGGTGTTTTTCTTCTGGGAGTATAAGTCATCAACCGTTATTTCTCAGTAATTGTTTCCCTTATACCTTTTGTTGCTTACAGGGATATCACAATTAAAGCTCGGTTTTATTCCGACTTCGATTTTAGTTCAAATGCACAAAAGGAGCCAATATGTCCAAGGCAAACTGCTGCATTACTGGGTCCAGTTGGTCGTTCCACTTTGCAGAAAAAAGCAATCACTGTTTGCACTACATTACAGAAGGAATGACCAAGAAGCTTTACAGAGTATTAGGCCTTCCACTATGTAGGCCAAAAGAGGTGCCAATTTCACCTTTTCTTAGTTTGGCACCGAATCCCTCCATTGCTACAACCGGTGCCATAAATATTAGACACCGGTGACATGACTAGTCTGCAGAGACCATTGGCAATTTAACAACACGTGGAGTGCCCTGGGCAAAAAGTGCCCAAACAAGTACAAGAAGCTAAGACATGACACGATCATAGGTATTACATATTTTGAATGGGAAAAGCTTGTCAAAGTTTAATCATTGATGTTAGCAAGAAGACGTTAGTTTAATATATTGGAATTGGAAAACCTTGTCCAAATTTGCTCATTGATGTTAGCGGAAGACATGCATTTGATATTTTTGAGTGGGGCGCCCTTGATGTGAGCAGCGTCGAGTGTTTTTTCCTATTCACGTGTTCGGTTTAGAAGTAAATAGTTACTCTGCTGAGATATTCCTGTGTTAAGAGTTTGTTCGAATATTGTCTATGTAATGCCGGGCCTTGTGTTTGATTGCAAAGTTGAGCTTGGAATGTTGTGGCATGCGGCATCACGAGCTGTTCACCGTGCCTCTTGAGAATAATGCTTCGTATTGTTTTGCATGTCGATCTAATGCCAGTGATTTGCTTGTTAAGAAGATCATCCTCTTACATTGTTTCCGTGCGTAAGAAGTTCATCGTCTGATGTTTCATTCATAGCCTATACGACATGTCGGGTAGGTTAGACGTGAAACCATATGATCTTCCGACCAACTCATGATATTAGGTCGTGATTGGATCATCGTTTTCCAACCAAAACCGCTTGTAAACTGACACTTGTAAATTAAAGCAGATGGTCTCGGGCGAAGGCGCTTGGTTGGTCGATTTTGACTAGTAAAATATCGGAAGTACTTCACACACGATAAAAACGCTGAACGACACTCGGACGATTGCTAATCCAGCCGTTAGCTGTTGTTTCAGCCTTGCCCATGGATGGCATGATACGCACGTCGTGCATGTATCGTCTGGTAATGTCGTCCATATAGCAATGCTTGTAAATGTTGGGGAACGTAGTAATTTCAAAAAATTTCCTACGCACACGCAAGATCATGGTGATGCATAGCAACGAGAGGGGAGAGTGTTGTCTCGTACCCTCGTGACCGAAGCGAAGCGATCTGGCGTAGAGGAAGTAGTCGACGTTCTCCTCGCGATCCAACCGATCCAGCGCCGTTACTCGGCACCTCCGAGTTCTTGGCACACGTTCAGCTCGGTGGCGCTCCTCGGACTCCGATCCAACAAAGCTCGGGAGAGAGAGTTCCCAAGCCGACGGCGTGGTGACGATCTTGATGTTTTACCGACGCAGGGCTTCGCCTAAGCACTGCTACAATTTGACCGAGGTGGAATATGGTGGAGGGGGGCACCGCACACGGCTAAGGAACGATCTCAAGGATCAACTTGTGTGTTCTAGGGTGCCCCCCTGCCCCCGTATATAAAGGAGCAAGGGGGAGGGCCGGCCGGCCCTAGGAGGCGCGCCAAGGGAGGGGGGAGTCCTCCTCCTAGTGGGAGTAGGACTCCCCTTTCCTAGTCCTACTAGGAAGAAGGAAGGGGGAAGGAAAGAGAGGGAGAGGGAGAGGGAAGGGGCGTGCCCCCTCCTTGTCAGTCGGACTCCCCATGGGGGCGCGCCACCTCTGGTGCAGCCTCTCTCTCCCTCTTGGCCCAATAAGGCCCATTACTTCCCGGGGGTTCGGTAACCCCTCGGCACTCGGTTTTCTCCGGAAACTTCGGAACCTTTCCGTGTCCGAATATAGCCGTCAATATATCAATCTTTATGTCTCGACCATTTGAGACTCCTCGTCATGTCCGTGATCACATCCGGGACTCGAACTCCTTGGTACATCAAAATACATAAACTCATAATATAACCGTCATCGAAACCTTAAGCGTGCGGACCCTACGGTTCGAGAATAATGTAGACATGACCGAGACACATCTCCGGTCAATAACCAATAGCGGGACCTGGATGCCCATATTGGCTCCTACATATTCTCGAAGATCTTTATCGGTCGGACCGCATAACAACATCGTTGTTCCTTTGTCATCGGTATGTTACTTGCCCGAGATTCGATCGTCGGTATCAATACCTAGTTCAATCTCGTCCTTGGCAAGTCTCTTTACTCGTTCCGTAATACACCATCTCACAGCTAACTCTTTAGTTGTAATGCTTGCAAGGCTTAGTGATGTGTATTACCGAGAGAACCAGAGATACCTCTCCGACAATCGGAGTGACAAATCCTAATCTCGAAATACGCCAACCCAACATACGCCTTTGGAGACACCTGTAGTACTCCTTTATAATCACCCGATTCGTTGTGACGTTTGGTAGTACCAAAGTGTTCCTCCGTAAGCGGAGTTGCATAATCTCATAGTTATAGGAACATGTATAAGTCATGGATAAAAGCAATAGCAACATACTAAGCGATCGGGTGCTAAGCTAATGGAATGGGTCATGTCAATCAGATCATTCAACCAATGATGTGACCTTGTTAATCAAATGACAACTCCTTTGTCTATGGTTAGGAAACTCAACCATCTTTGATTAACAAGCTAGTCTAATAGAGGCATACTAGTGACACTCTGTTTGTCTATGTATTCACACATGTATTATGTTTCCGGTTAATACATTTCTAGCATGAACAATAAACATTTATCATGATATAAGGAAATAAATAATAACTTTATTATTGCCTCTAGGGCATATTTCCTTGATCTCCCACTTGCACTAGAGTCAATAATCTAGATTACACAAGTAATGATTCTAACACCCATGGAGTCTTGGTGCTGATCATGTTTTGCTCGTGGAAGAGGCTTAGTTAACAGGGTCCGCTACATTCAGATCCGTATGTATCTTGCAAATCTCTATGTCTCCCACCGGACCAAGTCCGGATGGAATTGAAGCGTCTCTTGATGTGTTTGGTTCTCTTGTGAAATCTGGATTCCTTTGCCAAAGCAATTGCTCGATATTGTCACAAAAGATTTTCATTGGACCCGATGCACTAGGTAAGACACCTAGATGGGATATGAACTCCTTCATCCAGACTCCTTCATTAGCTGCTTCCGAAGCTGCTATGTATTCCGCTTCACATGTAGATCCCTTCTGACGCTTTGTTTAGAACTGCACCAACCGACAGCTCCTCCGTTTAGTGTAAATCACGTATCCGGTTTGCGATTTAGAATCGTCGGATCAGTGTCAAAGCTTGCATCAACGTAACCGTTTACGATGAGCTCTTTGTCACCTCCATATCGAGAAACATATCCTTAGTCCTTTTCGGTACTTCAGGATGTTCTTGACCGCTGTCGATGATCCACTCTGGATTACTTTGGTACCTCCTGCTAAGCTTATAGCAAGGCACACATCAGGTCTGGTACACAGCATTGCATACATGATAGAGCCTATGGCTGAGGCATAGGAACATCTTTCATTTTATCTCTATCTTCACGGTGGTCGGGCATTGAGTCTTACTCAACTTCACACCTTGTAACACAGGCAAGAACCCTTTCTTTGCTTGATCCATTTGAACTTCTTCAAAATCTTGTCAAGGTATGTGCTTTGTGAAAGTCAATTAAGCGTCTTGATCTATCTCTATAGATTTTGATGCCCAATATGTAAGCAGCTTCACCGAGGTCCTTCATCGAAAAACTCTTGTTCAAGTATCCCTTTATGCTATTCAGAAATTCTATATCATTTCCGATTAGTAATATGTCATCTACATATAATATCGTAAATGCTCTGAGCTCCCACTCACTTTCTTGTAAATCTGAGCTTCTCCAAAAGTCTGTATAAACCCAAATCTTTGATCACATTATCAAAGCGTTTATTCCAACTCGAGATGCTTGCACCAGTCCATAAATGGATCGCTGGAGCTTGCACACTTTGTTAGCTCCTTTGGATCGATAAAACCTTCGGTTGCATCATATACAACTCTTCTTCGTAAATCCATTCAGAATGCAGTCTTTACATCCATTTGCCAAATTTCATAATCATAAAATGCGGCAATTGCTAACATGATTGGACAGACTTAAGCATCGCTTCTGGTGAGAAGGTCTCATCGTAGTCAATCCCTTGAACTTGTCGAAAACCCTTTGCGACAAGTCGAGCTTTGTAAACGATAATATTACCGTCGGCGTCGGTCTTCTTCTTGAAGATCCACTTGTTTTCTATTGCTTGCCGACCCTCGGGCAAGTCAACCAAAGTCCACACTTTGTTTTCATACATGGATCCCATCTCAGATTTCATGGCCTCAAGCCATTTTGCGAATCTGGGCTCACCATCGCTTCTTCATAGTTCGTAGGTTCATCATGATCTAGTAGCATGACTTCGAACAGGATTACCGTACCACTCAGTGCGGATCTTATTCTGGTTGATCTACGAGGTTACGTAGTAACTTGATCTGAAGTTTCATGATCAACATCATCAACTTCCTCACTATTTGGTGTAGATGTCGCGAAACTAGTTTCGTGATAAACTACTTTCAAATAAGGGAGAAGGTACGATTACCTCATCAAGTTCTACTTTCCTCCCACTCACTTCTTTCGAGAGAAACTCCTTCTCTAGAAAGGATCCATTCTTAGCAACAAATGTCTTGCCTTGGATCTGTGATAGAAGGTGTACCCAACTGTCTCCTTTGGGTATCCTATGAAGACACATTTCTCCGATTTAGGTTCGAGCTTATCAGGTTGAAGCTTTTTCACATAAGCATCGCATCCCCAAACTTTAAGAAACGACAACTTTGGTTTCTTGCTAAACCATAGTTCATAAGGTGTCGTCTCAACGGATTTTGACGGTGTTCTATTCAGTGTGAATGCGGCCGTCTCAAGAGCATAACCCCAAAACGATAGCGGTAAATCTGTAAGAGATATCATAGATCGCACCATATCTAGTAAAGTGCGATTATGACGTTCGGACACACCATTGCGCTGTGGTGTTCGGGTGGCGTGAGTTGCGAAACTATTCGCATTGTTTCAAATGTAGACCAAACTCGTAACTCAAATATTCGCCTCCATGATCAGATCGTAGAAACTTTATTTTCTTATTACGATGATTTTCAACTTCACTCTGAAATTCTTTGAACTTTTCAAATGTTTCAGACTTATGTTTCATTAAGTAGATATACCCATATCTGCTTAAATCATCTGTGAAGGTGAGAAAATAACGATATCCGCCACGAGCCTCAACATTCATTGGACCACATACATACGTATGTATGATTTCCAACAAATCTGTTGCTCTCTCCATAGTACGGAGAAGCGGGTTTTAGTCATCTTGCCCATGAGGCACGGTTCATAAGTGCCAAGTGATTCATAATCAAGTGACTCCAAAAGTCCATCGGTATGGAGTTTCTTCATGCGCTTTATACCGATATGACCTAAATGGCGGTGCCACAAATAAGTTGCACTATCATTATCAACTCTGCATCTTTTGGTTTCAACATTATGAATATGTGTATCACTACTATCGAGATTCATTAAAATAGACCACTCTTCAAGGGTGCATGACCATAAAAGATATTATTCATATAAATAGAACAACCATTATTCTCGATTTAAATGAATAACCGTCTCGCATCAAACAAGATCCAGATATAATGTTCATGCTCAACGCGGCACCAAATAACAATTATTTAGGTCTAAAACTAATCCCGAAGGTAGATGTAGAGGTAGCGTGCGAGTGCGATCACATCGACTTTGGAACCATTTCCCCGCGCATCGTCACCTCGTCCTTTGCCGGTGTTAAGCAATCCGTAGTCCTGCTTTGAGTTGCAAATATTAGCAGCAGAACCCAGTATCAAATACCAGTGCTCTGCGAGCTCGTAAGGTACACATCAATAACATGTATATCACATATACCTTTGTTCACCTTGCCATCCTTCTTATCCGCCAAATACTTGGGGCAGTTCCGCTTCCAAATGACGATGCGCTTGCGGTAGAAGCACTCAGTTTCAGGTTTAGGTCCAGACTTGGGTTTCTTCTCTTGAGCAGCAACTTGTTTGCTGTTCTTCTTGAAGTTCCTTCTTCTTCCCTTTGCCTTTCTTCTTGAAACTAGTGGTCTTATTGACCATCAACACTTGATGCTCCTTCTTGATTTCTACCTCCGCAGCCTTTAGCATTGCGAAGAGCTCGAGCATAGTCTTTACTAACCCTTGCATATTATAGTTCATCACGAAGCCTTTGTAGCTTGGTGGCGGTGATTGAAGAATTCATCAATGACACAATCATCCGGAAGATCAACTCCCGGTTGAGTCAAGTGATTGTAATACCCGGACATTACGAGTATGTGCTCACCGATGACCCATTCTCCTCCATCTTGCAGCTATAGAACTTATTGGAGACTTCATATCTCTCAATCCGGGCATTACTGTTGAAATATCAACTTCAACTCTGGAACATCTCATATGCTCCATGACGTTCAAAACGTCGTTGAAGACCGGTTCTAAGCCGTAAAGCATGGCACATCGAACTATAGAGTAGTCATCAGCTTTGCTCGCGAGACGTTCTTAACGTCGTCGGTTGCATCGGCGGCGAGCACTGGCACCTAGCGGTGCATCCGGGGCGTAACTCTTACGTGCAGCAATGAGGATAATCCTCGAGTTCGGACCCAGTCCGTGTAATTGCTACCATCATCTTTCAACTTTGCTTTCTCAAGGAACGCATTAAAATTCAACGGAACAACGGCACGAGCCATCTATCTATAAGCAGACATAGACAAGCAAGATACTATCGGTACTAAGTTCATGATAAATTTAAGTTCAATTAATCATATTACTTAAGAACTCCCACTTAGGCAGACATATCTCTAGTCATCTAAGTGATCACGTGATCCAAATCAACTAAACCATAACCGATCATCACGTGAGATGGAGTAGTTTTCAATGGTGAACATCTTATGTTGATCATATCTACTATATGATTCACGCTTTCGACCTTTCGGTCTCCGTGTTCGAGGCCATATCTGCATATGGTAGGCTCGTCAAGTATAACCTGAGTATTCTGCGTGTGCAAAACTGGCTTGCACCCGTTGTAGATGGACGTAGAGCTTATCACACCCGATCATCACGTGGTGTCTCGCACACGACGAACTTTGGCAGCGGTGCATACTCGGGAGAACACTACTTGATAATTTTAGTGAGAGATCATCTTAAAATGCTACCGTCAATCAAAGCAAAATAAGATGCATAAAAGATAAACATCACATGCAATCAATATAAGTGATATGATATGGCCATCATCATCTTGTGCTTGTGATCTCCATCTCAAGCACCGTCGTGATCACCATCGTCACCGGCGTGACACCTTGATCTCCATCGTAGCATCGTTGTCGTTTATGCCATCTATTGCTTCTCGACTATCGCTACCGCTTAGTGATAAAGTAAAGCAATTACAGGCGTTGCATTTCATACAATAAGCGACAACCATATGGCTCCAGCCGATTGCCGATAACCGGTTACAAAACATGATCATCTCATACAATAAAATATAGCATCATGTCTTGACCATATCACATCACAACATGCCCTGCAAAAACAAGTTAGGCGTCCCTACTTTGTTGTTGCAAATTTTACGTGGCTGCTACGGGCTTAAGCAAGAACCAATCTCACCCACGCATCAAAACCACAGCGATACTTCGTCAAATAGACTCCGTTTAACCTTCTCAAGGACCGGGCGTAGCCACACTCAGTTCAACTAAAGTGAGAGACAGACACCGCCAGCCACCTTTAAGCACGAGTGCTCGTAGCAGTGAAACCAGTCTCGCGTAAGCGTCTGGCGTAATGTCGGTCCGGGCCGCTTCATCTCACAATACCGCTGAACCAAAGTATGACATCTTTGGTAGGCAGTATGACTTGTATCGCCCACAACTCACTTGTGTTCTACTCGTGCAAAACATCAAACCATAAAAACCAGGCTCGGATGCCTTTGTTGGGGAACGTAGTAATTTCAAAAAATTCCTACGCACGCAAGATCATGGTGATGCATAGCAACGAGAGGGAGAGTGTTGTCTCGTACCCTCGTGAGACCAAGCGAAGCGATCTGGCGTAGAGGAAGTAGTCGACGTTCTCCTCGCGATCCAACCGATCGGCGCCGTTACTCCGGCACCTCCGAGTTCTTGGCACACGTTCAGCTCGGTGGCGCTCCTCGGACTCCGATCCAGCAAAGCTCCGGGGAGAGAGTTCCGTCAAGACGACGGCGTGGTGGCGATCTTGATGTTTACCGACGCAGGCTTCGCCTAAGCTTTGCTACAATTTGACCGAGGTGGAATATGGTGGAGGGGGCACCGCACACGGCTAAGGACCGATCTCAAGGATCAACTTGTGTGTTCTAGGGTGCCCCCTGCCCCGTATATAAAGGAGCAAGGGGAGGGCGGCCGGCCCTAGGAGGCGCCAAGGAGGAGGAGTCCTCCTCCTAGTGGGAGTAGGACTCCCTTTCCTAGTCCTACTAGGAAGAAGGAAGGGGAAGGAAAGAGAGGAGAGGGAGAGGGAAAGGGGCGCCCCCCCCTCCTGTCCAGTCGGACTCCCCATGGGGGCGCGCCACCTCTGGTGCAGCCTCTCTCTCCCTCTTGGCCCAATAAGGCCCATTACTTCCCGGGGTTCGGTAACCCCTCGGCACTCGGTTTTCTCAGGAAACTTCCGGAACCTTTCCGGTGTCCGAATATAGCCGTCAATATATCAATCTTTATGTCTCGACCATTTGAGACTCCTCGTCATGTCCGTGATCACATCCGGGACTCGAACTCCTTGGTACATCAAAATACATAAACTCATAATATAACCGTCCATGAAACCTTAAGCGTGCGGACCCTACGGTTCGAGAATAATGTAGACATGACCGAGACACATCTCGGTCAATAACCAATAAGCGGGACCTGGATGCCCATATTGGCTCCTACATATTCTCGAAGATCTTTATCGGTCGGACCGCATAACAACATCGTTGTTCCTTTGTCATCGGTATGTTACTTGCCCGAGATTCGATCGTCGGTATCCAATACCTAGTTCAATCTAAATCCTTGGCAAGTCTCTTTACTCGTTTCCGTAATACACCATCTCACAGCTAACTCTTTAGTTGTAATGCTTGCAAGGCTTAGTGATGTGTATTACCGAGAGGGCCCAGAGATACCTCTCCGACAATCGAGTGACAAATCCTAATCTCGAAATCGCCAACCCAACATCGCCTTTGGAGACACTGTAGTACTCCTTTATAATCACCCGATTCGTTGTGACGTTTGGTAGTACCAAAGTGTTCCTCCGGTAAATGGGAGTTGCATAATCTCATAGTTATAGGAACATGTATAAGTCATGGATAAAAGCAATAGCAACATACTAAGCGATCGGGTGCTAAGCTAATGGAATGGGTCATGTCAATCAGATCATTCAACCAATGATGTGACCTTGTTAATCAAATGACAACTCCTTTGTCTATGGTTAGGAAACTCAACCATCTTTGATTAACAAGCTAGTCTAGTAGAGGCATACTAGTGACACTCTGTTTGTCTATGTATTCACACATGTATTATGTTTCCGGTTAATACATTTCTAGCATGAACAATAAGCATTTATCATGATATAAGGAAATAAATAATAACTTTATTATTGCCTCTAGGGCATATTTCCTTCAGTAAAATATACACTGGTCTCTCAAATTACACGCGTAACCCGCCGGTTTTACTTTCAAACCTCGGGCCTTCCGATGACGAGTAAATTACACTTGTATGTTAATACAGGTTTGAAATAAACCAGAGCTCCCAAGGGCGGCCTTACCGTTTCATGCCGTCTCAGTTTCTCAAAGGTGCTCATAGGTGTCCGATGATCCTAGCTTCCTGAATGAGCAGCGGGCACTGTATCAGACCTCCGTAGGGCCCCGAGGCCCTCTCCGTTGTCCTTCGAGTTGTTGCGCTCGTCGTGGCGCCGAGCATTGTTAACATGGCCAACGAACATGAGGATTTAGGAGATGACTTTATTTTATTTGGATGACACTAGGGACCCACTAGGGCCATAGCCGTCGCACGCAAGTGCCTCCTTATTATGTACAACTATATTTTTTGCTTGCTCCTGGTTTCACGACATCACGGTCCCACACCATTGTCAACCTATGTAGTCAATATAAACGAGAGAATTGCACAAGGTGCGGCCGACAGTGGGACCAAGCAGCTCGGCGAGTATTTGTGTTTTTGAGGCGTGAGCACTGCAGAGTTTTTCTTGGCGATGATTTCGTTGTTGTTGAGAGGAGAGCAGGGTATTAAGCTAGGCGGGCTATGGCCCGTCTAGCCCGAGCCGATATCCAGCCCGGATACTACTTTTTCAAGATGAAAATGGCTAGCCCAGCTATCGTCTTTTGAGGAATACCCGTGCAAGGTCAACTTGTTATTCTCGCTTGTTGTGTTGTAAATCTTTCCTAGGAGGGATGCATTAGGCTTAACAGAAAATGGGCTTTAAAAATAATAATGGGATGTAATTATAAAATTGGGCGGTAACTATAAAAATGCACCAAACACGAAATTAGTTTATAAAATATTATTTATGGATTTTAAAATCTTATATTTTCATTGTTGCGCATGCAATGTTTCGTTGGATTTTACGTAATACAAATTTATATTTAATCTGAATAGAAATTTTGGGATAAAAATATTTCAGATCCCATCAAAATGTGGGAAATTTTATTGAATTCTGTCTTCAGCGGTTGGTTGAAATTATTAATCGTTGTCCTAGCTAGAAAATGGGCTGTACTTTTAACAAACGTAAATGGGCTGTTGTAAATTCCATTAGAATTAAAAATGGGTTGTACATTCTTACAAAAGCGCAAATGGGCTATAAGTTCTACGCCACACACTTGTGGGCCTACTAAGTGGCGTGTCCCTAAAAAAATAAGTTGACGCGTATGCAAGGCTTTGTCAACTTATTATAGTCAACACACAGTTCTAGCAGTGGCGTTGGATGTCTATCCAACGGATGTCGTCTTCTTCTTCAATTTAGGATATTCTTAGCTTCGCCGCCCAAAAATGATTCCTCCCCGACATCCAGGCGCGACTGTTTCGGAGGCTGACTGTGGGTCTACTAAGTTGGAGCATACCAAGGGCTTTGTCAACTTAGTCAATATAAGCGATTCTAGCTTCCGGTGACCGTCGATGTCCATCCAACGGTGTAGTGCTTCTTCAACCTCTGGTCTTCTTGGTCCGGCCGCCCAAAGCAGCGGCGGTCGTGCCGCCTGCTCCCGCCTCCCGTGGTCGGGTGTCTTTGCCTTGAGGCCTCACCGCCCCATACTACTCCCACCGCTGGCGGGACATCCCTCCACTCACCCACACCCCTGTAATTCTGCAGCAGCAGCAGCCTCACACGTGCTTCGAACCAGTGAACCCTCGTAATCCTCTCCGCGGGCTTCCACTGCTGCGTCTTCCCCAGCTCCGCATTGTCCCCTTCCTAGGCGTCGCGGTCGTCCACCGCCCTGGTGCTCTCGGCGCGGCGTGGTCAACGTGGTCAACGACCGACTTCCATCGGAAATCTTGTACATGGAGAGGTCGATTTGGGTCCTGGCGGCCGCAAGGAAGTGCCTCCTTATTACGCCGCAAAATAATTATTCCTCCACCGACAGAGGGACCCACCGGACGGGCCACCTTATTTTGCTAAAAACGTTTCCCCGACTTGGTACCCACCGGATGGGCCACCCGATTTCGCGAAAAACGTTCCCCATCTGTCAGCTCGGACCCACCGGAAGTGCCTCTTTATTACGCACAAAAAAATGAATACTCCCCCTGCTAGCTGGGACTCACCTTGGTGGGAAGCTGACTTGTGGGCCTACTAAGTTGACGGGGACGGAGGGCTTTGTCAACTTAGTCAATATGAACGAATCTTAGCTCTAGTGACCGTATGATGTCCATCCAACGGCCGTAGTGCTTCTTCAACCTCTGGTCTTCTTGCTCCAGCCGCCCAAAGCAGCGTCGGTCGTGCCGCCTGCTCCTGCCTCCCGTGGCTGGTTGTGCTGCCGCGGAGGCCTCACCGCCTCCATACTACTCCCACCGCTGGCCAGGCCATCCTCCACTCCACTCACCCACACCCCCTGTTATTCTGCGGTGACGGCAGTGCAGCCGAACCAGTGAACCCTCGTACTCCTCTCCGCGTGGGCATCCACTGCCGCGTCTTCCCCAGCTCCGCGTCGTCCCCTTCCTAGGCCTTGCCGTCGTCCACCGCCGTGGTGCTCTTAGTGCGGTGTGGTCAATGTGGTCAACGACTGAATTCCATCGGAAGAATACTGTACGTGAAGAGGCTGACAGCTGGGTCCATGGCAGCCGCAAGGAAGTGCCTCCTTATTATGCGGAAAATAATTATTCCTCCACATGGCAGCAGGGATCCACCGGACGGGCCACCAGTATTTCGCGAAAAAAACGTTTGCCTCTGAATGTTGGGACCCACCCGACGGGCCACCTTATTTCGTGAAAAAAATGTTCCCCCTGCTGTCAGCTCGGACCCACTGGAAGTGCCTCCTTATTACGCACAAAAAAATGAATACCCCCCTGCTAGCTGGGACCCACCTTGGTGGGAGGCTGACTTGTGGGCCTACTAAGTTGACGGGGACGTAGGGCTTTGTCAACTTAGTCAATATAAACGATTCTAGCTCCAGTGACCGTATGATGTCCATCCAACGGCCATAGTGCTTCTTCAACCTCTGGTCTTCTTGCTCCAGCCGCCCAAAGCAGCGCGGGCGTGCCGCATCTCCCGCTTCCCGTGGCGGATGTCTTTGCCATGAGGCCTCCTGCCCCCTACTATTCCCACCGCTGGCGAGCCACATGGCGGCGGCAGCCTCACACCGCAAGCCGAACGGTGAACCCTCGTACTCCTCTCCGCGGGCTTCCACTACGCGTCTTCCCCAGCTCCCGTCGTCCCCTTCCTAGGCCTCGCCGTCGTCCACCGCCTGGTGCTCTCGCGCGGCGTGGTCAACGTGGTCAAGGAGCGACTTCCATCGGACGTGGACTGTATGTGGAGAGGCCGACGCTGGGTCCACGGCCGCAAAGAAGGAAGTGCCTCCTTATTATGCGGAAAATAATTATTCCTCCACCGATGCGGGGACCCACCGGACGGGCCACGAGATTTCGTGAAAAAACGTTTCCCCGATCTGCTGGGACCCACCATTTGCACCTTCGCACGCAAGGAAGTGCGTCCGGGCAAAAAACGATTCGCCCCACATTGCTGGGACCCACCAGCTACATCTTCGCATGCAAGGAAGTGCGTCCGGGCAAAAAAGATTTGCCTCGACTGCTGGGACCCATCAGCTACATCTTCGCACGCAAGGAAGTGCGTCCGGGCAAAAAAAAACAAAGCGATTCGCCCCTCATTGCTGGGACCCACCGGCTACATCTTATGAGCAAGGAAGTGCTCGGTCGGGACCCACCTGGTCAAAGCGCACGTACCATTTTCATTCTGGTCGTGACGGTACGCACATATATCTTGGTGGATGTAGAGCGCGCACGCGTCGTAGTAGGGCGCGCACATAGCATGTACACGCACGTCTGTGGCGAGGGTGCAAGAAAGAAAATACGGCCACGCACATTACATGTGGTAGGGTCTCGAACGCCTACTCGTGCATACGTACATGGCTGGGTCGAACGGAGAAACAGCGTCGTCGTCGTGTTCATGGGGAGCCAACCGGCTGGGTCGGAACGGAATGCGTGGTCGTATTCATCGGGAGGGCTTGGGCGGAGCGGCGATGGAAGCGAGGCTGGCGTACCGCACAACGGAGGAAACGACCTTGTGTTCGACCGCCACGTTCAAGCGGGTCTGTTGATCGGGAGGGCTGGCGTACCGCAAGAGCGGAGGAAGCGGACCTCCTACGGTCAAGCGGGGTCTGTTGATCGGGAGGGTGTGGCGTACCGCAAAAGCAGATTTAAACGGACCTCCTACGGTCAAACGGGGTCTGTTGATCGGGAGGGTGTGGCGTCGCAAAATGGGCTAAACGGACTTGTGTTGGGCGCCACGGTCAAAAGCGGGGAGGGAGGGTGTGGCGTACCGCAAAATGGGACTCCACGGATAGTGTTCATCTCCACCGTCGACCTCCTCCGGCCTCCACGGGCTACCGTCGACCTCCTCCGGCCTCCACGGGCTCCTGTTCATCCAGCCTCCACCACGCGCTACTCCACCTGCCTCTTGTTCAACCACCCTCCACACGGGCACCCCTCCACCGTCTCATCGTTCATCCAGCCCTCCACACCACGGGTCTGTTCAACCACCCCTCCATGGCCACCCCTCCACCGTCTCTCGTTCATCCAGCCCTCCACACCACGGGTTCTGTTCATCCAGAGGCAACGCCACCGCCATTATTCATCCAACCCCCCCAACGCTCACTAGCAGCGAGAGCGAAGAATCGCTCCATCGGGTTCAATTAACTGACCATCGATCGATCGCCGGGTTCGAACGCAGAGTAACTGCGGTGCAATCTCTCGGGTTCGATTAGAACCCAACGCCTCACTAAATCTTGATTAGAGCCAGCGCCGCACACATGCGGCGTATGTACGAGATAAAGCGCATCGCTCCGCCCCGACCTCCCACCGTAACAAGCAACTCCACAAATTTTCCTCCCCTTGCTTCTACCACGGTTTTTCCGTCATGGACGGCCCAAAGAATGTCATGCAGCTGCGTCTCCGGCCCGCCTAGGACGAAAAGCCCATTTTCTGTCTTGATTTTTTGTCATAGAAGTAGGAGCCCACCACATCTATGATGATACCGGGTTTTGTCACAATTATCGTCATAGAAGTGTCATATGTATGACAGAAAAAATTCGTTCGGCCCAAAATGTCACGGATGTGTCTTTTTTTTGTAGTGAGTGGTGACGTCTTGCACGATCATGTAAGCAAGGCATGTCGGAGGAGAGACTGTCAATTATGTAGGCAACAATATCGGTACCAAGGGCGAGGGACGAAGAGAACCATTTTCCTGCTCGTTGAAACGAGGCAGACCTATAGGCAAAGTTCTCGTCCATCGGTGGTTACCGAAATGTCATCAACAATGGTAACAGGGTCTTGCTGACAGAATTGTACACTGAGGTGTTTACATATCCAATGAATTATTACTGCTTAGTTTATATTGATCACAAGAAAGGTCAAACAAACCAATGTAAAGGAAAATGTGATCATCGGGTTAAACAGAACAATGGAAAGGAAAAATGTGTTTAAACACATATTTCAGGGGCATATCCTTCCCAAGGACAAGCAGAGCATGATATCCATGACAGGATATAACGTAGAAAACCATTTAGGTAGGGGGAGAGGAAGTTCATGACATAACCCAAACAACGGTGTTTGAATAATCGATAAAGGAAATTTAGCATGGTGCTTCAAAATGTTCTTATCGATTCTCAGAGTACCACAGACATGCTTCGAGATAGCATTGACATGGTCATCAAGTAAGGTTCAGAATTTGGATGCACGAAGGGTCCATCAGGAACAACTTATAGAATAAGTCTTACAATTTCCTCATGGAAGAACAGATAGCCTTGCTAAAAAGTAAATTATAACAATAGGTCCTCCGGTCAGGTGTGCTAGGCATGACATCACCTTACCAGGTCATATAAAGACCAACGTTATAGCTCTTGGAAATATGTTCCAACCATCATATCTGACCGAGATTCAGATCTGATTGGTGTCAAAATACCTCAGACTCAGGATGCCCGAGAAGAAAAGGTACAACACAAATTGACGAGATGACATTGTAAAATTATCGGGAAATGAACAATGGAAGCGAGTTCCGAAACAAGAGTTCATCATTAAATCAATAAGGTGAGGAGGTGGCTGATGGACTCAGCAACAATTCATCGAGAAATTTCAAAGGATGGATTTCCACAATTATGTGAACAAGGAGATAACATTTGCCAGATCAAATGGTATAAAGATGTATGCTCGAGGAAAACATACCCGATTAAGCATTGGTTGAAAGGTGCACCCGCAATATGGGCCGGGTCGCACGATCAATGTTAGAATGGTGACTTAGTGATCAAAAGAAATAGAATGAAACTATCGACCATTCACTTCAAAGCAATAGGGTTGCTAGAAGTTTTGAATTCACGCCTCAAAGTTCAATTGTTGGTATTCAGGTTAGAAACAACACGGGGATCAGAAAACGAATGGAGATGGTGAGAAGTATTACTATATCAAGAATTCTCAAGAGGTGGAGCAAATCTCACAATATCCTTGACATAAAAGATGGCAATACTCCAAGGTAAAGACGAACAAATGTTGGATAGCAAGGATCTCAAGGTATAACACAAAACGCGAACAAGTTTGTGTTGAACGGAAGGCAATAAAGTGGTCGATGATAACACAAATCATCGAGGGCAAGGATGGTATTTCTCATCATGAATTCAATTGATATCCTGGAAGAGCTCAAAATGTTGATGATGATCACGACACAATTGTCGAGAGGTTTATGCAGGTGTAATGGATCGGCGATGACATCAAGTCAAAGGAATGATGAAGCGAAAGGTTATTGGAACCAAGGACACGACACAAACTCGAAATCAAGTTTGCTGTTCAAGGAGAAATGATATGACGAGGAAGATCGATGTAAGATTAGCTCATCGTCTAAAATTATGCTCCGGGGTTAAGGACCAGGTAGCATAGTTAAAATCGGCACGATAATGATATAGCCGAGCAGGCTAGGAATGACGTGATGGATTATTAAACTCCTCAACAACAAAGTACTAGAAGGTACAAAATCGTAGTGCAGATTTGATTCACTAATCGACGTTCTCGATTGACGACAACCCAGAACCGGTGGAGTGATTATGACGGGGAAAGGTACTACTTCATCAGAAATTCATAAGATGAAGTGCAATGGGTTGATATCCTCAAGATACCAGGGGGTAATACTCGAAGGTAGAACAAAATAGAGGTTGGGCAGGCGTACTGATCTGTAGGAGACAAGTGCTTAAACTTGCACGAGAAATGGTATTTAAATGAGAACATGGTCGGAACCACGATTGCAAAAGACCAGATCCCAGATATAAGATGAACTTATACCAAAGGAATAATTAATTAAAGAGAAGCTTTAATGATAAGATCTACATCGTGTCCATGGGCATGAACACAAAGTTTAAGCTCGACTCCCACTTCTCCAACGCATGACCTTTCATTCACTTCTCGCTTGCGATGAAGTTGTAGTGTTGAAATTTTATTTGGCAAAATACCAGAAGAGTATGACTCGTGAAAACTTTCGATTTCACACATATTAAGGAAGGCTTAGGTTCAACCCGTCAGGGTATCGTGGAAACATATACCACAAGCTTCAATAGTAAATACCACCAGCTCGAAAACAGAGCATGGTTGAGAAAACAGAGGATACAATTTACCATTGGCATTATGTATCAGGGAAAGAACTTCCAACGTGATTGAATATGAAGGATATTGTCGGATAAAATCTAACAAAGGACTTGATGGTCCACAAAGGATCTGATGTGAGTATCAGTACTCAACCAGAAGAGGAAAGAATGAAAATGCAATAGGTTATGGAATCATCTGAATAATTCGAAGCTTAATGCAAAGGAATTATGATTCCAAATCGAAGGATCAGAAGCAGATGCTCCGATCAAGGATGGACAAGTTGAATAGACTTAGGGGCACAATCGACGGCAATTTGATTGGTCAAGAACTAGCTCCTGTTCAAAATGACGTATGAGCCGAAGGGATGATTTCTAGGACCTGATTGAGGCTCGCGAGCATTCACAACCTTTTGAATCAACAGACTCAAAATGATTATGACAAGGGATGCCAATATGATTACGCGACTTAAGAGATTAACCATAATGCAAGCAAGCAAGAATTTCACGAGCAATAGGCTGCTGAGGATTCTCGGAAGGTCGGATATTATTTCGAAGACCTTAGTGAAACACATAAACAACTTGGGATGGGCGGATACTCGATAAGTGCGAGGAATTATCCGTATGGTTATTTCTGCGGCAAGGAACTAAAAGGCAGTGGTACAAGGGTCTCGGGAATGATCGAACAGTATCTTCAAAACCTTCTGGTGCAGTAGGCGATCATCTGTGATAAGGGGCTCTCCGGGAGAAGTAGTTACGAGAACCTAGAGTTAGATTTAGTAAAATCATTTAACCCGAATAGAAGAGAGATCAGAGGTCCCAGAGTAAGGATCGAGGAGTAAAAGATCCTAATACCACCCAATGGCGACGTGGGCCCATGGGCCGCACAACCATGCTAGTAAATTTTTTGTAAAGTATAGACTCAACTTCGACCAAGGAGTGTGGAAGGGGGATTCATACAGGCAGTCGGCTCTGATACCAACTTGTGACGCCCCCGATTTAATGGTACACTAATCATACACGCAAACGTGTACGATCAAGATCAGGGACTCACGGGAAGATATCACAACACAACTCTAAAATAAAACAAGCCATACAAGCATCATAATACAAGCCAGGGGCCTCGAGGGCTCGAATACAGGTGCTCGATCATAGGCAGTCGATGGAAGCAACAATATCGAGTCTGGACATAAGTTAAACAAGTTTGCCTTAAGAAGGCTAGCACAAAGCGGGATCTACAGATCGAAGAGGCGCGGGCCTCTGCGCAGGATACTCCTAACTACTCACAGTGGTCGTCGCCGGGCTGCGTACGTAGTAGGCACCTCCGTGTAGTAGTAAATCGTCGACGGTGGCGTCTGGCTCCTGGCTCCGACATCTGGTTGCGACAACCGGTAGAAAGGAAAGGGGAAAAAGGGGAGAAAGCAACCGTGAGTACTCATCCAAAGTACTGCAAGCAAGGAGCTACACTACATATGCATGGGTATATGTGTAAAGGGCCATATCGGTGGATTGAAGCTGCAGAATGCCGAATAAGAGGGGATAACTAATCACGTCAAGACTACACTTACGCAGCCTCCGTCTTGCAAACATGTAGAAGAGAGTAGATGAAGTCCTCTAAGTAGCACCGCATAGCATAATCCTACCGGCGATCCCCTCCTCGTCGCATACTGTTAGAAGCGATCACGGGTTGTATCTGGCGCTTGGAAGGGTGTGTTTTATTAAGTATCCGGTTCTAGTTGTCATAAGGTCAAGGTACAACTCCAAGTCGTCCGTTATCGAAGATCACGGCTATTGAATAGATTAACTTCCTGCGGGGTGCACCACATTACCCGACACGCTCGATCCCATTTGGCGGACACACTTTCACGGGTCATGCCCGGCCTCGGAAGATCAAACGTCGCAGCTCCACCTAGGCAAAGCAGAGAGGTCAAGACGCCGGTCTAAACCTAAGCGCCGAAGTGCGGGCCCATCGCCCTTAGCACACCAAGCACGCGTTGCGGCGGCCGAAGCGCACCTAGCCTAGCGAGCGTTCAGTCCAATCCGACGCAGCGCCGCTTAGTCGCCGACGTCACGAAATGCTTCGGTGATACCACGGCGCGGTTGCCCATATATTGTCCCGTGGCGGTTAGTGCGTATAAGGTCAACGACCCAACTCAGATCAAATACCAAGATCTCGTTAAGCATGTTAAGTATCCGCGAGCGCCGAACAGGGCAGGCCCACCTCTCACCTAGGCGGTCTCAACCTGCCTGTCGCTCCGCCACAAAGATTCACACGAGAGGCCGTTGGGACAAAGGTCCTTTCAGCCCTAATCCGTGAATCTCTCGGGTGCTCCACGAGCCGACCGACTTTAGTCACCACATGTATCATGTATAAAGTATATAGTATATACCGTGATCACCTCCCGAGTGATCACGGCCCGATAGTATAGCATGGCGAGCGGACAAGAATGTAGGGCCACTAATGGAATGCTAGCATCCTATACTAAGCATTTAGGATTGCGGTAAAGGTAACAACATGATAGTAGCAAGGACGGGCTATGCATCGGGATAGGAATAACGGAAAGCGATAGCATGCTACACTACTCTAATGCAAGTAGTATAGAGAAGAATAGGCGATATCGGTAATCAAGGGGGGGGGGGCTTGCCTGGTTGCTCTGGCAAGAAGGAGGGGTCGTCGGGGACGTAGTCGACCACAGGGACATCAGCATCGTCATGGGGTCTACCGAAGAGAAGAGGGGGGAGAAACAGTAAATACATAGCAAGCAAGTGCATAACAGGACAACATGCAGAGCTAGACGTGTTCTAACGCGGTATGAGGTGATGCCGGTGAAGGGGGGAAACATCCGGGAAAATATCCCCGGTGTTTCGCGTTTTTGCACAGGTGAATCGGAGGGGAAAAGTTGCATGTTTGCTATGCTAGGGATGCGTGGCGGACGAACGGGCTGCGTATACGAATTCGTCTCGGCGTTCTGAGCAACTTTCATGTACAAAGTATTTTCATCCGAGCTACGGTTTATTTTATATTAATTTTAAAAGATTTAATCATTTTTAGAGTTTACTTAATTATTTTAAATCCACATTACCAGAATAGTGAAAGGTGATGTCAGCATGACATCAGTAGGTCAAATCTGACCGTTGACTGGTCAAACTGACCCGTGGGTCCCACTGTCATTGACTGAGTTTAGTTAAACAGAATTGGTTAGTTTAATTAGGTGATTAGTTTAATCTAAATAGGATTAATTAAGTTAACTAATTAATTAATTATTTTAATTATTATATTGTTTAATTCCTTTTTTTAAGTCCTGTGCAGTGGGCCCCGTTTGGCAGTGGCCTAGAGGGGCCTTAGCAGGCACGGGCGCAACGGGCGCCCAGCACCCGTTTGTTCGGGCGCACACCCAGGGGCGGGCGGACCCGATAGGGCGCCAGAGTAGGGGGAGGCCGATAGCCATGGCGTCGGTCAGGCGGTTGTCTTGAAAAGCAGCGGCGGGTCGCGGGCGAGTGGCGCAGAGGGAGGCGGGGCGGCGGCCGTCGTGGCGGCGTCTGTCTTGCCGACAGAAGAAGCAAAGACGGCTGCAGCCAGAGGCGGGCGGAGCCGAGGCGCAGCGGAGTCACCGGCGCGCCAGGCACAACCAGAGCGCGAGGCGCACAACAGCTCACGAGCCGACAACATCGATGGGGATGGGCGACGAGCCGGTTGCACTGCAACGATGTGGGCGGTCACGGGCAAGGACGGGGCGAGGGAGAGAGGAGATCACGGGCCTCACCGCGGGGCCGTGGGGTCTAGGCAGCGGGGCGTGGGGAGGACGACGGGGACGCGAGGGTGATGGGGAGGCAGTCCCGTGAGGTGGCGGCGCGGGCTAGTGGAAGCCGTTCGGGGAGGAGGACGAGGACGGGTCAGCGCTGGTGGCGGGGTCGACGACGGGGAAGAGGTCGAGGCAGCGAGGTCTTCGGGCGGTGGTGGTGCGGCGCACGGCAATGAGTGATGGGGAGGGGCGCCGGCGCATGATCCAGATCGGGCAGAGGGGGCAAGGACCGAGGGGAGTGGGGGTTTCATCCCTGATCCAGATCGGATCGGGAGGAGGAAAGGGAGTGGCGATGTGGGGAGGGAGTGGGTTAGGGTTTCAGTCGCCGGGTGGTTATGGGGAGTGGGGTGGCGGGTGGGCTCTTGGGTTATTGATGGGGCTGATATTTCTTGGGCGGAGCAGGGGTTTTCCTTCCTTTTTTCGTACTTATTTGTTTTCTGTTTTTATTTCCTTTTTTGTAGTTTCTTTTAATTTTAGTTTTATAAAAATTACCACTAGTGCCTAAATTTGTATGTATCAACAAACTCTTGTGAGATTAATTCTTAACCCATAATAAAATAGTTTTAGCATTTTATAAATTCAATAGGCATTTGTTTAATTGTTTTCACTACTCTTTTAATTGTTTTGGAGCCTTTAAACATTCTATCAAAGTTTGGTTTCTCCTCCATAATTACTTACGATTTATTTGACACAACCCGAACATTTTAGTTTTGATATTTGAAAATTTTACTGTTTGCCTATATTTTAAATTTTAATTTGAATCGTTTCTGAACTAACTCGAGTTTATCAACAGTAACCGAGGTGACGTGGCACCATTAGCAGAGGTTTACTGTAGCTTGATTATCCGGGCGTCACACTCTCTCTTCTCCTACTGGCCACCCAGGGCATCCAAGGCCATATCCCACTTCTTTACCCCCTCCTAGAGCTACCAGACACTTTTGGCCGCGCCCACATTGCATAGAAAATGGCCATGCCGGTCATTGGGGCGCTCTGGAGCGCGCTACAGTGCGCTCCCGTACTGTAGCCGCCCTCTTCCCAACGACCCTGGCCACCTCGGGCCTTCCCTGCACGCCAGACGATGCATCTCGACGTCCACGACACGCTACACTATCGCCCCCCCCTCCTCTCTCTCCCTCTCCGGCTCTCCTCGCATGCGGACAGAACACCGCCCGAGCGCGCCAGTCATTGCCCGCGATGGGGACCCGCTCTGCCACGTTCCCCGCTCCCTCTCTTCTCCCCCTGGGTGTAGTCGACCCCCACGAACGCCCTAGACTCGGCGCAGCACCCTCCCGAGGCCCGTAGCGACGAGCATGAGCTTGCCGGCGCACGAGCCCACGGTGGACCGCCGCTCGCCTATATAAGGCATCCCCGAGCCCTCCTCTCGCCACCACTCGTCCCCTCCCACTCCAAATAGCCCCACTGGGCCTCTCGTTCATCCCCAGAGCCGCCCAAGCTCGAGATCGAGCTCGAGCTTCGCCGCTTTGGGTCGCCGTCGATCTCGGGGTAGAGGCTTTCTCCGCCTCTTCTACCTCTTGATCTGGAACCTCCACACCTCCCTGACCATTTCCCCTCTGTTCCCCCTCTCTATTACAGCCGGAATCGACCGGGGCAAGCACCTCCCGTAGCTCTGCCGCCGGCTTCCTCGTCACCGGCGAACCCCTGCACCCCAGCGACCAACTCCATCTCCACCCGAATGGCGACTCCGTCCTGAGCACGTCGTTGCCATCAGATCACCTCTCCGTTGACCACAGCGGCGCCGGTGAGCTCGCCGCCCTCTCTGACACGAGGTTGACAACGACGGCCATGGGGACCGTCCGTCAGCCTCACGTCCTGATGTGTGGGTCCCACACGTCAGGTTTAAAACACACGCGTGCGCGCACCGGTTCGCTGCGTTGGCTGGCGGCGTTTCCCAAATACGCCTTCGACGTGGCAGCCTTGCGCGGGCTGGATTCCCCCTGGGCCTGCTGCACTGTGGCCGAATAGGCCCAGTTGCACAGTGGCCTTTCTCCTTTTCTTTTTCTGTAACTTTTCCAAAAATTCCACTGGATCAAATAATAATCCAAATGCAATAATTCCAACTCCCATATTTTTCTAAAAATCCCACCAATTTAATGGTATAAGTTTCATTCATGTCCAGCCAACTTTTAAGTACTGTTCATATTCAAATCCAAATTTGAATATATTTGAACCCCTTTGAAAATCCATTTCTTCTCTTCTGCTACTCCAAATCCAAAAGTAGGAATTTCCCTTCTTAGTATTCACCCTAGTATTTAACAAAAATGAGTTGACATTTTTCTGAGCACTTTGGTTTTTCTGTTTTATTATTGCCTTATTTTTCTCGTTATTATTTTGCGACGATAGATTGCGTTGCTGACGAAGGAGTTGGACCAGGAAACCTTGAAGACCCAAGAAGACTTTGCTAAGCCAGGCAAGCAGCCCTTTGACCATGTCTATGAAACCCTTTTTATGCATGTCATATAGCACTTCTATTGCTTGCATCGGAGACATGATGATGAGGTGACCACATGGGGTGGTTTGCCACTTTTACTTCCTCGTTGATACTTGCATTGTGCATGACCCTACCTTCTTATGAGGGTTATGCCGGTGGGAGTAGATAGGATGCTAAAGTAGATGCTACGCAAAAAGGGACAGGTATATGCATGGTGAAGGAGACAAAGTATTTTCAAAATACTTTTCAAAAACCCCGTCGGGTGCCACTTATGCCTGAGGGAGATAATGAGATGGGTAACCACTTGATGACAAAGTGGTGTACCGAGGCAAGTGTGTGTGTTGTTTTCAAAAATGGATTAGATTTAAGATTTGTCGACTGTCCCAACCTTACATGCGCAACCACTCTACCCTTGTATGGGAAAGGGCATTATTGATTACCTAGGCCGATACTAGCTTGGAGCCCGCATTACTAGTGACGGGGGAGAGCTGGTGCTCTCTCTCTCTCGGGACGGGGTCATGCCAGGTAGGGCGGCCATGACTGTTTTCACAGGGCACCAGATACACCGTTGTGTCCCCTCTCGGATGTTACGATCTCGAGTGAGTCTCGTATGATGTACATCGTGAGGATATGGAACAATGAGTGGACTCCTTATTAGTGTCGTCTAGGGAAAGATAGTGATCGGGTGCTTACCCCGGGTACTTGAGGTACCGCGGGTCATGGATGACACGGAAGTTCCCCGGATCTTATGGGTAAAGTGTGCAACCTCTGCAGAGTGTAAAACTATTCGAATAGCCGTGTCCACGGTCAAGGACAGTTGGGCGGTGCTGCTTAAACTACGTCCAGAGTTTTACAAACCGTGTGTGTGTGTTGATAAAACTATTTGGGTTAAGTCAGATGGCTTGACACGATGATCAAGTTGGATTGGTGTCCAACTCCGCTTATGTTGATATCTGTAACTCGTTCATATGGACATCTGTACTCTCATGATGCATACTTTACAGGTTGATAGATCATGTCGTTGCACTCAAAACTAGCTTTCTGCAAACTACCTACTTAATTAGTACTATATCATTGCATTATTGTGCCTTGTTCATGGGTTGCTTGCGAGTACATTCAAAGTACTCATTGGCTTGCCACTGGTTGTTTAATTGGCCAGGCATGGAAGAGCAGGAGTTCGAAGAAGAGTTCTTTGGAGACGAACATGCGAACTAGGGCGCTTCGGTCGAATGCCTGTAGGGTTAAGGCAGATGGCATGGGTTCTACCTATCGACGAAGATTTCCGCTGCTTAAGTTTATTTGGTATTCAGCCCCTGTGGCTTTATCTATGTAAGGCTTGACCATAATGGTCATAATTTGTGTAAGACGGTATGTATGGAAGTAAGACTCTTGTTATTCAGTTTCTGTGTGTTCAGTGAGCATTGATCTCTGGGATCACTGTACACGTGCATTCGCGGGGTCCCCACAATAGTGATTTGACCTATGAGGAGAAACCAGTCAAGATTCTTGAGTATGCCAGCTGAGTCACCCGCACCAATGTTATCAGGTTTTGTAAAGTTCAGTGGAGCCACCACACCGAGGATGAAGCTACCTGGGACCGAGAGGAAGATCTGCTGAAGGACACCCTCACCTATTTTCTATCCAACCCAAATCTCGAGGGCGAGATTCATCTTAAGGGGGGTAGATTCAACTCAAGGACCCACGGAGAGAGTTGGGGATTTCGTTATTTTCATATTTGAGTTTTCTCAAATTTTGAAAATAGGATCATTTAATTTAATTTATTTTATCTTCAATTATTTCAATTTTATAAATAAGAGAGAGGGAATAAAATGACTTTCCCAAAATAAAGGAATATTGAGGATTTAATAAAAAAATCAAATAAGATTTATTTCGAGTTTATTTTCTATTTTATTTGAATTTAGAAAATCGCGTTTTCAAAATTGCATTTAGGCCCCAAATAAATGTTCATCTTGTCAAACTTGATTTTAGAAGTCGGAAATTTTATTCGAATTTTTGGAGTCCGTTTAGTATTTCTTTTGTTTGTTTTTCTCAAGCATAATTATTAAAAAATAGCGAACCGACTTTGGCGTGTCGGCCAGACCCCCCTTGCCAGGCCTTTATAAAGCGCGCCCGAGCCCACCCGAGCCCAAACACACCCGCTTGAACCCTAACCCCCCCCGCCGCCTCGCCGCGCCCCGCTCGCCGCCCTCGCCCGCCCGCCGCCATGCCGCCTCGCCGAACCCGCCACCAACCCGTCGCCGACCTGCCGCCCGTCGCCGACCGCCGCCCGAGGTTGACCGCCCGCCGCCCGAGGTTGACCGCCCGCCGCCGCGGTTTTCTTCGAGAAAATCGTCCGGTTTTTCGTTCGGTTTTTTAAAAAAAACCCCTACTTCTGTTTTTTCGGTTTAGTTTATTTAGCGAGCGTTCGCTCGTTCGTTCGTTTTAACGGACGAGTTCACCGGTTACTTTCAGTTAACGAATGTTCGTTCGTTAGCCTGTTCGTCCGTTTTTCTTTTTCTCGAATTTTCCGTGATTATTCCAGATCACGATTTCTGATCCGATTTTCGTTTTAGTATAACTTTTCGCTCGTTTATCGGAATCAGGTGATTCAAGCGCCTAGAGTTTCGTCTCGAAACCCCCTTTCCGTTTAACGAACTCAAACAAGTTTTTTCTTCTATAAATATTTGACTTAGATCCAGATTAGTAAACGAAGCTTGTTTCCTTCGCCGTTTGTCTTTCGTTGCTTCGTTTGATTTGATTCTTTTTGCAAACCGGAGTTCTTAAGTTGAACTTTCTGGTTAGATTTCTTATTTGGGTTTTACCTGTGCATTAGATGAGTACTTATTGTATGCTTGTTTGTTTGTGATAGAGTACCCAGAGTGCGCCACTTGCTACTTCGAATCTCTAGGTTTCACGGATCATCAGCAAGGCAAGTAACACTTTGATCATATCCCTTAAATACCCAGTTTTTATGCATTAGATCAATCCTCAAACACTGCATGATTAGGATCTAATTAAATTGTGGGTTTTGAGAAGTAGATGAGGTAGTACCTGTTACCTGTTTATTATCAAACCCTTGGGAGTTATTTCCATGTTTGCTTATATTGCCATGCTATGCTAGTAGACGTGGATTGGGTGAGTGTATCCATGATAGATGTGAGTTTGTTAATTAATGGTTTATTTAAGGTGGCAACTTTAATACACATCTGGGTGGATTGAGGTACCTGGGTATTCCAGGATTGCCTGTTTTTCTTTATGGACCGCCACCCAGGCTCAAAGGGATCATGAGATTATTCATGCTAGAAACTTTTGTGTGCAGCCACAAGCTACTATGGGCTCTAGCATAGTTGATTAAGTCGTGCGAACTCTTACAGTGGTAGACTAGCAGATGTAGGGGATGTAGGTGTAACGGTCTATCCATCATAAGGTGCTAGCGTTTCTGAAAGACTATGTCTAGATCATCCGTTTCTCAAACACCTTCTAGTGCGAGAATCCCAACGGAGGAGATCGAGTCTTATGGGGAAAAGTGCGCAAACCTTTGCAGAGTGTACAAACTAATCATGATTAGCCGTGTCCCCGGTTATGGACATCTTGAGTATCTAGTACTTGGATTATCATGTGAATCTCATCATGTTACTTTAATTAATATTGTTGGGTTTTAATGATGTTACTTAATTGGGATTCAGAATGCTGTCAACCATTCTCAATGTTTAACAACCACCATGATAGTTAAATAAAATTTATTTCTTTGCAGTAGGGAAAAATTGGCTTTATGCAAAACTGTAACCATAGAGCTTTCCACCAGCCATATATGCATGTAGTATAGCCTATTTCTGTTCATTACTTTCTATGTGTTATGTTGCGAGCATATTCCATGTGCTGACCTGTTTTCGGGCTGCAACGTTCATGTTACAGACTTTTCAGACGACGAGTAAGGTGCCTTTAGTTCGTGGTTCTATACTCAGTGATGCCGTTGGAGTTGATGGACTCGCTTATCTTCCAAGCCTTCCGCTGTTATCGTTATCAGATGGCCTTAAGCCATATTTATTGTAATAAGTTCTCTTTTGAGACACTTGATGTAATAATTGTGTGATTGCTACTCTATTATAAATCCTTGAGTCTTGTGCATGTCAAGCATTCTTGATCCGAGGATGACAACGATGCACGAGATCGACTATTTGAGGTCTGGTCGCTACATCTGCCAAGGCCCAGTGCGATGCCTACACAGTTCACTGGTCAGTTATATTGTGTTCTTTGTAGATACATATACCATACTATGTTGTTTTTTTTAGCTCCTCTACCTGATCCTTGTTGCCTGCCTTGTTTTTCTACAGATGTCATTGGTAGGATAACCATGGTCTCGGATATCATCCTTATCCATCCATGCATCATAGTGGCTTCGAAAACAAGGCCAGTTATGCTCAAGTATCTGCTATAAGTTATTTGGTTTGTTCACTATGTTCCTTTGTGCCCGCTGTTTTTTCTGATGGTTTCTATGACTGATTGCTTGCTTATGTATAAATGTGTAGGGTTAGGAGATCCAGATTACCATGTGATGGTGCTATTGAATTTGACGTAGACATGGTCCATGCAGTGTGTGAAAAGGAGCCTCTTATTGCTATATAGGAACCTTACCCAAGACTGTTCATGGTAACTACTTTAGCTATTGCTTCTCTGCAATCATGCTGTTTTAATGTATCAGTGTTTTTGTAATCCAGAAATAAGAGAAGAAGGCTCCTACAAGGCTCCTCAGAGCTCAGTGACTCTCGGCCGTCGGATCGAATTTTTGATGCGTTCTGGACCGTTGGATATCGCTCCCGATCGACCTCGTCCGTCGGATAGAAAAAAGTTACTGCTGGAATGAATAGTTACCTCTTGTTCCTGCCACCGCGTGTAAATTCGTTGCCCCGCCGAGGGCATTTCCGTCATTTCACATGCCTGGAAAATATCCAATTCGACAGAGTGAGCACGGGGTCGTCGCTCCTCCCCCACTCGCGCCGCACCCTCTCCTCTTCCTCCCGCCTCGCCTCTCTCCCTCCCTCCAAACCCTAGAGCCGCCCGCGTCTCCCTGCTACGTCGCCGTCCAGGTCCAGCCCCACGCCGCCGTCATCTCATTCGCCCAGCCGGCCGCCGCTGCACCGCACGCCCGTGCCGTCTTCCAGGGCCACGACGTGCAGCCGACCGGGACAGGGCATGGGCGAGGAGGAGGCCTCGCCCCTCGATCTGGGGCGGGGCGCGGCTGCCTACACCACCGCCGACCCGGCCGCCATGGCGCGCCTTGCCGGCCGGCGCCTCCGCGCTGCCCGCTGCCCGCCGTCGAGTCCAGCCCCACTCCCGTCACTCCTCCCTCGCCCTCTGTAGGTGCTCCCCATCACTCCTCCTCCATGGTCTACTGCAGGTTCTCTCCTCTCTCTGACCGCTGCTCCATCCATCATCTTGGAACTGCAGGAGACGAATTTGTCATGTTCGGCTCGGACGTTGTTGACCGCCATCTTGGCCATCAAGAGGATGCTCACATGCTTCGTCTTTCTCACCAGTCGGCTCTTATTAACCAATGATGATGTATCTTCAAGGTAGATTGATTCTTCTTCTGGTGTTAATTTTCGGTTGTGTTTGTTACATATGCGTGTGAGTGCTAAAACACAAAGAGATGGATTTACTTATGTTATGTCCCTTCTCACTGCAATGAAATTAACATAATGTTCCCTTAAATATTTTTGTACCAGGGATTTCAGCTAGGACATAAAAGGCAGAAAACCTTGAGAGAAAAATTGTGACTACCTGCAACTGAATAAGATGTGCGAGCATGTTTATCATCAGGTGACCAACTTGGATTGGCACTGCTGTTGCACATGTATAATTTTATTCTCTTACTATCTGCTAGCCTGCGATTATTCGATATGCGCATGTGTCACCGTTGGTTCATGTGGTACTTTGTGACCTACTTGCTTTTCCTTTGCATAGATTATTTATCTGCTTGAGTTACACTTTTTGGGATGATCTGGGATTAATCCATGTTCAACTGAGAAAGTACGTCATGTGTCTCTATATGATTATTCAATATCAAGAAAAATTAAGAGTATATATGTGTTGGTACTTAGTTTGTGCAAAAGTAGCTGGATAAGGCTATTTGTTGTAATGGCATCAAGATTGACTTCGTGGTAAAAAATGCCTTACTTTATATGGATAAGATTCAGTACTTAGATATATGGACCAAATGTTTATGCTCATGTGTGCAATCTGATAGGGAGACTAAAAAATTCAGTATATGTGAGTCCTGAGGGTCTTTCTTTTTGTTCAGCTAAAATTATTTGGCAGCTATGTCTTCCCACATTCTTTGCTTTTGTTGTAGATCCATTGGATTTTGCACAAAACCTTTAGCACGGCACTACATTACTGAGTTCTTGGGAGTATTTGATTGTCTATTTCTCTCATGTATATATATATTCTCTCTTATGTATCTATTCTCAGTTCTGGACAATGTTTTGGTATATGCTCATCTACTAATTTCCGAATTGTTTCCTTTCTTAGTGTTCTCCAATGATGGAAGGGGGGGTTCTAATGATTTTCCTGTCAGGAGGAAAGTAACTTCCAAAATTTGCTGGAGCGGGGGGTACGCCCAAATGAGTTCTTGAAAGGATAGGATAGTGAGGTGTTGGAGCCTGTTCAATTCTTTAGTGATGACCCCTTCCAAGATCATAATCAAGAAGTTAAAAACAAGACAGTGAGGTACTGGAGCCATCAACTCTGCGTTAGTGGTATCCTTTAAACTTCATTCAGACATTCATTTCTCAGCCAAGAGTCAGAGTTTCTCAGCAAGACCACACTGGCCCGCTATATCAATATTTTAGGATAAACCAAATAAGAAAAGTCTGCATTATCTTATCAGCCAATAGTGGCATATGCATACAACTAGATGTCACTGTCATGATAGGCAAGAAATTTTTCCCATCACAGCAATTGGAGACCACACAGTAATGCCTTGCCAAACAGACTGGTACTTCCTTAGTTCTTTAAATAATTGGTATCCTTCCATAAAAAACACACCATGTCAGCATAAATACTTTTCCAAATGTTTAAACTAACATGGCACACTCCTTTAGTTTTTGGGTGGTTGTTCTGCCATACCATCTATATGTGTGTAATTGTGTATGTTCCTGATAGATAGTTTTGTTTTGTTGCGCAAATGTCCTAATATTTTCTGTCTAATGAGATTTCTTCACACGCTTTTCCATTGTTTTGTGTTGGTTGTTTTCCCACATGGTGTTAGTTCTGTCACGACCAAATAATACAATGGAAGACAGAAACACATATGCATGCACTTCACTGCTTTATCAACACCATGTGTGTCATCGTGTTGATTTATTATATGTTTTACCTGGATAGACGGTTATTTGGTTGATTTCTCAGCCGCGGCGACAATGAGAGGAAGTGTGTAGAGCAGGATTACCATCATTTCAAGATACTGTGAACGAGGAGAGGTTACTAACAGTGGCAATATGTTAATGATTCTTCCCCTAAAACTGAGCTGAGCTGATATGATAATTTAAATATAGACAATTACTTCATATGTTCTGACTATGGGATATGATTTTCAAAAGCTAGGTGTACAGTTGTATGGTGATGTGTTTTTTGGCCTCACCATGCTCTTCTTGTTTTGCTTGTTGGTGTGCAGGCTGGCCAATGAGGGCTTTTTGTTTCTCATCTTATTTCTAGCAAAGGCCAAAAGTATCATTCTATTTGCCCCGGTCATCTCCGCCTCTGGTGGTGCTCTTGGATGTGCTATACATCACCTTCTCGTCTCCTTGGCCGCTTCGGTGCCCGTGGAGTTCATGCTCGTCGGCGGGACGGTGCAAGGCGCAACTCCGATGCAGCGGCGTGGATGTGTGGCGTAGGAGGCGGTTCCTCGCTGGTTGGATGGCGTTCAGGCGCAACCCCGGCGTCCACTGAGTACTGCCTCGGCAACAACCTCCCTTGGTGAGCTCCATCATCCTCCTGTTCCTCTGCTTCGGCTACTATATGGAACATGGTCGTGGCTATGTTGATATAGTGCTTGTCTGGTTGATGCTCTGTAGTTGTGGATCCATGCTTGAGCTCTCTCCGAGCTCAGGCACTCTCGGCCGTCGGATCTTTTTCCTGATGCGATCTGGGCCGTTGGATCTCGCCCTCGGTTCACCTCGTCCGTCGGATCAAAACTGAGGCTATTGCAATGAACAGTGTGCGCCCCGGGCGCACGAATGATGCATGGCTTTGTGATAACCAGTTTGTGGTTGTTGGACTGTTCTATGCTGGATGGACTTTCTGTTTTGGCGAGTCCGCTAGATTTGCTCTTAGCTTGCGCGGGCTATGATGATCGACTATGGCTGATATAAGCATGCTCTCGAGCAATTGAGGCACTTGTGGGTATTAAGTTGGACCCCTCCCCCCCCCCCCTCGTTTCTTTGAGCCGTTTTGATCATGTGCTTATTTTAGTGGCTCTGTCCTTGGATGGTCATTTCTCATGAGTGATAACCAGGGCAGTTTCACCCTTGTAAGAACATATTGATCTGGTGATGAAGACGCTAGGGGAAGGTTCATGATCGAGCAAAGGCGAATCTGAGCCCATTCAAATGCAGTTCTGGTCTCAAGCATAGTGTGCTATGTTTTTGCCGTTCTGTATTTGTATTTAGCGCCTCTTTGGGTTGTATATTTCCACAATAATAGCTTCAAATCTCTTTTGCTATTTGAAACTGCAGTTTTGTTAAGGGTCACACATACAGATGATTTGTTCACATGTTAGTTGAAAACTTGGTGAATTAAATATATATCTTAGCTACTATTGATAATCATGGCTAAAGCAAAAATTCTTCTTTAAGTTTGCTTCCCATGTACATGTGTTACTGCTTGTGAATCTCAACAGTTCATGAGAACTTGCTGCAGCTCACAGTAGAGCTAGCACGAAAAATTGTTGCTGAGCTGGCATTGATCCTTGGGAAACAGAGGTATGCCCATTCTATTGTGTTCTGTATGTTCCGTTTGATGCATCTTGAATCTTCTTTTCCACACATTCAGCTTCTAGCTCCAATACAACACCTTCATATTACCTTCCAATTCACAAGTGCATGTTCTGCATCAAATATAATTGTTCCCTGTGTCGAAACATAGATTATGCATTGTATAGGATTCCAGCTCTTTAACCCTTTCTGCATGCTCTTACACATATGTGCTTTCATTAAGAAGAAAAATCTACCATGCTAGCTTAGTTGATCCAGGGCTTAAGCTATATACGAAAATAACACTTAGAGGAGTTCTGTCAGAAGTACCTTGAGCCTTTTTATTCTGTTTTGCGCACTCATTTAATGCCACTTGGAATATGAAGTAGAAAATACCATAAAGAGCTTGATGACTTATAACATTACTTGGTATTTTATCATTCATATTACTCCATCATAGGCTTATATATGTTATTTTCAGTCATACACCACATTGAACATCCAATATTGTGTGGCAAACCCTGTCCTATGCTCAACCTGATATGCTTTTTCAGAATTTGTCCCTGAAAAATGGTTAACCTCGTGCGTTTACTTTGTAACATTTGCTTGCAGATCGATCAGATATGGTTGAGACAGTTCTATGCATGGGCTTTGGTACCCCAATGGTCTTCCACTAGCCACAGACAGCTTTGGATTTGTGCCTTGGTTCAGGTGAGCGATGATCTGTTCTTGCGGCGTTGAGCGGCGATGGCCCTGGCCAATATCGATGCAGTTCTTTCCTTCTAATCATGTGTGATTATATTGACCTGAGTTATTTAAACGATTCATATGAATATTGATTTTCTTTGCATCATTGTCATATCATGTTCTTCATTAAGTATTTGTTTTCTTCTCGAAATTTGATATACTTCTGTGCGCACATTATTCGTCTACTTGATTTGGTGACTTTGATTTTATTATGAAGTTAGGACTTTCAAGAGGATAGATAAACCTGGTTCTATACCTATGTGCTTGGCTGCTTGCTACTTACACTAAAATTATAGGAATTGCAGCAATGTGTTGCAACAGCCAGCAGTAGGATGGCTCAATCCCAGCAACAATTTCCTTTGTTCTGTATTATTCAACCATATGTTTAAATCTTTATGTTGATGCATTTGGTCCCCTCCGCCATTTATCCCCTGGTTGCTGTGGATTTGTGAGAGGGGATGCACCATGGATCTGATCCAGATTCCCCTTTGTCTCTTTCTCATCCTTCTCTTGACCTAATTGTTAGTGTTTGTTTGTCTACTGCTTGTTGTTTCTGCAGGTACTTATCATTTGATTTGCTGCCTCACAATTTCCCTCGGCTGGCTTGCGTGTGCAGGTACAGTGTAGTTTATTTCTACGGGTTCATATTTTACACACCATGTTTGGTCTCACTTGGATTTGGTTGGGGTGTGCGACTGCACCGTGGATCTGATCCGGATTATTTTAGCTTGTATTTTGTCATCTTTTTTACATCTTATTTCACTTTTGGTGGGGTCTTTGGATTCTAGCTATCCCCTTTTCTTTCTCTTCTTCTTCTTCTTTCATTTTCCTTTCCTTTGTCTTTGCTTGACACTGAATTGTATACCTGCTGTTTTGCAGGTACTAATCTTGGTGTGAGCTCAAGGTAAAAGGCAAGGCCTGAAGGTAGGCAATCATCATTAGCTAGGTAGTTACACATGGTCTGCTTACTTAGCATAATTTGGAAGTATTAAATACAGTACTCAATATTAGTTGTCTTTTGAAAAATATGCGAGTCTTGTTTGTCACATACATATTATTAATCTAGAAGAAACCAAGAGCAGACACTCACACTTTGGTCGAACCCACATTTTAAACCTGGGATAAGTAGATATCAGTTGTACTTAATGGTTATAAATATGTTTTTTCCCAATATCTGAAGTATTACGACGGAGCGAGATATCTGAATACCACCAACAATTATTAGTGTTTCTTGCACAATTCAAAGAACTTAACATTTATCCTGAAAGTAATCATAAATCAATGGTAGATAGAATCACAACTAATTAAAATAACCTCATGCTATTTATTTTCTTATAGTATTGGAAGTTTTGTTAGTGCCCATGCATCTGCATACCAAGATGTGATATTTTCCAATTGAAAGGTAGCAATGTGTAAAGTTAAATGATTCCATACAGTTAACTTCGGGGATAGTCTAATGGTTATTTTAACTTAATTCACTTGGTAATTGATGCACTTACCTCATCTCATCATGCAAATATAACCCACGGTATTGTACAGTGGTAGCCCAACTCCAAATCACCTCGACCCCTCCTTCTCGACTTCTTTTCGCATGCACAGGTAAAGTGGCGGGTTGGCGCAAGTCTTTGAGCTGCGCGGAGCGCACTGCAGAGTGGATCGACGTACAAAGAGCTTTGCTGCTCGCAGGACCAGGAGTGCAGCAGCACGGGGGTGCTGGGAGATGGACGCAGGCCAAGAAGAGGACCATGACCGTACCAAGGAGGTGATGAACACAACAAACAGCCGGTGTTCAGGGTGGGTTTCTTTTGTTCCCTGAATCTCTCTCATGTACGTCCGGTGTTCCTGTATGTGGGTGTGCAACTTGTGCTTGGTCCATCCCTCTCATGTATGTTGCAAATTAAGTATTTCTTTTAGTTTACAGTAGTATTTGGAGCAGTAGTATTTTTTTTTTGTTCCTGAATCCCTCTCATGTATATCTGCATATTAGGTATTTCTTCAGTACAATAGTAATTGGAGCAGATTTTTTGTTCCGTGAATCCTTCTCTGTATGTATAAAATTAAATATTGTATTTCTTTCAGTTTATAGTAGTTATCGGAGCAGTAGTATTTTTTTTGTTTCCTGAATACCTCTCATATACGTCTGCAAATTAATTATTTCTTGCAGGTTGCAGTAGTAATTGGAAGATATTTATAGAGTTAGGTAAATTTTTGCTGGTTACCAAATGAGCACATATCATTTGGATAGATGACGTGATCTGTAGCTATGCAGGTTAATTAGTAATTAGGTTATACCACATGAGTGTATTTTAATTTATAGGCTTGTGAATGATTAAGATTCATTAGAATCTGACTTGTAATCTGGTAGATCTATCTTATTCCATAAAAGAAGATAGAAAATTTAATTTCGGTTGATAGTTACCATTCACTACAATTTAGAGATTACAATATTTTCAAACCTGTAAAACTTAGACACTATGTATGTTAACTCACTTTAACTGAAACTGAAGATTGTTTTTTTTTTTGCATGTATAGGTCAATAGCTTCTCATGATGGAGCACAAGGCCCTGTTGCAGTTACCCTGGAAATGTTAGCTCTGCCGTCCGCGTCCAGGCCACCTTCTCTTATTCGTCCCTTTCTCTCTGCTCCGTCCCTTTTCGCCAGATCCGACGCCCTTCCGGCTTGTCGTTACCGGAAGTGGATCCTCTAACATTAAGGAGGAAAGTCACATAAGCTACAATGCAAACTAGTGTAAAACATAGAAGGAAAGTCACGGGTACTGTAGCAAACACTGTATTATCTACTTAAGTAGGTACTGTACACAGTTACTGTTGATATAAATAAATTTAAAATTAATTTTATTGCACCATAATTTTGTTTGTATGTAATTTTTGTAAATGCATAAAGTAGATTTGTAATTTGCAAATCAATTCAAGTTGTTTTAGTCTTAATCATATGGAAGTGAAGAAGGGAAGTTAGGGAATTGTAGCTTAGGTGACTTCCCTCCTTAATGTTAGAGGATCCACTTCCGTCGTTACCTCGTCGCCGTGACAAAGGTTCGTTTCTTTCACCCTTGTCCGCTTCTTACTTTTCCTCGCGTCTAATTTGCCTGGTCGTCTGCTTGCAGGAGCAACTGAAAACCAAAGGAGCCCCGCCTTTCCCTTGACTTGCCTGCTGTCGTCTCGCCGCTGCCGCTGCCGCCATCTTCGGTCCCTGTCCCCAGCTCCGCCTCCTCCGCCACTTCCCCCACCGCGAGCTCAGCGTCATCCGTCACGGCCCACGACACGAGATCCGTCGTCCACTGCGCGCGGTCACTTCGACCGAAGAGCAGCGGGGGTAGAGACGCAGGGTGAGGAGCACCCGTCGGAGGCGCTCGATGCCCCCCGCGTCACTCCTCCTTCTATGCCCACTGCTGGTGCTCCCCCGTCGCTCCTCCTCCTCCATCGTGAGGCGCTGCACTTGGCCGCAGTTCTACTCCAGCCCCCCCTCTCTCTGTCCGCTGCTCCATTTTTTTCGTTCGATTTGTTATCTCCAGATGCTCATCTAGGTCTTTTGTTGCCCCGTTAATGTTCTAGGGTTAGGATTTTCTATTGGATTGGTGACTGCTGTGAGCTGGTAATATGTCATGCTCGGCCATCCCGTTGCAGGTGCTCATCTTCTCCCATCTTTCTCTGTTCGTATTTTAGTTTAGCGGTTGTATTTTAAGCAAGGATTGTGCCTTAATAGATCTATCTACTATTATTGTTAGGCTTTCTTTTTTGTGGGGGGTTTGCTTATGTTCGGTTTTCATCGTTTGTGGCAGGATGTTTGCTGTCAAAATCTTGTGTTGCTCAGCTAATTTGTATACCAGTCATTCACCTATTTTGTTGATAATGGAGTATCTGTCGAGTATCTTTTTTTAAGCCAATCTTATATTTTTTTTCTTCAGGTTGCCACCAATGGGAATACAACCAGTGGACTGGTTTTGCTTGTCAGCGACCAAAACAAGAACAAGTCAATTCTTATCTGTACATATTCAATTTGTGGATGATTGGAGGCTCTGTGATCATGGTTTATATAGGTCATCTTTATATCTGGGCCATGGTGGTTGTGATTCAAATGTTTATAGAAACAGAGCTTTTTAACCTACTGTATGTTGTCTTATAGTTTCATGACGATGTTGAACTCAATGATGTTTTGCTCCTATTACATGTGAATGTTTCTTTTTTCTTTTATTTTGTTGTATCCTGTTTGAATACGTATGCTAAACTTGATTTCCTACTAAACTGAGCATTCACTACCTTGCCATTGAGTTGTGACCGGCACCCTCTTTCCGATTTAGTTCACATGATACGCCGTCTTGGTTTACTGCAGGTGTTAGAGGGCTCAGTGGTAGCTCCGCTTGCCGATGGTATATTCATGAGGATATACCCGATATCAATTCCTTCAGTGCTAGGTCTGTTCTATAGAACGAATATATTCCTGTTCTTTCTTGGTTTTCTTCTTTGCCTGCTCTATATTAATATTTTATCTCTTTATGTTATTAGCATGGGAGACTGAGTTCACTCCTCTCACAGTTTATGCTCCCTCAGGGCAAAATGCCATTTAACCCTCTGTGCATCCAGATCCAATTGTTCAACCGTGCTTCAGCTGGCTCAACTTGGTCCTTTTGACGAAATGGTGAGCTTGCTGCTCTTTAAAATTGATCCTTGGTGTAATAAGTCATCACTTTTTTTGTGACTCTTAATGTTGGTTCATGTTCTTTATGCAGAACAAGTGGTTCCACTGTACTGCTGTTGTTGACAGAATTATGCCTGATAAGCGTTGGTGGTTTGCTTCGTGTGGCGCATGCCGCAAATCCGCTAGGTTCCTCGGTGACCGGTGCCAATGCTCAGACATTAGCTGCACTTCTGGTGGTGCAGACCTAACGTAAGCATTGTTTCCTTCCCTATTTAATCCACCTATTAATCGCCATGTAGTGACCTGCTCACTTTCTGTTTTTTAGATACTGTGTTGGTGTCATAGCGACCGATGGCACGACGGAGGCTGAGTTTGTCCTCTTTGACAAAGTTGCTACAGGGGCCAGGGAAATCTCTTGTGGCCTTGCTGTGGCAGAGATACCTTGGCCAAGCTACGCTTGAGGACGCGGCACGTTTGGCTGCGCTTGACATGACTATCCGACCAGATTCGATCAGCTTGTTGGACAGAAGTCTAAGATCCTGGTTTCCTTAAGAAGAGTCTTTTTTTTTTCCAAAATTGGAGAATTTGTCTTTCCAGATAAGCATGATAGAAGAGACTTATAATCCTGAGCTACCGTCATCTGTTTTTGGTCTCGCTTCAGCCTCCGATAAATCATCCTCATCCAGTCAGGTTTTGGAGCCGGGTGCCCTTTATGTGGGTAATGCTGTGTCGACCGTAATGAGCCCACCTTGTGGCCTGAGTCTCCATGATGGACATACCTTACCTGCTAGCGGCCAGTCACCCACAATTCAGGTATACTTAATGTAATTGGTTTACCATTCTTTTGTTTGTTTTGTTTCTTTAGTCGTTTGCTTTTTAATTCTAAACTTGTGTATTTTGATCATCAGCCTCACACGCTGACTTTCCACGGTACCGGCTTGCCCTTCACCTCCAGTGGCAGGGTATGTGCCTAAAGCTTTTGTCGGTGCATATATAGCTTACCTATTCCATTCCTATCTTAAACTGTCGCTGCCATATTACCTGCAGCAAGTCAACTGCTCATAAATGTGGTCCAAGGCGTTCTCACGGTTCATGCTATTGTGAGCAGCATTTCCTCTTCGCAAGAAACGTTCACAACCCTACTGGTTCATGCTACTGTGAGTGTTTTTTATTGCAGCTCTGCCCATACTACACATTCTACAGTTTCATGGATGAAGCTGAACTCTATTGGTGCTAAAGCATCGATTTTTACATTATAGATTTTCTCCCATGTGCATCTTGACTAGCCTCGGAAGAGCCTGCTCAAGATTTTATAATTTGATTTGATAAGGTTCGGCCCTAATTTTGTGTTACTTATTCAGTTTGAGTTTCACAGATTGCAATAAATATGCTTGATGTGGTTAGCTGTTAGCTAGAATTGATGATCTGAGCATGTACTAACTTTATTATTTAGAAAAAATAGTGATGGTAGATCCCATGCAGGTAGCATGTTATAATGTTTTTGCTTCTGTGTCATTTGGGTATATAAATTGTTTGAATGACAAGTATTATGCAGTATTTGAGAAACCTAGACATATGCTAAATCTGTAAGGTGCCCTCTTATTTTGCAATATTTCTCTGGCCTCCTCTTTTAATTATGAGTGAGGTATCATTGGATTCTTGTGACTCTTGATCCTATTTTCTGCAGAATTGGACAATCATGATACACTCGGTTAAAACCTTGTGATGGTGCCCCAACTGATCATGTTTTACCAAAAAGGGTTTCCCCCCGCTTTGTATACAAAGCAACCAACCGAATCATACAGGGATAGGTGCTGGGGCGGAAGCAGCACAGTCACGCCCAAAAGAAACAACAAAGAAAGAGCAAAAGAAACAAATGCCGACAACGGCGAATCAACAAAAACGAAGAAGCCTCGCAATCGCAGGGCCCACCGGGCTCATCCACTAGGCTCCAAGACTCCGAAGCGCCGGCACCAATCAACCTCCAAGAAGGATCGCAACGATGACGACGCTGCTGCCAAGGGTTTCCCCCGGTACACGACGAGGCGAGAGGAAGGGTAGCCCCCGACGCCCTCCCGGAAGGTCAGGTGGCACCCACAGGCGCCACCGCGCCGGAGTCGGCCACGCCGACAGGGGTTTCCCCCGATCCCAACCCGCACCTCGGGCGCTCCGGATCCCGCCACCAAACCAACCACCACCCTGCGCCAACGCGGTCATGAGGCCTCCACGCCGTCTCACCACGGCACCGTGAAGTGAGGACAGCACGGCGAAGAATCAGAGCCGGGACTAGGGCATCAGCACCATCGGCACGCGGGAGGGCCCCACCTCCACCGTCAGCAGCAGTAGCCATCCGGACGCAATAGCAGGAGCACACCAGGCCCGTAGGCCCACAGGCCCGGCCGAGCCCTCGTGGGCCCGTAAAGCTCCCGCCTTTGCGCTGCTGCCGGCACGCCGTCGGCGCCGACGCCCCAAGTCCGAGCCGCTCCTCCTTCTCACCGCGCCGCAGACAACGAGACCATGCCGGGGGGGCGGCCCGCTAGGGCCCAGATGGGGCCCGTCGGGCCCAGATCTGAGCCGGGGGCGCGTCGACGACCACCCAGCACCACCACGCCGCCCCGCCGCCAAGGAGCGGCGCCGTCACCACGCCTGCCGCCGCCGCCACCGCAGGCGCGGACCGCAGCCAAGCCGGGCTGCATCGCCGCCGCCGCCCCTGCCCGGGAAGGAGCACGCGCTGGGACTGGAAGGCCCGCCGCCGCCGGCACCACCGAGCCAGCGCTGGGGCGCCCGCCAACGGCGGCGGGGGGAGACGGGGAAGGAGGGGACCTGCGGGCGAGGGGCGCGAGCTCATGTTTTCACACCTATGATTCAGACAGCATTTGAACTTGCAGGTATTTGTGGAAATGTTTCTCCAGTTATTGGCAGGGGAGCTCGTGAGGCCATCAACTAAGCTGGGTGCTTTATGGCGAGCTTGATCATGGACTGACATGTGATCAAAATATTTAATTCTCTATCAGGTACTCCTCTCTCTTTGACTGCCCCATCTGGTCTTGTTTAGACTTTAGAGTCAAGCACTCTGATTTTCAATTGTTAATTGATTGTTTTCCTGAACACAATGTGCCCAATCTGAGAAAGAAGAGCAGATTATAGCGGAAGAGTTTGGTGGAGAAGAAGAGCAAGGTGATTTATCTCTCTTGTGAACACAATCAAGTTTAATCTGAGCAATTGGTTAATTGGTGCCTATTTTTAGTAACTTAATATACCTTCTGAATAGAAAGCACAGAAAATGTCATGGGCTGTATTCAGGCTGTTATGTGCTATTCATGATCTGAGAAATATTTCATGTAGTTTTCGAGGTTAAGTGGGCCCGCCTTGTGTTTGATAGTCCATTCTTGGTTGGTGAATACTAGAGGCTGGGGCGCCCCTCGGGGGGCCTCCTTGCCGGTTAGGTGCATTCCAATCACCACGCATGATTCATATTATGCGATTCGGCTCTGTCCACCTATCATCCAGTCAGTATCTACAAGGTCTTTTACTATTTTTTAGGTAATTCAGAGCAAAAATGTACGGGAAGCGACACTGCTTATGTGCAAGGTACACAATAACCATATCATGTTGGTATGAAGAAGACACAAATACATGTTCAGAACCTGATGCACTACATAGCCGATGCAACATACATTACGACAAAGGCATGGAGCATTATCAGTTTTGTACATCAAAATAAACATAGCCTGTTGGTGTTGCGCGTAGATTTCCTTCTTTCTTCTCCACTATCATTTCATCTTTGCTTTGGCCTCTTTACCTTCCTGTCATCACTGGAATGAAGAGCAGGTTCACCTCATGTTCAAACTGTCACGTAATCAATCAAGAAGTTGATCAAGTGTTATCGTTTCCTTTAACGCTCTACCTCTAAATAGTTGGTACATCTAGGTAGATTGATTAAAAAAATGTTCTATGATAATATTGATCATTTGCAGGAAATTGGATGTACCAGTCAATATTGAATATTTCAGAGAAGTTGATGCAGTTGCTGTGTGATTTACTTGCAAGATTTCATTCAGAAAAGTATAGAAATGCAGTTAATAGGTGTGTACTTGCAACTTTTTTCTCTCCGTGTTTACCATGGACAAGAATGAATGAACCACACAGTTTGATAAATCAGCCCACTTGAGTTGACATGCTAACTTATATGTAATCTCTGGTCAGAATGCAATAGATCATATTTGTAGTGTCATGCTGACTACCACCCACTGATGGCCTGATCTGACAATTTTCTAACCAGTTGTTGTACATGACAAGACCTATGTGATGAATGAAACACTGGGAAAAAGAAATCATAAATGAATCTGAAAGTACTGAATTTTGGGAGCATTGGTTGAAGTGGGAAATTACTCCTATATAAATGGTAGGACGCTACCTGGCCATCCAGGGCACATGGTGAGGCGCTTAAGGCAGCTTATCCTGGCCATTGATTGTGGTAGAAACAGTGGGTAAATAGTAAATTTGGATTCACCCTGACCGTTGGATGTCTCCTCCTGCCGTTTTCACTTCCTCTTTGGCTGGATTGGTCGATGACAACTGGGGCCGTGTGCGTGTGGGTCCGTATGTTCGCTGCACCGAGTTACCCTGCTCCAAGTGGCTCCTTGATTTCGATTCGGTGCGGTGAAAATATCTGCCCCTCGCACGTCGGCACCAGCCTCCTTCTCTCTCGACCCGGCTTCTTTCCTCTCTCTCCCGTTCACTTTCCCCTTTTCGACCCACTGTTCCCGCGCGTTCTGCTCGCATCGCCTTCTTCGGCCCCGATCTGCTTGCTTTCACGATGACCTTCGCCGTCGATCATGCGTATGGCTGAGGTTAGATCGTCCACCTTGTTGTTCGGTTCGTCCACGGTTCGATCTCCTCCGTTCTAAACCTTCCTTTTTTCCTTTCCTGCAGATCTTGGTTGCCCTCTGTTTTCTTGACGTGGTATTGATTCTTGAGTAGGTGCCCCTCTTTGCTTTTTCTTCCGGTGTATTTTCGTTTCCTCTGCTTGCATTTCTTGCCTTGCGGCTTACATGTTTGATGAAATTCCTAACTCGCCGGTGCTCTCAGGTTTTACTGAACGTGTTCTGCTGGTGCTCAACTGTGCGTCCTTCTTCCGCCGTTCATCGACCGTCTGCTGCTGCTGCTCATTCTTAGCAGAGGTTTGTCTCTCGCGCTCTTACGCCTTTTAGGTCTCCTATGGTACCTTTTGGTGTTCCTTTCTGTTAGCAGACTTCTTTTTATAGATCTTTGTGTGTGCCTTTTTTCAAGTAGGTTCTTGTAAACAGAAAAATATTAGCCTTCATGCAAGTCGTCTTTGGCTAAACTGATGACAGTATCGGGTGCCTTATTCACCTAGAAAGGAAGAAGTAGTGCTCGTTTTTACATTGGATATTGTTATTTCTTTTCTGTATATTTGTAATTACTTTCTAGGTTTACACGTTCTTACTTTCTGTATTAGTTTGTTTCTACTGCTTTATGGGTTTAGACGTTGTTCTTTTCTTCTTCAGAAATCTCCTTTGCAGATTTTGTATGACGTTTACCTGATTGTTGACCTGATATTCTTTTTGGTTGTCTTTTGGCCTTGTCTGCAAACAGGTCTACCAGGTCCAGAATATCATCTTGGCTCGATCCTGCCCTGTACTGTGCTTAGTGCTCCTATCAAGGTTTGTTTCTTCCCTGTAGAATATATGTATTGCATATATGTGTGATATGTGTCTATGTTTACTTACACTTGTTTTGTTCCTGCGGATTATCTCCGTGGGTTGTGGTTGTGTTTTTTTTCTTATCATTTTGTTGCGATGCTCTCCCGGATGTGTGCTGTTGTTTACTTCGTCGTTCCTGTTTTAGAGACTCTTGCAGCTCGTTGTGCTTTGCCGGCCTTGTTTTACTTGTGTGAGGTGACTGAGGACGGTTCTGTTTTGGCTGGGGTAGAGCTTGAGCTTCCTTTGGAAGGCGTCGGCGCGGTGTCACGGAGGCAGTTCTTTTGGAGCACAGCCTGGCGTGGCTGCGTTGGCGCTTACGATCACGCTGCTGTGCAGGCCATCAATTTTTTGCAACGAATCTATGGGTTCGTTGTGCGAGACTACAACTATGAATGCATGATGGCGTATAGGGAATCCATGCGTTCTGCTGTTCCCGTCGCTGTGTATGCTGCTCGGCACTCCAGGAGATTGGAGAGAGAGGTTTCTGTAGGGCCAGGGTTATTTACCTCGCCTCCTGTTGAGCGGGGAACCTTAGATTGGAATTTATTGTGCTCTCAGCTTATGGCATCCATGCGTAATGTGTAGATTCTGTAATTGATTCTTGTACTGAAACTAGGCTGCTTACTGTTTGAGAGCTTTGTATAACGACATGTGGTTTATAGTGAGATTATTGCGTAGTCAGGTGTGCTGTTCTCTATACCAAGTATTCTCTTGCTCCCTGCGTCGCTTCTCTGTGTAAAAAAGTTTTCGGTAGGCTCTTGTCTTTGCTTCTTTTTGGGCTTGCAGCAGACAAAGTGAACACACTTTGATTCCTGCCAGGATTTTAGGTGGGCTGTTAGTGTAGGTGGGCTGTTAGTTTTGTTTCTCTTTGGGCTTGTGGAAAGCAGACTGAATAGGCCTTGGCTCTTGCTATCTCAACCTTGTTTTTATAGTGTTTTGGTTTGTCCCATTTCTTTTGTTTTGCTGTTAGATGCTTAGCTACTTGGTGGATCCATTTAAGGGTGTTTTGATACCTTTTTAGTTCGGGTTTCCTTCGTTGGTTATTTCTTCCCTTTCGTGTACAGGGATGAAAGTGGTTGGTGGTAAAGCATTTCCAGTGCCCTCTTCATATTATTTTATCCCTTTTATTTGGGTGCTGTTCTTTTAGATATGTTTCTTACTTTCAGGATTTTAAAAGGTTTTAGTGCTGCTGCGTTGAGTATGGTAGTTCCTTGCTTTAGTCAATGTTTTATGCTCCGGCATGTCCATCTTTAGATTTCTCTGGTTTGTTTGGGTGCTTTCTTGACATTCCAGTGATGTTTGTGCTATGATGTAGGATTTGTAGTCCAGTGATTTTGCTATGACCTCCCTCACGCCTATGTTCTACCGTATACGCTATGGATAGCCCTCCTGTTGTTTCTCGCCGCCGCAGGGCCGCTGCTGGGCCGCTGCTGGGGTGGCTCTTGTGCCTCTTCCTCGTGCCTCTCGTCGTAAGAATCCTACGGATAGCCCTCCTGTTGTCCGTCACCCCCACAGGGTGGCTGCTAGGGTGCCTCTTGTGTCTCTTCCTCGTCCCTCTCGCCGTAAAAATCTTATCTCGTCGGCGTTTGTTGGATATATTGCTTCAGGCCTTCCCAAGAGAAAATGTATGACCCTTCTTGTCACTTCTCGGTAGTCCCTTTTTATGTTACCTTATTAATGCCTTTGTTTTCGTGTTATTACTATAGACGATGGTTTCTTCCCTGTTCTTACCTCTGAGGTTACTGCTGCGAATCGAAAGAAACGCAAGCTCATACACGATAGATGGTTTGGTGGTCGTGTGCCAGGTGCTTATTTAGTTCCTTTACTCTTTACTTCCTTAGACTTGTCTTATGTTTATGACGCCGTGTGAGCTTTTGGATTGCTGTATTTCGTACAGATGCACCGTTTACTTCTCCCTTAGATCCTTTGTAGGTTGGTTTCACAGATGAGGAGGTTGCTATTTTTAAAGGTAATACATGCGATATCTTGTTTGCGCTGCCTCTGTCTTACCAGAGTCTATTGTCGTATGATTTGATCTAAGGACATACTTGTTCCATACGGCGGCGAGGGAGGGGGAGACGGGGTGGAGGGCCGGAGGGGGGCGCGCGAGGGTCACCTCCCGACGGCGAGGGAGAGGGAGAAGGGTATTTTGGTTACCCGAGATGGCCCTCAGTTTAATCTTCCTTCCACGGATGAGCTTGCATGCTTAGTTGTTGGTGAATTGACATTGGAAACTCCTAGCCGTGATATAATAATACATGGTAGGGGAACACATTTGCAGCGAATTTCGTCTTTACATCCTGCTTATATGGCTTTACAATACCCTCTACTCTTTCCGTTCGGTGAGCGTGGATTTCAGCTTGGTGTGAAATACATAGCGGTAGATCATGAAGGTTCCAACAAAAGAGAGAAAATGACCATGCAGGATTTTTATTGTTTTTGTTCACACTATAAAGAAGGCCAGCATAACCCTTGTTTGTCTTGTGGTCTGTTGTCTGATCAGGCAGTTGTAGATTCTCGTGTATGCACAGATGAGTCCAGGCTACATTTTATTTTGCTATGCAACGCTGATCTGAGAGCTGAGAATTAGATGCGGTTGGAGCGGGCCGCATAGATGGAAGTTCAGTTGGTAAAAAAATATTGCCCTCTTCTTTTACTGGTGGACGCCGTTATATGATCGAAAATTTTCAGGATGCGGTGGCTATCACCCGTGTGCATGGTTGTCCTGATCTTTTTACTACTTTCACATGTAATCCTAAGTGGCCTGAGATAACGGAAGCTCTTTCTGTTGAACATGGCCAGAGACCACACAATAGGGCTGATATTATTTTAGGGTGTACCACATGAAACTTAATGAGTACCTTCGTGATATTAGATCTGGCAAGGCGTACGGCAAAGTGGTCGCAGGTAATGCAACCTGTTGCTTACTTTCTCTGTGGAGATTATTTTTTTGTTTAACTTGACTACCTTCTCCCAGTTTTGCACACTGTGGAATTTCAGAAAAGGGGCTTACTGCACGCGCATATACTTACTTGGCAAGACAAAGAGAAGCGGGGTGAGGTTAGCCCTGCTTTGATTGATTCGTTCGTGTGTGCATAAATTCCTGATCCCGTGGCGGATCCTCTTGGATATGCCCTCGTTGTTGAGTTCATGATGCATGGGCCATGTGGGGAGGATCACCCTAAATGTCCTTGTATGAAAGATGGCCTGTGTTCGAAAAAATTCCCTAAAACATTTCAGGAAGAAACATCGATTGATGCAGTAGGCTTTCTTGTCTACAGGCGTCCAAATAATGGCCGTTTTATCATGAAAAACAAGACTAGGCTTGATAATAGGCACGTTGTGCCTTATAACATGGCAATGCTGAAGAAATATCAAGCTCATTTAAATGTTGAGTGGTGTAACAAAACACATGTCTTAAAATATCTGTATAAGTATGTTACCAAGGGCCCTGACATGTCAAAAACTCTGTTTAATAGGATAAAAAATTCTGAGGATCCAAATGATAATGGGGTGGATGAAATTGAAGAGTATAGAGCGTGTTGATACGTATGTGCCCATGATTCATTTTGGAGGTGTTATGGGTATGACATTTTAACATATAATGAGGCTAGCCAACTCGTCTCCTCGGTTGTCCCTCGATTTGCTTCGGTTTGGACCGTTGGATGTTGGTCAAACAGTTAATTTTTGCGTTGGTTGACGTTGGATCTTTGTTGGTTTTCGTTTTGACCGTGCGGTGAGTTCTCGGCAGACCATGACCTGTGGGCTCGGTCTCTCAGCCGATAGGCTGGGTGAGCCTTTTTCGGGCGTGAGAGGCCTCTCCTGCCGCGCCGCGTGCGTGCGTCGTGGGCGCTGCGCGTGATTTACGCGATATGCAGTTCCCGATCGCCCTTGTGGTTCGCTCGTTAGTGACGCTGTAGGTGGGGCTGTCTTCTCCTTGGTCCCGCGCGTCATTGTCCTGCCTCTTGCTTTTTTGTGTGCGTGTGGCCTCCCGCGTCTGGATTGGCTCGTGTCGCGTATGGAGCGAGGAGGGACGCCATCGCCATGCTGCGTCGCGTCGTGAGGCGTACCGGTGGCTTCTTTTTCTTCGGGTCATCTGTTACCGTTCACGGGCATGTTTCTTTCTATCCGGTGGGCCTTGTCCCCTTCTGGCCCCGCGCGTCAGCTCCCTCTGCCGCTGGGGCTCATCTCTTCTCCAGTGTCGCTTTGACCTGTCGCCCACCTGTCTCATCGTCATACCTCTCGCCGTCCTCTCTGAGGAGCCCTCTTCGTCCGCCCCAGGCCCAGCAGGCGATGGGGGCGCCGCCCTCGTTGCGAGGAAGCCGGTGGAGGAAGTGCTGTCGGCCGGAGGAGGGGATCGATTCGATCTGCGGGAAAGAGATGGAAGATGAGAGGGAGAGACGGAAGGAAGGAGAGGGATTCGATCTGCAAGAGAGAGAGAAGATGAGAGGGAAAGAGAGAAGGAAGGAGAGGAGGGAGAAAGAGAGAGGAAAGAGGAGAGGGAGGCGCGACAATGGACGTGAGAGGGTCAACGGTCGGCGTTGGCCTGCCCCGGCGAGGTCGGGCGCGACCTAAAGGTTGGTGGTGGCTCGATAAGCTCCTGGATCAGGACCTACGAGGAGGCTGGGGCTCGGGCGCGAGGTACGGCAGGCTGCGCTCCACCTCTTCCTCGAGGAGCATGTGCAGTGGGCGGACGGCAGGTCGCGCGGTTGTGCGGTGGCCTCAATGGTTGCACAATGGGGACTCCATATATCTCCTGCGCTCTGCAACCCTCTCCTTCCCGGCACGGCAGAAGCAAGGATGCCGAGGCGGTTCAGGTTTGCCTTCATCTCCTCTCATCTGCAGCTTCATTAAAGCATATCACAGGGATTTAGCTTATGTATGGACTACACGTACATGGAGAAGTTTTAATGTACACATGTCACTGAAAGTGGCCAACACAGCCATAGTCCAGTATCCAGCTATTTGCGCCCACGTAGTTATATCAGTTGGTTTTAGTTCTGAGATTTTTTATTTTGCCTTTTTTGGGGAAAAAATTGGATGTATGAAATCTGAGATTTGTACAGTGCACTGCTTTTCTTTTCATCTTCAGTTGCGAGGAAGAGTAGGAAGATCGGGCAGAGATGGTTTCACATACCTCTTCTACACTTACAAGTCTCCGCTTTCCAGGATTGCCATGGTGAGCTGCTGCTGTAGTCCTTCATAATATTTTTTGTCCCTTTGCTAAACTTTGTTCTCTTATTCTGATGCTATGATTTGTGATGGCTAGATGAGATTTGTGGTGAAAGGTTTCCTTTCTTTTGTTTACCTACAGATCTTGAATGCACGATTGATGATTTTATTTGATAGGTTAGAAATCTAAATAATAAACATTTTTAAATTGTGTAGTTGGTAAACATGGAAAGCCAAGAAAAATATATAGCTTACTTACAGTGTTGTTTGATCAATTGCTTTGCAGCAGGCTCACTGATGGAGTATGTCTAATCTTGGACTGCATTTATTGCCTGGTGTTGGTGTGTTTCTTTTATTCTGTTTAGGAGGGTTCTAAGCTATTAAGGGAAACATACAATTTATCAGTTTGAGACCTGCTTCAGTCTGTGTGTTGCTGCAGGGAGCTTTGGATGGTGGTCTTGATATTCCGCACAGTGACAAGAGATTTGCTGGCTTCAAGAAGGATGAGAAGCAGCTGGACACTGAGATTCACCGCAACTACATTTATGAAGATCATGTTGCTGACTACATGAAGGTGAGTTGGATCCATTGTCCTTGTGGTTTTATTATAATGCCATTTCTTCATTCCCCTCAGCTACCATTGTTGTATACATGAATTCTTTCTGAAAGATATCTGAGCCTGATTCATCCATATAAAGTATCCCAAAATAGTGTACTTTGTTCTTATTTCTGAAGCAGGTTACTGAATCTTGTTTTAACTTCTGCTCTACCCTTATTTCAGTCAATAGCTGATGAGGAACCTGAGAAGTACCAACTTCACTTTAGTGAGTACATCAAGAAGGGGATTGCGGCTGATGACATGGAAGCACTGTACAAGAAGGTTCATGCTGCCATTCGTGCTGATCCTACCATGGCAAAATCAACCAAGGAACCTCCAAAGACGCACAAGAGGTAGATGTATCTTGCTGTTTATTAAAGTCAGACAACTTATTTCAGCACTTTTATTGGATTGCAAGTTAACGGGACTGTTCGCTGCAGGTATAATTTAAAGAAGCGTTGAGGTAGGTGACACAGTTTGCCATGTATGTGATGTTGCAGCTCAAAATTAAGATGTTGTCAATCCAATAAGAGAAGCCAAGGAGCTATTGGCGATCGTGTGGTGCACGACCTTATACTGGATCATGAAGTTTATCAGTATGTCGTAATGGGTATCAATGTTTTCTCATACTCATGTAGTCCATTCACTCCTAAACTGTATGTTCTTCTTTTGTTAAAACCTTGAAGTATTAAGATGTTAGGGTAAATAAATTCCTTCAGAATCAATAATAGAAAAGTTTTGCTATGCAATAAGATACAGTTGCATGCAAAAAATAATCTTGTCTTATATAGTTATATATCAAAACTATGGATTTGCTATGCACTTCTTGTGATCATTAGTTTTCACTGTTTTCCTTTGGATTTTGTTGGACACCTGCGACATCGTGGTGTCAGACGCGACGGACGCTGCCAGGTCCGCGCCCACATCGTGCTCAGGGAGCCTGGCCTCTTTAGTCGTGTTCTCCATCTTGCAGCGCATGATGAACTACACTATAGAGTTCAGCTGTGTTTCCCCTGTTTTCTTCTACTATAAGAGTTCTAACGATTTGTACTGTTTGGCTGCAAATTTATGCCGTTTGCATCACCATATGGATAGTCGTAACAAATGAAGAGATTTCAGAGAGTTTCACAATCTGACTCGAGTCACAGGCTATAGGTTAACTTTAATTGAATGTTAGTATGGGAGTAATAATTTCTGAAATCTAGAAATGATCTGGTTGCTCATATCGATCTTTCTGGTAATCTGATCTGCCTTTGCTGTACTAGTGTTGTTGGGTTAAAAATCAACAGTGATGTTTAAAAAAGATAAAGGTGATTGTTGTAGTTACTGGGATCCTCCAAGTGGATCATAATAATGATGAGAAAACATAATAAAAAAAACATAAATTGGATTAAATGGAAACCCACTTTCTAGGATTGTGGGTTGAAGAGAGAATGGATGCAGGGCTTTGTCTCAATGAGATTATCTGACAAGAATGAATTAGTGATCAACAGTTTAGACGCAGCAAACCTTCTTACTTCCTCCACCTCCGGACTATGTTATTCTCATTTTTTTGTCCTTCGTTGTTGTGTCGCTCGACTGCATCTTTATTAGTTCAAATTCATGCTTGTTTTAGCTAGGATGAATTTAGGAGTGGTTACCTTTTCATGGTACAGTTGAGCTGATGTTGAGTATGTGTTTGTGTGTAGCGGTTCATTTCCTCCCTTTTCTTTTTGCAGCATTTCGTTCACTTGCAGCTTATAAAAAGTGTGTAGCTAGGATGAATTTAGGAATAGTTACCTTGTCATGGTACAGTTGAGCTGATGTTGAGTATGTGTTTGTGTGTAGCGGTTCATTTCCTCCCTTTTCTTTTGCAGCATTTCGTTCACTTGCTTATAAAAAGATTCATCACATAGGGCTTTAGCTTGATTGTTCCGCATACCATGAGAACCAGCATGACTTTGGATATATGTTTCTGCGGGTTTCAAAAGGTATCCAAGATTGCAGGGAAGTTAATTACACCATCTGTGGAAGATGGGCTGTGGAAGGTGGACATAGCCCCTCAAGTAATTTCACTTTGTCCTGGATAAATAACAGATTACTAATTTATTTGTTTAATCAGGGCAGGTTATTTACGAAAGTATTTCCTATGCAGAATTGGTTAGCATTAACTCTAGACCATTTACTATTGACTAGATAATTTACATGTTGGCAAGGACTTATTGCTGCAGCCTGGTCATAATTGCTCGGCCAATTTCCCAACCCAAATCCAGAACCGCTTCATCTTTAGATCTTTACGTGCTTGATGAAATGCCTTAGTGACTAAGCTCTGCACTTTGTTTTTCTTTGTTCTCCTGCTCACGGATTAACCGATGGCTGCAAAACCCAGAGAAGCGTTAGGAACTGGTCCGCAGCGTCTTCCAGTGTATGCGTACACACAATTCGCTTTCCTTTTCTTTTCACACTTTTTATAGATGATGTAGGTGAGTTACGGAGCCTCTTCTTGCAGTGTTGTCTGCGAGGCCGAAGGGTGTGAGCAATTTCATTGAGGCTGATGCAATCTTTGGACCAGTAACAACGCCAGTGCCTGTATATCCCATGACTGGTTCTTTCAGCTCAATATCCATACACTACTTGTTTGTATTCTGTATTCCAGTGCAAAGTATGATTGTTGCTAAACACTTCTGCATGTAACTGCACTACTATCTGCTGTAAAAAAATGTCACTGCACTAGCACAATGCTAGCATGCATTTTTTTTTAATCTAACACTTATTGAATTGTTCATCTTCTTTCTCCTCTGTTTGTCACTAAGATTCTTCTATGGCCACCTCTTTGAGGAGATCAACTAATCTTCTTGTCGCAGTTTTTGTTGAAACATTGATTAGGTGCTCCAAGAATGTATATGAGCTTGACATTGTATTTAACTGCATCAAGGTGCAATGATTCTCTTTGTTTGTATTTTATTCTGGATTGTCACTGTCACAATAAATAAAGTCCAGAATAGCATTGGTGTTTTTTATCCTAGCATGTACTCCCTCCGTTCCTAAATATAAGACTTTTTAGAGATTTCAGTAAGGATTACATACGGATGTATATAGACAAGCAGACGCTTTTTTTATATTAGTTGCTTAGTTTCATATGTTGAACTGCGTTGTTGAGTGCAGTGTGTAGGCTCTTTCTAGATTGCTCAGCAAGCGATCAACACGGCACATGTAGAGGCTGTGACAGCTGTGAATGGCATTGTTCTTGTCATACTTATGAGCAGGAGCACGGGCCACATTACTCTTCATGCCACTCTAAGCAGCAGAGATGTTGACTGCTGCTTGAATCCTGAGATTGATTTCCACGTTGTAAGGAAAGGGAGGCATGTTTGAGTTCCTGTATGAAAGGATAAAGAAGAAGGAGCATTTATCGTGGTTTTTGCTGAAGGCGTTGGTCAGGAGTTGACTACCCGGACCGATGACCAGGACCGAGAGCAGGATGAGTATGTCAACATGCTGTTCCTTGACATTGACCTTCTATAAAGTTTACATGCAACTCTCCCTGGTTAAAAAAACCAATTTAAACGTTTTGTTCTTTTGATGGTTACTCATTTCTTTTACCGTTGTTGTATCAAAACAATTGTATTTTCATTGATGGCCGCTTGGGCTCATTTTCTAGGAGAATGAGATGTGGGATAAACTACTATGAAATACTTGGTTCCCTTCAAACAATTTATTAGCTAACTAATTTTGGCTGATGCTGCACATGATACATTTGTACTCTGTTGTTGTTGCCATCTTGCCTTTTTATGTGAGCTTAAACACAATCAACTAACTTTTACTAAGTTTATACCGTATATATTTGCTCAAACACAGTTACTAAAAAATACAAATATTTTTAACGAGTACATGATTTTAAATGGGATTCCGCGCCATTTGGCGCAACGGGTCATGTTATACAAATGTAATTTTTTGGCGCAATGGGTTATACAATTTTTTTTCAAACTCGGATTTTGCAACGTGATAAATATATTTTGAATATAGAATGGTTTAACTAATGGGTTTTCTGACTACCAATATCAAATATGTCCTTGCAAAATGAAGCTATTTTCTTCGACAACATGGCTTTAGTGGGTCTTTACGCCATTTGGCGCAACGGGTCAACTAGTACACAGTAAAGAACCTTCTGTAGAAAGACTTGCTGTTCATTTACCAAATAAACATATTGTGCGATTTCGTGCAAGGGCCAACCTTAAGGCTATTGTTAACAATTCTTTGCTGCACAAGACCATGTTAACAGAATGGTTTGTTGCTAATGCTAGATACAACAGTGCCAGGTCTTTAACATACTATGATTTTCCCACAAAATGGTCTTGGAATGCACAGAGTAAGGTATGGATGAAAAGAAAACTTGGCAAAAGAATTGGTAGGATTTACTATGTGCATCCTTCTGTTGGTGAACTTTATTATCTTAGAATGCTGCTAATGATTGTAAAAGGCGCAAAGTCTTATGCTGATGTTAGGAGTTACAGTGGCGTTGTCTATGGGACATTCAAAGATGCATGCACTGCTAGGGGGTTACTTGGTGATGATAACGAGTGGTTCTGTGCATTTGATGATGCTTTGAAATGGGGTATGGGAAACCAGTTGCGTCAGCTATTTGTGACCATAATTCTTTTCTGTGGAGTCATCGATGAAAAGGGTTTTTTCGAAAAATATTGGAGTGATCTAGCTGAAGACATCCAGTATAGGATGCGTCATGATCCTTCATATTGTGTTCCTGATGATGAGCTAAAAAACTTGCTTTTAGATGAGTTGTCTATTGTTTTTTCTAGGAATGTTTGTAATATTTTGGATCACAATTTGCCTCTAAGATGGTAGCTCGCGGGACGCCAATATGATTAGCGATGAACTTTGTCAAGATTTTGAAGCGCTCATTGAAAGTGCTGAAGCTATGCAGAAAAAACTTAACGTAGACCAAAAAAAGGCTTTTATATCTATAATTGATCGAGTGAGGGAGGATAAACCTGGTTTATTTTTTGTTTCAGGCCATGGTGGTACTGGAAAAACTTTTCTTTGGAATGCTCTTGTTGCTTATCTTCGAGGATACAAAAGGGTTGTTTTGACTGTTGCATCTTCAGGTGTTGCATCGCTGCTGCTCCCTGGAGGGTAGAACGGCACACTCTAGATTTAAAATTCCTATTGACCTTGATGAGAACGGGCTATGTGACATTCGGAGGTCTACTATGTTATCGTCTTTGATCGAGTCAGCGTCTCTTATTATTTGGGATGAAGCTTTGATGACACATAGGAAATGTTTTGAGGCGCTAGATCGGAGCTTGCGTGATGTTTTTCGGTTACCGTGATCCGTCGCTGGCCAATGTTCCGTTTGGTGGTAAGATAGTTGTCTTGGGTGGTGACCTTAGGCATATTTTGCCTGTTATTGAGGGTGGAACCCGATCTCAGGTTGTTAATGCTGCTGTTACAAATTCTCCTCTGTGGCATCATGTCACGGTTCTTCACCTTACTATTAACATGCGGCTAGCTGTCCAGACTGAGGATCCTGATGTGTAGGCTGAGGCGGGAGCCTTTGGTCGGTGGGTTCTGAGCATTGGTAATGGCACCATCCCTGCCGTGGCGCGGCAGGGGGAATCTGACCCTACCTGGATAAGCATTCCCAGCGAACATTTGGTGCATACCGATGGCCCAAAAATTCCAGCTATTGTTGATGTTGTTTATGTAGATTTCTTGCAGGGCTACTCTGATCCTAACTACTTGAAAGAAAGAGCTATTTTAACACCGACAAATGATCTAGCTATGGACATCAATGATCACGTTCTTTCTTTGGTGCCTGGCGAGGAGAGGGAATATTTAAGCTGTGACTCGACGGGAAATTCAGCAGATGAAGCTCGTAAAATAGATGTTTAACTTTCCTTACCATAAATTGGTTCTTAAAAAAGGTGTTCCAATCATGCTCCTTAGGAACATAAGCCAGGCGGCTGGTTTATGCAATGGTACACGACTTATTGTTACTAGACTTGCTGAGAAACTCATTGAGGCAGTTGTAATGACTGGTTCCAATATCGGAGATATAGTTTACATACCGAGGATATGCTTGACTGTTAGAGATCCTAAATGGCCTTTTACTTTGTACCGCCGGCAGTTTCCTATTAGAATTTCATATGCCATGACTGTTAACAAAAGCCAGGGACAAACTCTTGCAGCTGTTGGTCTGTATCTGAAGACTCCTGTCTTCACCCATGGCCAGTTCTATGTTGCGGTGTCGCGTGTGACCTCTAAAAAAGCACTCCGGATATTGATTGAGAACGAAAATGATACCTGCAGTTCCGAGACTAGAAATATCGTGTTCTCTGAGATTTCGAATCTCTTGCAAATAAGTAATAATAGCACCTATTGTAATTACCTACCTATGTTTACTACATACTTTTCTGTGTTGCAGGCTTTTGAACTATGTCTTTTGGACAGTTTGTGTGCTCCTCTTGAAAACAAGTAATGTTAGCACCAGTTTACCGTATGTTTTTTGGTTTGCTGGCTTTTGAGCTATGTCCTTTTTTTTTATCCAGCAATTGCTGGCTTTTCATTGATTATAGCAGGAAGCAGTGGGAAAACAAAAGGGAGGTGAAGATCCGAGGATCAAGTGCGTAGGGCCAGCCACATGCGGTCGAAAACCCTAGTACAGGAAAAGGGAAATTTCTCTCAAGGTGGCTCCCGAGGGGCCTCGATGCTGCGCTGCGCCACGATCCTCGAGCTCGATGCTGTCTCGGATGTGCCTGATGATTTCTCGCACGCTCGGAAGGTTGCTTCGAAAAGTGCAGTTGTTTCTTTCTTGCCAAATTTCCCAGCAAGTCAGCAGCAGGATTGACCGCGCACCGTGTCGTCGTGAAGGATCAGTGCGCGCCAAAATGCTGTGGATGATCGTGCTGGAGTTTCCGCGGCTCCAGCAATCCGCAAGGGAGAGGGCGGAGCAGCCGTGCCAATGCCCGATCGCAGTCCAGACCTGTCTAGACTCGGGCAGTTCCGCACAGGTGGTGCGATGATTCGAGGCTTCGACGCGAGTTGGCGAAGTAGCCATTCGCCAGCCCGCCTCGCAATCTGTCGTTGCACGAGCACATCACGCAGCAGTATACGAGAAGATTTTGATCTTCCCGGCGCCCGAGCTTTCGGATCAAGTGGTCGGTTGGTCGCCGTCCTGCCCTGAAACTGAGCATGGTATGCGGACCTGGCCGAGTACGTCCCGGAGCTTGAATGCTTCCAGGTCAAGTCGTCTGGCACTCCCGGTTGGAGGGGCGGCGCCGATCGTTGCAACTCGCGGTGCAAGGCTAGAACGTCCTCGAGGAGGTGCTGATTTTGCCCGTGGGCAAGATCCCGGATCCAGGTGTCGTCGCTGAATGCGTCGTGGACCGATCGGTGCTTTCGCTGAGAGTGGGTGAAGAGCTCGGGGAAGCGCTGGGAGAGTGTTGCATGCCCGAGCCACGGGGAGCGCCAGAAGGATGCCCGTGTCCCGTCTCCGATCGTCACCTTTGTCGAGGCCGAGAAGAGTGCCCATCCGCCTCGTCGCATGGCAGTTTGAGCCGACCTGTGGCCTTTCCGGATGGTGCCAGGCGATCGAGTCAAGACGGAGTGCTCTACCGAAGCGCTGCAGGTCGGGATGCCTAGGCCTCCATGCTCCGTGGGGCACACACCGTCGGCCGATTGACCTTGTACCGGCACCGTGATCTCTTCATCTTGGCGCCAAAGGAAACATCGCCTGCACTTGTCGATCTCCCTGAGGATCTTCTTTGAGACACGGAGGACGGTGAGCGCGAAGGTTGGCATTGCGCTCAAGACGCAGCGGACGAGCGCTCGGCGTCCCGCCATCGGCAGTAGTTTGCCCTTCCATCCCGCCAGCCTTGCCTTGATTCTATCGATGATGAACTGGAGGTGGACGAGGCGTGGTCGGCCCGTGGTGACCGGAAGGCCAAGGTATCTAATGGGGAAGGGGGCGATCGAGCCCTGAAAACCCTGCAGCACCTCCTCCATGTTGACGTTCTCACAGCGGATGAGGGAGACCATAGACTTGGCTGGGTTGATACAAAGACCGGTCGCTTTTCCGAAGTCATCTAGGATGCGTAGCAGGGAGTCGACCTCGTCGCGGCTAGGGTTTAAGAATATGACTGCATCGTCAGCGTAAAGGCTCACCCGTAGCGCAAGGTCACGTCCAGGGAGGCGGCGCAGAAGCTGCTGATCCACAGCCGCGGCGATGAGGCGATGTAGTGGGTCAATAGCTAGGATGAAAAGGAAGGGGGACAACGAGTCGCCCTGACGCAATCCTCGCAAATGAAGGATCTTTGGGCCTGCCGTGCCGTTGAGGGAGACCGAAGATGAGGCAGTGACGAGAAGACGCGCGACCCAATCCCTCCAGCGCACGCTAAACCCTAGCTTCTGAAGCAATTCGAGGAGATACTCCCAGGACACGGTGTCGAAGGCTTTCGCTATGTCTAGTTTCATAAGAAGACACGGTGTCTTGCGGCGGTGCAGGGCCCTGACGGAGTTTTGCACATAGAGGAAGCTGTCCCTGTATGCATTTTGTCTTCGTGAAAGCTGTCTGCTGCAGCGTAGATGATGCACGGTGATGACGGAGGCGAGCCTAATGGAGAGGACCTTGGAGATGAGCTTCGCGATTGAATGGATCAGGCTGATAGGCCTGAAGTCAGCGATCGCCATCGCCCCGTCCTTCTTTGGCAGGAGGATGATCGTTGCGTTGTTGATCATGGACATGTCGCGCCCCCTGAGGTTGTAGAACTGATGGAAGGCCACCATGACGTCGTCCTTGATGATGGGCCAGCAGGAGCGGAAGAATGAGCCGTTGAAGCCGTCTGGTCCTGGGGATTTTTCCTGTGGAGACTTGCAGATCGCCGCCCACACCTCCTCTTCGGTAAACGGGTTGTCGAGGCCGGCCGCGGGCAGGGTTGGCAGGCGGACAACGTCCCAGTTGATGGTGCAGCTACGCGGCGTCGCCGACCCTAAGGTGGAGCTAAAGTGCTCATGGATGATCTGTTCCTTGTCTTCATGGGAGGTGGCGATGGCGCGGCCGCTATGGAGGGCGTGAATGAAGTTTTTCATTGTTCGGAGTTGATTTTGCTCGAAAACGCCGTCCTGGCGTCGCCCGCACGTAGCCAGGTGATCCGCGACGCCTGCCGCTTGCGGGCCCTATCGATCGCAGCGAGGCCGAGAATGCGTAGCTTAGGCTGTCTTCGCAGCTGCAGCTCCGTGCCCGAGAGCTGTCTGCGTTCCTGGGCAACATCAAGGCGCAGAATGATCTCCTTTGCCATGTGCATCTGAAGCCTAGGCTCACTGAAGAAACCCTTCAACCAAATCTTCAGGTCTTTTGCCGCCCTAGCTAGCTTGGTGTTGAGGCGCTGGAAGGCGCAGTTGGAGGCGACCGGCCGATTCCACACACGCTGGACCGTGGTGTGGAAGTGAGGAAAGCGCGGCCAGAAAGACTCAAAGCGAAAACGGGCCGCGCGACGAGGTGAAGAAGCTTCAGACAGCAGCAAGGGGCAGTGGTCGGAGCACGATGTTGAAGCGGCATGGAGGAGGTATGATGGGAACATGGTGCTCCATGCCAAATTGCAGAAGAATTTGTCGATGCTGACTAGGGTCGGCGTCGTCCGTTCGTTGCTCCATGTGAATTTCCTATTTTTGCACTTGATCTCTTTCAGTCCTGCCGCGTCGATCGCAGCTCTGAACTTGCCCATGATTCTGCGGTTTGTGTTGTTGTTGTTCTTGTCTCGCGCCTCGTAGATTAGGTTGAAGTCTCCATTGATGAGCCAGGGGCGTCCGTCGGCGGTGCAGCTCGGCTAGGAACTCATCTTTCCTCCCATCGTCGACGGGCCCATAAACGGTTGTCATCCAAAAGGATGAAGCTGATGCAGCCAGGGTAATCTTGGCCGTGATGGAGAATTGGCCGATGGCTTGGGACTGCACGCCTACGCGGCTTTTGTCCCAGAAAATCGCTACGCCTCCACGAGTGCCAGTCGCCGGGAGGACGACGCAATCGGCGAGCCTGCTCTCGCCAACGTCTCTAACTAACGATCTGCTCCATTCGTCGATTTTGGTCTCTTGCAGGAAGAGAAGGGCCAGCTTGTGTGTCTCTGCCGTCTCGCACACTACAGCTCGCCGGGCCGGCGAGTTGAGCCCTCGGACGTTCCAGCACATGATTTGGTAGTTTGTGTCAATCATGGGGGAGACGGGCGATTGCTCCGGCGACTAATACTACTAGAAAACAAACACAAGTACACCACCATCGGTCCGGGGGGACGCCGGCGGCCACCAATAGGCCCCAATTCCCGCCGGCGACCAACTATGCCCCTGCTTCGAGAGCACCTATGACAGATACAGCACATGGAGAAACCTAACTCTACCCAGCCGCACGCTGAGCGTCGCCGGAGGCTAAAACTACTGATGGAAACTAACATGGGGAAGCATCGGCCTGAACGGCCTCTCCGTCTTGTCCGTGCATGCCCGTGGCGATCTTGAGGGCCGCGGCGTCGAGGTTGGTGAGCTTGGCAATTGCCATGATGTCGGCGTCAGAGAGCGGCTCGTCGAAGCGGCGGATCAGCGCCTCAGCAGCCTTGGCCGTCATGGTCTCGTTTGGTCCCAGGATGCCCAGGCCGTGCACGATGCGAAGAGTGGCCCTCTGGCTGACCGGGACAGTGGAAGGGTTGGCCGCCTGACGGGCGCTCTGGCGGGACGGTGGTGCTGCAGGCCTGGAGCGAGCCGGCGTCTTGGCGCGAGCCGGGGCCTTCCCCAGCACGGATGGCGCCGGGGTGGCGAACAGCTGGCTTGGCAGGGCGCCACAGCCACCAGTGTCAGAGAGCTGCAGGTGGCACACCTGGGAGGTGACCGCGCCGAGCTGCAGGGAGTGTGAGGTGGCCGCTCCGGGGGTGTGCTGGGCGAGGGAGAGGGTCGGGCCCATGTCTATGCCGTCGTCGAGGCTGCAGGTCGTGTCTGCGTTCTCGTAGAAGCAGAGCGGCTTGTCGACGGTGGCCGCAGCAGCCTTGTCCACCGCGGTCCTTCTCGGGTCCACCCGAGGAGGAGGGGGCAGCTCCCTACCCACCTCGTCGAAGAAGGCCGCCACCGGGTCGCCGCCGTTCGGTGGCCCGCCCTTTTCCCTTGGCAGGGGCCGGGGTGGCGCCAGCAGCGGGTTTGGCGGGGTAGCAGCCGTCCCAGAGGAGGACGCCGCCCGGGGCCCGACCCTTCCCTTCTTGGTGGCGTGGCCCTGACGTCCGTCGCGGGGGCGGCTCGGGCTGTGCCGCGAGGTGGGTGTGCGGCTGCGGTGGCGTTTCATGGGCGGGGGCGCGGCTGGCTCCTTGCCACGACCCCGACCCAGCAGCGTGTCCTTCCAGGACCTCCTCTGGCTGTCGTCGCCGTCATGGCTGCGCCTGTGGCCAGCCGAGGGCATGCCCTTGCAGCCCGAGGACGCCACCTGCGCGGGAGGGCGCAGGCGCGGCCCTGAGTCCTGCGATGGCCTGCCGTCTTCCACGCCTGCCACCCAGCCGCCCGCACGTGGGAGGCGCGGGTACGGACGGTCGTCGTCGTCGGAGGAGGGGAGCCCGCTTTGTCCAGAGTGCGAGGAGCGGGGGGAGAGCGGCGTCCAGTCTTCAACACGGTCGATATGCACCAGGACGTCCCAGCGGAGCGAGTCGGTCAGGCGGCGCGACCGCTTCGCCGGGCGGCGAAAAGCCTATCATCTCCTCCACCCTACCGGCTCCCCGCGCGTGCTTCCAGAGCGTCCTCTTGGTGGGGATGTGGTGGAGCTGCCACACCCACACCCAGACGGCAAAGAGCTTCGTGTCCGCACGCTCGAAAATGCGGCCGTCGATGATCACCTTGTCGCCCAGCGCCTCCTTCGTGCCCTCCAGGGTCCATAGTTGCATGGGCAGCTTCTCCATGACGACACGGACGTGGAGCATCCAGGTGTCATGGATCGCGTGCGTGTCCTCCCTCCATGGCTCCAGGAGAAAGGCGACGCCGTCCACGGTGATCGAGCCGCGACGGACGGCGAGAACTTTGTGCGCCGGCATGGTGAAATGGACGAAGAAATCTTCGGGATCGTGGCTGGTGATGCGGAGGAGGTGAGTGGGGATCTGAAACTCTCGCTCGATGGCCCGACCGATGGAGAGGGAGCTGGCCGCGTGCAGCTTGGACATCGCGGTGACCACCACCGCGTGCTGCTGCAGCAGGAAGACCTGCTGCTCCATCTCCGGGGTGGAAGCGATCACCTTGTGGCTGGTTCTTGGCCGGCGCCCGTGGTCGGCGCGGGGCGTTCGCACGGGCCATCGGGCGGTGGATGGCCGGCGGGAACACTAGGCGTTCAAGACCGGACGGGCTTGCTGCTCGCCCACGGCCCGACTTCTCTTGTTCTTGGGGCACTCCCTGCCGAAGTGGCCCGGAGCTTGCAGATGATGCAATGGAGGGGTCGTGGCGGTCGGCGCGCGGTGGTGAGGGCTAAGGCAGCGAAGCAGAGGCCCTTGAACCTCCTTAAGAAGGCCTCGCGCCCCGGCGAGGGAGGGGAACGCCCTGGACCGGGCCCGCGGAGGCGTCCTGGATTGCCCGGCGGACGCCTGCCTGCCTTCTTGCTCCTGCGGGACTGGTAGCAAGTCCATCCCTCATCAATGGCGGCCGGCCCCGAAGAGGGCGGCGGGGAGGGCACAACTACAATGGATCGAAGCTGGGGTTGCTCTGGCGCGGGGGGGGGGGGGGGGTCAAGACCCATCGGTCCAGGGGAAGGGCTCAGCACCTCGCGGCAGGATTTGCGGGGGCGTCCCCTACACTGGCGCGGCCGGAGAACAGGGAGAAGATGGCGCCACGGAAGATCCAGGGGATCCAGATCCGCCCCCAAGAGCGGAGCATTGATGCTTGGCTGGTGAGGATGCGGGATCCCGGGGCGGTGGCGGGGCCGGCATGGGCGGCAGCGGCCCTCCGGGCGGGGCAGCGTTGCTGGGAGCGGCCAGCGGCGCGGAGCGGAGCGGGGCCTAGCCTAGGAGCGGAGCGGAGCGGAGTCCATTGCCAGCAACCGGTTTTAATTTGCGTCGAGCTATGTCTTTTGAACGGTTACTTTTGGGTGCATAGTGTTGGCTCACTATACGCTTCTGTTTCTCTTGCGCTTGTTTATTGAGCGTAACGTTCTCATTTCCTCCCAGGTATAGAGCTATGTTCTTGCGTATAAATTGTCTTTACCTCTATCTACTTTTTCCTGTCTTCAGTTTGGCTGCCCGGTGCATTATCCTTGCCATTTTAATCGTCCTTGACATGTTTTCCGCAGATGGCATGTTCCAAGCTTTCTGAGATTCACAGTGATAGTAATCATGTCTCCACTTATTTCTTAATCTTGCCTTTTGTACAGATTGAACTGAACAAGGTACAAGTTGGTGGTAGTCATATTTGAGAGATTTTGGTCCAAGGCTGTAAATATATCCCCATTTACATGTCAGATGTGAGGACCTACTGGTGAAGATGAGGGCTCTACAGCGACCAATCTAGAAGGTCTAATCCCGGCTCTTCTGTGCTCATCTGCCTTCCTTGCTTCTCTGTATAAAATCTCGCTACCAATGGTCCATGTTTGCTTTTTGACTGTTTGGTCTTATCATAGTACGTTTTGATCAGATTGGTGTGATCTTGAATGTGTGGTCGAAACGGTTTAGCAGGATTTAAGTTGGATTCAAGAGTTCTCAGTTTGGCCGCAGTGTTCTCATTTTCTTAGGAAAATTGTTGGATGTAATTCCTATTCAATGTTCTGCCGTAGCTGCTCTTGTTCATTTAGTGTCTCTCAAATGCTTTATTTTCTTGTCTAGCCTTATCTCTAGGCATGTTACCTGATAGGTGTTTTTTTTTTTGTGTTGTTCAGGCCAGGGCTTCAACGATGAGTTGCAACTTAATGTTTGGTACAGTCATCACCTGCAAGCAAGCACCGATAACATGTGGTGTTTATATTTGATTCGCTTGGTATGAAGAGGCTACACCATCAACTCCATTGGTTTGTTTTCGTCCCTGCTTAGATTTGTTTCCGTGTATGCTAAAATCTTGCTTACATTTCAGAGATCTTTGCATTATTCCAGTGGTGTCTATACCGAAAAAGGCTTTCGCCCCCCCTTTATATTATAAAGCCAACCGCACAACAAGCATCCAATAAGGTCCAGCACACAAACACGCACACACACACGGAGGTCCACAGGGACAAATAGTACAAGAAAGGGTCAACGCTGAGGGCACAACACAACAAGCCCTAACACCAAAACACACACGCCACAAACCACAAAGCCGCCAGGCGGTCTAGTCAGGCTCAGGTGGAGGAGGCGGCAGCGGGGGAGCCACGCGGAGCGCCATCGAGCGGAGATCGGAGAGGAGGGCGGTGATGACGTCCCGGTCCTCGGGGTGGCTAAGCGGCCACCAAAGCTGCAGGTAACCACACAATTTGAAGATTGCGTCAGTCGCACGACGGAGGGGCACCTTCTGAATAACAAGCTTATTTCGAATGTTCCAAAGCGTCCAGGCGAGAACCCCAACACACAACCATCTAATATGGCGGTAGCAAGCAGGGCAGGCGTTAAGCTCGGCAAGCAGGTCGGGGAAGTTGGTATTACACCACTGTCCGCCAACCGTTTCGCGGAAGCAGGCCCAAAGGAACTGGGCAGAGTGGCACGAGAAAAAGATGTGGTTAGCATCCTCAATCGTGCCACAGATGGGGCACATCCCATCACCCGGGCCATTACGCTTGAGGACCTCAACCCCAGAGGGGAGGCGTCCACGGATCCATTGCCACAAGAAGATCCTGATCTTTAGCGGGAGGCGGATGTCCCAGATTAGGCTAAATGGCTCCGTGGCCGTCTAGGGCGCAATGGCGCCTTACAGGGATTTCGTGGAGAAACGTCAAGAGGGCTCGAGGCGCCAAGACAGAACATCCCGGTCCTCCGCCACGTCCATCGGTAAAAGTGCGATGTCTTGGAGGAGGGAATCCCAGGCAGCCACCTCAAGGGGGCCAAAGGGACGCCGGAAGGCGAGACGCCCTAAGTCAATAAGGGCCGTCTCGACAGAGACCCGAGGGTCAGCCGCAATGGCAAAAAGTTCTGGGAAACACGCCGCCAGGGGGGCGTCCCCTAGCCAGCGGTCGAACCAAAACAAGGTCGAGGCTCCGGAGCCAACTGAGATGGATGTGCCGATGCGTAGTACGGGCAGAAGCTGGATCACGGACTGCCAGAACTTGGAACCACTCGTACGTTGGCAAAAGGCAAGAGGTTGGCCACGGAGGTACTTATTACAGATGATGGTGAGCCAGAGGCCTCCCTCCCCGTTGGCAATACGCCACAGCCATCGGGTCGAGGGCAATGTTCATGCGTCGGGAAGATAGGATCCCAAGGCCCCCGGCTTTGGGCTTGCGATGTCGGGCCAGCTCACCATATGGTACTTCGCTTGTCGCCTCGCCAGCCCGAAGAACCTCGACTGGTATTTGGCCACCTCCTGGTGGAGGGTCTCATGCAGGCTGTAGAAGCTCATGAGAAACCAGAGAAGGCTAGCAAGAGGAGTTGATTAGGATCACCCTAGCCGCTTTCGACAGCCAGCGTCCCCTCCAGTGTTCAACCCTGTGCTGCATCCTAGTCACCGTTGGGCGAAGATCCGCGACGGTGAGTCTGGAGTCACTAATGGGCACCCCCAAGTAGGTAGTGGGGAAGGTGCCCAGGCGGCAGTTAAGCCGGTCCGCAATGGACAAAGCTTTGTCCGGGGGGTAGCCGAGGACCATCACTTCGCTCTTGTCGAAGTTGATGGTGAGTCCCGACATCTGTTGGAAACACAGGAGGAGGAACTTCAGGTTGGCGATGTCGGACGCGGAGCCCTCCACCATGACAATGGTGTCGTCCCGCTTATTGGAGGAGGGAGACCCCTCCTCCGTCCACAAGGTGGGGGACGACGCCCTGGATATGGCCGCAGGCTTTGGCCTTATCCATATATGATCTGCTTATCATGACTTACTGTAAAGGGTCAGTACTCTATTTTCTCTTGTTTTCTTTTGAATTGTCCCTATTATTGCAAAATTCAGGCTGTGCTTCTGGATGGAGAGCTGATGATTTATCTGCCGTCATTTTATACTTCTTTGTTGGATTGTATACAGATCGTAGGCATCCAATTTTTGTGTAAAGTGCCACTGAAAAATATAAATTACTCCTATTTGTATTTGACATATAAACTGTAGCCCTCTATATATATTTCTTCATTACTCGCTTTCAGCGCATGTTCTGTTGTTACTCCCAGTCCATTGATTGGGTGCTTAGTTTAGTTTTTCCTTTGGTTCTTCTGGTAGGATTGCTTTCCTAGGCATCAATATATATTATTTAGTTCTCTGTTTTAAAAGAGTCTGCAGTCTGCACTATACTCTCATGATTTTGGCCATACATATATTTTTTCATTACTCTAGCTTTCAGCCCATGTTCTGCTGTTGCTCCCAGTCCATTGATTGGGTACACGCAGATGAAAGCCCAATAATCTGAGCTAATGAAGTTTGTGAAGAGCTCATGAAGTTAAACAAAATATGTTTAGGACAATATCTTTTTGCCTGCAGCATTTGGTGCCGTACCATCAGCAGTAGAAGTACTATCCACGATGTAAATTAGGTCCAGTTGTAGAAGTACTACCCAAACTTCAATGCTAACAAGTAAAAATAGCTATTTTTTTGGAAGAGCTTGTTAGTTGGCGAATGGGCGTCATTCATTCTTACAGTTTTTATCGTCATTAAAGTATAATAATTGGTTGACCTCATTTCCATAATCAGCACTAGGTTAGTCTTTTTGGTTACCTCTGGTGTTGGTTCTCACAAAGCCAATTCCATGCTGTTGCCAATATTTTTGGTGAATCTGCTATGTACTGAGAGATATAACGATTAATTCTGGTTCTGCCAGAGCCAAGGTCCGATGCATTTTAGGTTGCTGGGATACACATATTTGTTCAAATGCATCCAGGAGATGAGATGCCAAATCATTTTATTTAGAACCTTTTACTCTCCAATGAGTTTAAATATTCTATATGTTGTAGCGGTATTTACATATGGAGCTTATCCTCTAGCTAATTTGGTTATGGGAAATATATTGTTTACTCTAACTTTCATGCTTAACTTAATACACAGTGTTGTGATTTTTTACTTCTGCTGTAATATAGGTGAAACTGCAATAATTGTCTTTTCGTTTTTTTTCGACGGATCAGTTTACGTATGTCGTTAGCGTTTTATTCGGGATATTTTAGCATTGCACTATTTATTTCAAATCCTGTAACATTTCAGTTTTTGGAATACACATGTTTATCATATTACCGCACTTCCCAAATTTCAGTTTCAGCTATCAAGTTCTCGCATTATCCAGAGCTTGTTTTTGCATGTAGCAATGAAATAGACAACATCAGTTTTATATTTGTTCATATCAGCTATTGCTGTTTTCCAGGACAAGCGGTTTTTCTGTACTGTCACTGTTGACAGGCTTGGCTCTGATCAACGTTGGTGGTTCGCTTCGTGTGCCACGTGCCTCAAGTCTGCTAAATATACTGGCTATCAGTATAGATGCTCTGACGATGCTTGCTCCTCTGTTGAGGCCAACTTAACGTGAGCATATTTACCATTTACTTCTTTGATTTGGTGCTTGCATGCTACTATCTGTGAACTAAAACCTTCTTTTGGTTTTGATTTCCAGGTACTGTATTTCTGTCTTTGCATCTGATGGCACCGCGGAAACTGAATTTGTGTTGTTTGACAAGGTCGCATCGGGTGCTGTAGGAAAACCATTAATTGCTATACTTCATCAAAGGTATCCCGGATATGCTGCCGTGGACGAGATGGCCAAACTTGTGAGGCATGACGTTACTATTCCACCACAGATAACTCAGCTCATCGGGCAGAAGTATAAGCTCATGGTCTCCATATCAAAAAAAATGGAAGCTAAAAAATGGCGAGGATTTGTCATTCCAGGTCAATAGAATTGCAGAAACCTACAAACCTGAGTTGCCTCCCTCTGTCAGTGCTGTTGCTTCTGGATCTGGCAAGGATGCATTAGTCAACAATGTTTGTGGTGAACAACTCCCTGTCTTGGGACCGGCTATATCGTCTGGACCAAACACACCTCCTCCCACGGGTTTTCTACCTGGTTCTCCTGCAGCTCAGGTATAACACAACATTTTTGTGTTTTCATTTGTTTGCTGGAACTTGGAATCACAATGTTCAATCCTTTCTAGGATTTAAATGGTAGGATACTGAAGCGAGTATGCTCACATTCAGGTTAAATCGTAGGATACTTTGCATTGCCGTGTTAAGAGATACTTTGTATGTGGTAGAACAATATGCATGTCCATTAGAAGAATCAGGTTTTCAAAGCAATAAAGGCATGATCAAATGCGTTGCTTTGATGAACATCAGTATATGCAGGATGCACCAATGATACTGAGTACTGAATGAACTAACTATAATGTACACTAGCAAGTTGACTCCCAATCCCATTGCATCAGCCAACCACAGATTCATGACCAGACCATAGCAAGTACCAGTCTTCATTTTCTTATTATTTGAAGTGTGCGCTGAACTGAACACAAGTATTGCATCACTTTCTGATATTGCTGATCAGTAAAAATATATGTGGCCAAAAAATCTAGAATCAGGACATAATGAGGTAGTAACATCATGCCACTGATCAGTAAAAAATTGCTTCCCTGAGTGCTACCACACAAAAAAGAAAAAAGTGCTACTTGCTTGTTTCGGTGTGACTCTGAATCTGATTTGATGTGTTAGAGAGGAGGACGACTTGTGTTCAGTTCAGCAAAATATATGTGGCCAAAAAAATCTAGAATCAGGACATAATGAGGTAGTAACACCATGCCACTGATCAGTAAAAAATTGCTTCCCTGAGTGCTACTTGCTTGTTTCCGGTGTTACTCTGAATCTGATATGATGTGTTAGAGAGGAGGACGACTTGTGTCTTGGGTAGGGTTTGTCCTGCAACTTTTCTTTACTTTCTGAAATGTTACGTACTGCATGAGTGTGCTTTTGTTCTGGGGTTGAATAGATGGTTCTGTCTAAGCACACTTGGCTGTTCATTCTTTATACTATTGTGTTATAGTACCTGGCGTCGCCCTGAACATTGTTATCCTCCCTATTTTGGAGGATCTACACTACATTGATTATTTGGATGTACTATCAGATCATCCTAATGCTATTTTTTCTTCCTCAGGCACACACACATGCTTCTATTGGCAAAATCACCCCCTCAACTCCATCTCCACGGTACTGGTAAAGTATTATGGAACTGCATGTCCCTTGTTCATTTGGTTCTTTCCCCTTCTTATCGTCTTATTATTTATTGCAACAGCTCTGTTGCCCCGAAGCGTGGCGCAAGGCGCTCTTTGTTTGGTAAATCTTTGAAAGGAAAGTCTGACGTCATGCTAGGCGATGCTACTACATCTGCCCAGGTGCTGGCTGTTTGTTTTTTTTCGTATTTACTGATCCTCTTTCTGGACCCTCCTTGTTCTTGCTCTGACTTGTTTTATCTTGGGAAAAAAATTAGGATGGCATGGAAGCTTGGTGGATGATTCTTCCATGACTGTTGAAGAGAAAGATGTTGATGCGGTACCCGTTAGGCCCAAAAGGTCTTGCTTAACTACTTGATGGTCTGATGTATTATTAGTTCAACTCCAGGACACATTCTTATTTTGCATTCTGTTTCTTATTTTGCAATATGCGGAATTAGGGTGTAAGAGTTCTAATTCTACCACATTTACGGTGCACATGCCAGCCCCCGAACCATTTTGTCTGTCAGCAATATATTTACTGTCTGCTTTTCTCGTGTGTTAGGTCCCCGTCCGGTAGCAAGGGTCCGGGCCACCAAAGAAACAACAGAAGTAATGCCCTTTCTGCAGGAGTGCAGTTTTCTGTAGCTCAGGCTACACGGTACCCCTTATCTTTGCCATCCATTTATGCATCAAGATCCGTGCAGAAACATTTGTCTTTTTTGTTTCTCTCAAACGACACAACATATGAACTTTAACTTTTGCAGAACAACAATACATTCTAACTAAAATCTAGGAAAAAAACTTTCAGATTTTTTCATGCATTTTAAATACTTGAAATAATATTTTTAGTCAAAGAAAATCTCATTTTTTATATTTATATCAGACCAAAAAATCTGAAAGTTTTTTCACACATTGATGTTCTAATGTTTGTTCGATCTGCAAAGTTTGAAGTTCATATGTTGTTTCGTTTTCGAGAAACAAAAAAGAGAAATCTTCTTGTTGTAAGTTAGTTGGGGAGTACGGATCTCAAAGCAAGGCCGGAGGGTTGAGGATAAGAGGTTCCATGTAGCCTGAGCTACAAAGAAACTTTGTGTTTCTGCAGTGCTTGCAGATGTCGTTTGTAAATAAGGTGGGTGCTAATTACGTTTTGCATGTTCATTCTTCTGCTTCTAGGCATTAGACTCAAAGGTTGCTTCTTTTCCTGATTGTCTTGCATATGCAGTTACTTTTCTCCGTCTACTTCTTTTCTTCCAAAAGATTCCTCTATATATCCCAGTGAATTACATTGGTCTCTTGTCTTCGGTTCAAATACGATCTCTTTATTCTTTCATCTTTTCCGTGGTGATCAGGTTCAGTTCCGTTCATCCTTGTCTTCCTGTATGATTCTTGTTATGAGCTTAGCTCACAAGAAACAGGTGAAGGGTTCCTAGATAGTTCACTGCTGCTTGCCGCCTCGACATTCGCGGGTGTTCGGCTTGCCTTCCTCCGTGCTTCATCGAGCTACTAAGGCGGCTTTGACTTTTGCATCTATGGGTCTCGTCTTACGCTGTCTGCGTGATGTGATGACCTTGCCGTTTGCCCACTCTGTGTTGTTGGATGTATCTTTAATGCTGCAGCATAGATCACCTACGATTGTTGCTTAGATGCACATGTGATGGGTATTTTGTGTGACCATATGCTTGTCCAGAAGCAAGCTTTTATAAGTACAGACTAATAACAGTAGGAAAAGGACCTGCTAGACCGGTGTCAGCACAGTAGGAAAAGGACCTGCTAGACCGGTGTCAGCACAGTAGGAAAAGGACCTGCTAGACCGGTGTCAGCACAATCTGATGATTGACCTGTAAACTTCATTTCTCTGTTTGCATGCCATGGACTATTGGTGAATACTTGGATCTAGTATCTATTTAAGCTTATGTATCTACCGTGAATTTCTACTTGCTATTGTTACTGGCAAGGCTATAATATAGCCTCAAGTTTCATATGTCTTGTGTATTGAACGTACTTACTAGAGTTTCTGTTGCTCTATAATTAGTATGTGTTCAGTTTTTCCAAGGAAGGGTAAAGCAATCTTTAAAAAAATGGTTACAAATGTACTATGGGATACCAACAGTTTCTGAAGTTATCCGCCAGAGGTGTGGTTATATAAGATGGATGCCAGGCATCATAACAATCAATATGTATTTTACACATGGACTAAAACTTTTTGTAAGCAATCGTTTATTTTCACCTTCAACTAATGTTTTTTAAGTTGAAAGAAATAAAGTTAAGCTCTTCTCTGTTATCTAAAGAAGCAGCTATCCATGTGCTATCTGACGTATGAAATGAAGAGTGCATGCAAAACTAAACAAAACTTATTCAAACACGATGAAACACGATGAATTCACATTCCATGTAACCTTCATACATGTTATAGTGACCATAATCTTTAGTGACTAAGCTTGATTTTGAAATGCACCTGCCATATAATTCACAAGGAATTAAATCACGATATCACACATGTTTGTTGTCCATCACAGGGAACAATAGAATAAAAATATGTTTTGCTTAGCATTACTGGAAATATTGGAATGTTCAACATTTAATGGATGTTCCTTCTTTATATGAGGTCAATACATATTTAAAATTACTTTCATAATATACAAATTGGTGCATACAAACCTTCTCTTCTGATTCCATCACCCACAAGTCCATTGATGCATGTTATGATCTATGTCCTTGCTTACTCGGGGACGAGTAAAGGTTTAAGCTTGGGGGAGTTGATACGTGCATTTTATATCATCATTTTTATATCTCATATTATCATATTGGAATGTTATTATCACTGTTACATCAATGTTTTTACATGTTTTAGATGATTTATGGGACTTTCCTACAAGTCCCTATTTTTGGTATTTAATATCAGGGAGGCAGATTCCCCTCCTTTTCTTGTTTTTATGTGTTTCAGGAGTTTCGGGAACCCAGCCCAAGTTGGGCGGGCCCACGCGGCGAGGTACAGGGGTCGCATGGGACCCACCAACAGGAGCCTCGGGCACCTCCTCGGCTGGGGCTTTTTACGTAGGTCGTCGTCTTCCCCGAAAAGTCACGCCCTATTTTCCCCGAATTATCTAAGGCATGACAGTGCGAAACTCCTGGATCCCTTCGAGGGGGTCAGATCCTGCTGCTCCGGAGCCCCCGGAGAGGGGGAAATCATCGCCATCGTCATCACCTTTCCTCCTTGGCGTGGGAGGAGGCCTCTACATCATCACCATCACCAAGACCAGCACCATCTCCATCACCATCCCTGTGATCCATCTCGTTCCCCTCATAGTTTGAGAGCTGCTATACGCTAGATCATTGTCTTGTGCTCCTATTCATGTTAGTGATTGGGTACTTGTCATTATTTGGTGGTGAAGTTATAATTTCAGATTGTGTTGTACCCTTTATGCCACTGATTATGATCATGTTTGCACGTTGTGAGTAGTTCCCGCATGTTCCTAAGGGCATAGGATGAATTGGCAATGATTTATATATAACATGTGTTGGTATTTTGTCAAGAATTTATCTTTTATGTGATTCTATGATGGTGTTGTGCGAACGTCGACTGCACAACACTTCACCTTTATGGGCTCATATGAGAACAACATAGTGTAATGAATTGAGGAAGACTTAGGAGGACAAGAAAGCCTAAGACAGAGTCGTGCAATTATAATTATGTGGGTATTAGTGTCGGGGACCTTAGAGTGTAATGCTATGGTGGGACTTTATGTCTTAATAATTCTTGTGCAGTCATTGAGTTGGCCACATGATCCATCATAAGGGGTTGTAGACTATTAATTTAGTTTTACCTAGTTATGGCTCCGCTCCAAGAAGATTAAAACTTGACAAGATATGAAACGTGTTATTTAATAAATCTATATGCCTAGTGATATCCGTGCCGCCCTCGGGAACGTTTTCCACATATAAGTTACACGACACTTGAGCTTGTCCTCTTGCACATAGAGGATTGGGCTTTTCTCTCATTGAGAGCTTTCAACTGCTACTATTTACTTTCAGCATTTTATATTTCCGTGCAATTATACAACCAAAAACCCCAAAAATACCTGCATCTTTCATTGTTTTATTTATCATTCTTGCTAACCAATACCTTTAGCTCCTCATGGGTTCGACAACCTTTTCTAATCGAAAGGTGCTACAACTGATCTCCTACACTTGGGAGCCATCAATCCCCAAGCTTGAGCTCTTGCCCCTTCTTGGACTTCTTTCATAGTTCCCTACACGCGCACTTGAAAACTCCCTTCACACAAAACTTCTCATAAAATCATTAGAAGGGTTAGTGCATTAAAATGAATTCAACCACTTGATACAATTGGGAAAATCCTACAAACTTGTTTTTGACATTAGGCTACTGTTACTAGGTCTTAATGTAGTGTCCCCCACCTTAAGAACACCACTTAACACTTGTAAAATAGGCAACGCAAAATATAGGCAGAATCTGCCAAACCGAAACAGCCAGCAAAGATGAATTTTTTTGAGGAACTTCTGGTCCTCTAATAAAAAAACTTAAAACTAATGAAAGGTAGGCATAAGCCTCAGCTTACTCACAAACAATTTCATATCCATATCACCTTCTGGCTGGGAGAAAGAATTTTTACGGTGAAGCACAGCGAATCTGTTTTCTGGCAGCAAGATAAAACTTTTTGATCACCTCTCAATTAGAGGCTACTCTTGGCACAACAACGAAATAAAAAGGATACAAAGGTGTCACTACAGTAGAAATGAGCACCCTGACTCAAAAATAAATAAAAAGCAAAACAGAAAGAAAAAAAACCTTGGGTTGTCTCCCAAGAGCACTTTTCTTTAACGTCTTTAAGTTAGGCTTAAAGCAAGAAATCAAGTCTTTTCAATATTACCATCCTCTGGGGCATAGGTTGCCCTCACAATAGATTCATATGGTTGTCTCATTAATCTCTTTGGGAAGTGTTCCATCCCTCTTTTGAGTGGAAATTGGAACTTAATAACGCCATCTTCCATATCAATAATAGCACCAACAGTTCTAAGAAAAAGGTCTTCCCAAAATAATAGGACAAGAAGCCTTGCGATCTATATCCATAACAAGAAAATCAACGGGAACATAATTATCATTAACCATAATAAGAACATCATTTATCCTTCCCACAGGTCTTTTCATAGTAGAATCAGCAAGATGAACACCCAAATGACAAGCTTCTAATTGTTTCAAATCAAGAATAACATATAATTTCTTAGGCATAATAGAAACACCTGCACCAAGATCACACAAAGCATTGCAATTAAAATCATTAACTCTCATCTTAATAGTAGGTTCCCAATTATCTTCCAACATCCTAGGGGTAGAAACTTCAACTTGTAGCCTTTCTTCTCTAGCTTTAATGAGAGCATCGGTAATATGTTTAGTAAAGGCCATATTAATTTTACTAGTATTGGAAGTCTTAGCAATATTTTGTAGGAACTTTATAACTTCAGTAAGGTTGCAATTATCAAAGTGAATATCATTTTCATCAAGAATATAAGGTTCATCCTTCTCTAAAATTTCAGCATTTTCAGATTTTTTCTCAAAAACAGTTTTAACACTTTCCAATTTTCTAGGGTTCTTTTTATATGAAGTAGAGGACTCGCCTACCCCAATTCTTTTACCATTAGAATATTTAGAACCAGTAGGTGATTCATAAGTACTCAAAGTTTTAACTTCTTCAATGGCACATATAGCAGAAACATTAGCAATTCTACTCATTCTAGCAATTTCAGCCTATTTTTCTTCTCTAGCCCATCTAGCATGCAATTGAGCTAACATCCTCACATTATTATCTATTTTAGTCCGTGAGTGGGTCAATTCTTAACCATAGATTTCATTCTTTCCCAAGCTTGAGGAACATGTTCATTATCAATTTGTCTAAAGTTCATGATGTTACTCCTTAGTTGTATAATTTTTGCAGGTGGATAATACTTTCCAATAAAAGCATCTTTGCACTTAGTCCATGAATCAATACTATTTCTAGGCAAAGATTATAACCATTCTTTAGCACGTCCTCTCAAAGAGAAAGAGAAAAGTTCCAGTTTTATGATGTCTCCTTCTAGCTCCTTATATTTTTGCATATCACATAATTCAACAAAGTTATTCAAATGAGAGGCAACATCATCAGTACTAGCACCGAAAAAATTGCTCTTTCATGACAAGATTAAGTAAAGCAGGTTTTATTTCATAAGATTCGGCCTTAGTAGCAGGTGGAGCAATGGGTGTGCATATAAAATCATTGTTGTTGGTGCTTGTAAAGTCACACAACTTGGTATTCTCAGGATTACTCATAAATGCAAGATAAAAACTAAGAACATGTAAAACAAGTAAAAGGTAAAAGCTAAAATTCTAATTTTTTTTGTGTTTTTGTTTTTTATAGGAAGCAAGAAAGCAAGTAAAACTAGAAAAGTAAACTAAGCAAGACTAGAAACAAAGTAAAGAGGTTGGAAGTGTGAGACTCCCCTTGCTGAAATTTTCAAGTCCCTAGCAATGGCGCCAGAAAGTTTGATGTGGACAACTGATGTGCCCGTTGGGAATTCCAAGAGCAAGGTTTTGATGCTGTACAGAGCAAGCATTCCCTTGATTTTATCAAACCAAGGTTATCAATCCAGTAGGACTTGAGAACTTCCAACAAGGTGTCAACGGCGCCAGAGAGCTTAACGTTGACGGAAACCTGCACACAACAGACAAACTCCCATTTTGCCCCAACTTACAGGAAGGTTGTCAATCCTCTTGGTCTGCTGAAAACAAAGAGATTAAACGAATGGTGGAAAACAAAGTTGAAAGGAACAGCGAACAAAAGAGAATTAAAGAGGTTGTAATCAATGTAAACAAGATGGACCGGGGTCCACAGTTTCACTAGTGGTGTCTCTCCAAGCAGAAAATGATGTGAAAGGGTAAACAAATTACAGCTGGGCAATTGATGAATAACTATGACATAACAATGCATCTTGTAACAGTTCATTCATTGTGGTGTTTATTTTGGGCATTACGTCTAACATACACTGACTGTTATCCAACTGCATTTGTGACTAATAATCTACCCCGGGATCGCTATCCAGCATGTCACCCTAAAGATATTAAGTTGAGGCAAACAAGTTCACCCTATTCAACAGATAATTGCATTAAGCTCAATACATAATGTAAGCAATGTTTCATAACACATGGAAACTAGCACCGCTGTTTTCTCCCTAGTAGAAACTGCACACCCAAGGTACTTGTACGTTTCTGTCACTCGGGCACTGACTCATGGGGGCAAGAAACAAAGATGAAGCTGAGATTGGCCGGATTCCAGAAGACAAGGAACGGCATCGTCAAGAAGGTAGCTGCGCCCAGTCCTTCCGATCTGCTCGGCGCTGAGGTAAAAAAGCCAACCAAAAATATTGCTCATCTAATTGATGTGTCCGTAGCTAGTAAGTTCTGCTCTAATATGACAAACATGACGAATACAATTAATCAGACCGTAGCTAGTACAATTGACGAACTTAGAAAGGATACTGATAATACTTTATCCCATCACGTTCGTTCAGTAGTGCTGCAAGTTAATGATGAGTATTTAAGAAAAATCTGATGCATTTAGAGAATAATGGATTCATTAGTTTTCCTACTAGTATTCATACAGCTGTTGCATCGGCTAATGATAGGCAGCCTCACGTTTCTTTATATAACCATCTGAGTGGCCGGAACTATGTGAGCGGTTCGGCTAATAATTTGATGTCTAGCGTAGTTGCACCTATTGTTTCAACTTTGGTACCACCAGATTACGACAACTTTAACCGAAGTGCAACTTTCAATTATAATTTGCAGCAGCCTAGTTATCAGACGGTAGCATACAATACACCACCATTACCGCCTATCAGTACCGGCGTTACGTACGGGCCGGTACACGATACATATTTTAGTGGGACTCTGCGGCAAACGTCGCATGCTCAAATTTCTTTGCCGGAGTTTCCACCACGTGCTTGCGTTCCATCTACTAGATAAACCAATTCTCCACAGTCCAGTGGTAGTTTTAAGGATCAGCTTGATAGTATACTCAGAGAATTTGGTTTAGAACCAAAGGGTAAAGTAGAAGGGCAACAATGTTCAGATGTTAATCAAGTTTTGAAAAAGGCTTTGCTGCAGGTAAATTGAGCTAAAGATATTAAACAACATAGCCGGTTTGAAGAAAGTATAAATAAAGAGAAGGAACACCAGATTGTTTATGATGGTGATTCGGCTAGTGGTGATGGTAATGACATAAGTGTAGCCGAATGGGTGCAAGAACCTAAATCAATACCATTTGCATGTTCTGTTTTGAAACCTACACCTACTAAAAGAGAAGAACTTAAATACACTTTTGATGTTAGTAAGTGTGATAGGATATTTGATATGTTACTACAAGAAAGGGTAATTAGAGTAAGAGATGGTCGTGTAATTCCACATTCGGAAGAATTGGCTAAAAAAGATTATTGCAAGTGGCACAATTCTTTTTCTCATTGTACTAATGATTGTAATGAGTTTCGTCGACAGGTACAATTGGCCATTAATGACGGACGATTGACATTTATGAAGACTACTGAAAGGAAGCTCGATAGTGATCCTTTACCTATTATCAATGTGATCGAGTTTGAAAAGAAGAAAGTGCTTATTCGGTCGGATCAGACCGAGTCTGCAAAGGGAAAAAATGTTGTCGTCGATGATAATGTTGCACCAAGGATGATCAAACCAAAAAATTTGGAAGTAAGGTTGTGGAAAGTCAATGGAAAAATGACACAAGCTCCAAGAATAAAGCCGACAGTTAGCATGTTGTTGGAAAAGTATACTTCACGCAAGGCCAACAATGTGTTTAATCGTTTTGGAGGCGTTAAGCGTACTAGGTCTCCTTTTGGACCTGAAGGTCATGAGCGATGGAAAATATATTCATATCATCAACAGCCGTACTATCCAATGGAGTCGGCTTATTGGGGGTGTTCACCTCCTATGTATCCTCGATTTTTTCGGAGAGATTTTTGTCCTTGGGCGCCATATCCTACAGGTCCAGCATGTTACTTTCAACCGGAGTGGAATTCATCAAGGCCTATGTTGAACCAAACTCGTATGAAAAAAGAGTTCAGTTTAATCAGAAAGGTAGACTCCGTGATGCCAATGTAATTCGTGCTAATGATGAAAATCCAGTCTCGGTAATTTCAAATCTGGCGTCGGAGACACAACACAGACGACACGATTCATATTGGTGGTCATAAGTTTAAGTGGGTGCCGGTGAGGATTGCTGCTACCAAGAGCCTGGTCCGTATCAGAAGAAGGTTAGTCTGGAGCATAACGTGCAGAATTGTGGAAATAAAGTACCTCTTGTGACCTCTAGTGCTGGTCAAAAATTTGGTTCAGTTAGCATGCATACCAATTCAGCTATGGGAAACATTACCTCTGGAGCATAAGTGTGTGCACCTCCAACGGGATTCAAGTCTAGTACTGGCACAACTACACAATGGTGGAATCCAAATAATAGTGGAAGCCAGAAAATTGCAAATCCAGGTGCATCTGATTTGGAACCTGTGCACACACGTTCAGAGAAGACTGTACTGGTGAGTCGGCTGATGCATTTGCGAATCTACATGCAAGAGGTAAAAGAAGATTTCAGACGGATGTTACATCTGATCAGCAGAGAGTTATTTCGGCTAAGGGAAAAATATTTGTCCCACGGACAGCAATACATCAGTATAGGCTGAGAAACTCGAGGGCAGCAGAATTAAGTCACTCGCTCCAGGAACCAAACCAGAACCACGATGGTGCCCGGCGGGACTTACACACACTCAGAAACGGTGTGTACAATGACTGCGAGCATTGGAAATAAAGGAACATATAGCCAAGAAAAGGTGAAATGAATTGTTCAGTCGGTATAGACCATTGGTGCCTACAAAAACTTCGAAGGAGAAGCGCATGTGTTAGGAAGTTTGATGCACCATGGCCGATATATTATTTGAGTATCGCCCTAAGGAAAATTTGGCCGGTGAGTTATTTGGACATCGCTCTAAACTGAAATTTTTGGCCGATGTGTTCTATTGACATCACCCTACGCAACTATATGGCCGATGAAGTGACAACATCGTGCTAAGGCATTATTATAGTGTTTTTGGTAAATGCAATTGCACCAAAAACAGGGGGGCATGTGTTCATGGTGTAATTTGGCTAGTAGTTGTTCAGCCAAATTAATTCATTGATCAAGTTTATCAGCTGATATATTGCTCAAGTGTTGCAACAGGCATTTTAAATGATGACTACTCCAAGGATAACTTCTGACCAGGTTTTTTTTATACGTGGAGTTTGTTAGAATATGATATGGGTTTAAAGATAGAGATAAGGAGTAGAGATTAAATAGGTTTAAACTATATATGACTTGTCTTGTACTTCAAGCCTCTACCCCTTATGTATTCTATATATACCCCCATACACGGGTGAGAGCAATACAACACAATATTATCATCCTACATTTTCCACATGGTATAAGAGCGGTTAGTCTCACGATGCCGATCCTAGGACCTTCCACCACTTCTGCAGCGCGCCGCCCCCGGGAAGATCAATCTTCTCTCCCCGGGGGCACGGCACGATCAAAGATTAGATCAGTTCTTTAGATTAGTTTAGATAAAAATTTCAAAATTCCTATTAGACCAAAATTTCCTTTAGCCACAAAATAAATCTTGCCAGATCCCTTCCGGTGAAAATCCAGCAAAATCGATGCGAACGGCGGCCAAGCGCCGCCGACCTCCACGTACAACTCTGATGAGCGGTGCGCCATGGTCGGTTGTGCACGAACAGGTGCTTGCAATTTCGTACAGATCGACAGCCCGGCAGCCCCGGGAAAGATGGATCCGCGCCTCCGGCTGTATGTACGTGGGCGCCGGCGCGAACTCGTCGACTCCACGAGCTCGTCATCGACCTTCACCATCGCGCGCACATGCAGAACAGCGAGCACAGCGGCTCCCGTCTACACCAGCACACGCCATCTCCATCGATGCATGTAAGCATGCGTTTGTAAACTTTGTAGATTCCATCTGATACATGCACACATGTGCATCACGGATCACGCTCCGCACACATCCTAATTTCCATCAACTCATCCCCCAATCATAGGAGGACGAACTTCCGCGTGCACAGCATCGATCCCACCGCGCAGCATGGCTGCGCATCGATTGGTCTTCTAAACCGGAGCTTCTTAAGCATCTGCACCAGCTATTCTTCATCGAGCCGAACGACAAAACTACACCAAGCGATCTTCATCGACCCGCACCGCGACACCAAGCTGTACATCTACATCGACCTGTAACTGCACCAACATCAACGACTACACCGACGCCTCTGCATTGACCGGTGCCACTCCATCGACCTGTACGACTGCACCAGACTACAGCCGAGTCTTCGCCAAGACATCGAGTTGTACATCACGCCGGTGTGGAAAGCGATGCAATTCTTCATCGACTTCTCCGGCGCAACACGGCATCGACACTTGGTCGCCAGGAGGGACGCCTTCAAGCAATACATTATCATCGACCCGCCGCTGCGACGTTATCGCCGACACTTCATCGCCAAGATCTTCATCAACGTGGTCTTCATCACCATCATCGTCAACACACCGCCGTTACCTCGTCCACAAGATGGACACCTAGCGTCCTCTGACAGACTTTTCTGCAAGACGCGACCTCGACGACGGCAATGACCGCGTCATCCACGACGGCATGACTGCATCGACACGGCGTCACTACAGTGACGACCCTACACGGCCGCACGGTTTTGGCAAAACCGATGTGTGCTCGATGGTCTTCCTCCGGTCTTGGCAAAACCAGTGGACTCATCGCTGACGGCACCCTCTGACATCCGCAAGATGCATCGTCCACGCCTGCAGCTCCGTCATAGTGCATTTTTTTGCGCCTCCGGCTTTGTGCGGTTTCATCGTCCACGACGACCATACCATCGACCGCGACTACCTCGACCACGGCGACATCATGATCGGCTACATCGACATCGACACACACGACCACGTCTACAGCGACACATCGGCAACAACTCCAGTCAACAGCGTCCGCGTCGTTACCAAGCATTCACACCACTCCCGGAGTCTGGACAGTGAAGCCCAGGGCTGAGGGCCAAGCGCCAGGCCAAAAGGGGCAGCAGGCACGGGAGCAGCGCAGCAAGGACGTCCGAAGACCGAGCGCCTGGCCAGCGCAAGCTCGGGACACCGCAGGCACAAGGTCAGAACGAATGGCGGGCCACTGGCAACAGCGGCGGAGCGACAAGAGTGCCAGTGGCGTACTGACGAACGTGGTACACGCCTTGGCAAGGCATGCGCCAGAGTTGACGTGACGTAGACTGAGTCATGGCTGCTAGGCCTCCCACGGCACGCGATGGAGTCATGGTCGTCCAGCTCGGCTCAGTAGGCCCCCCGAGGTCGCAGCCGGCCAGCTCGATTGGTCATGGCTCCCTTGCGTGAAGCCTCGGACCTGGCCAGACTCACTGGATAGACCAGGCTGCATGCGTCTACAGCAGCTCTGGACTGCATGCACCTGCAAGTAACCGTGACGAGTCAGCTCGATGCAGACGCTCGCAATGGGTCCCATGAGTGCACCCAGTCGACCGTGAGCGGACGTTCGAGCCAAGGATCCGCATCTAGTAGTCAGGATGCACGGGTAGCCCGCAGCGTTGGAATGGGGAGTCGTCGTGGCATGGCGAGGCCATCATGTACGGTCGCTTGAGTCTGCTCGTGGAGCACATGTGCGAGACGTCCGGAACTGGCGTTCGGCTCTGCCTACATGTGCATGCCTTATTGCTATGTATTGCCGCGTCAATTGACTCTACTGTTATCATGGGCTTGATCGAGTTATGGATTATCTGCTATCAGTCTTATTATTGCTTCTTGATTGCATTATGTCTAGTCTATCTTGATTTCTATTATTGCAAAATTAGTGTGATGCTTCCGTATTGACTATTTTTCATT